>CAUYUJ010016960.1:781317-787905 GCA_963575745.1 Prorocentrum cordatum
GGGGGGAGCGGCGGCGAAACAAACATCCAGCGTGGCCTTATCGGCCCTCACCTCTGGAAGGATTTCGATCGAAAGCCTCCACAAGAAGGGTTCATAGTGAAATCCTCCACAAGAGGATTCCGATCGAAACTCTCAACAGAAGCATTCCTATTGGAATCACCTGCAGAAGGATTGCTATTGAGATGCTTCGAAAGAAACAATCCCCCCCGTCGGCATCGCATTGGCATTGGTTTGGCAATAGTTTGGCATTCCACTGGGAGTGTGCGTTGCCGTGCGTTGGCATTGCGCTGGCACTTCGCAAGCATTGCGCTCGCGAATCCTAGTGGAACCCTCCACAGGAGGACTACCATTGAAACCCCCTACAAGAAGAACTCCTATTGAAACCCTCCCCAAAAGGGGTTCATATTGAAATCCCCCCATAAGGATTTCATGCGAAACCCTCCACAAAAAGGACGCTTATCGAAATCTGCCACAACAGATTTCCCCAATTAGCATGGCATTGGCATTGGGTTGGGATCGCCTTAACATTGCGCTGGCATTGCATTGGCACGGCTTTTGCATTGCTCTGGCAATGCGCTGGCGCATCCGAGCTACTCTTTTGGCAGAAGGGTGTCTAATGAAACATTCCACAAAAAGGACTCCGACCGAAACCTACCGCAAAGGATTGCGTCCATTGGCATTACATTGGCATTGGATTGGGATCGCCATGGCATTGGTGTTGCATTGCGTTGGCATTGCGTTGGCATTGCGCTGGCGAGTCCGAATCGGCCGCTCCACAGGAAAAGTCTTACCAATCCACCCCAACAGAAAGGATGCCTAGTGACACCCCACCACACGCAAGAAGGATTCAACTTGAAACCCTCCACAGAAGAATAGCATGCGAAGCACTTCACAAATGGATTCCTATTGAAGTCCTCCGAACATGGGTTCGCAATGACATCATCCCAGAAGGATTCTCATTGAAATACACCAAGAGAGGATGCCCCCAATTGGCATTGGTTTAACAGTGAATTGGCATTGCGCTGGAAGTGCGCTGGCATTGCGCTGGCATTGCGCTGGCGAGTCCGAACGCCCCCTTCGCAAAGGATTCCTATTGCAACCCCCAGAAGACAGATGCTCCTTGAAATCCACCGCAAAAGATTGCCCCCAACGACATTGCATTGGCATCGGAGTCGGTCGCCTTGGCATTGATTTGGCATTGCGATGGCACACTTTGGGCATTGCACTGGCATTGCGCTGTCAAGACCTAATGCCTCCCTTCGCCGAAGGATTCCTATTGTAACCCTCCACGAAAAGGAGTCCGATTGAAATTGACCACGAAGGATTGCCCCAATTGACATTGGATCGGGGTCGCCTTGGAATTGGTTTGGCATTGCGTTGGCGCTGCTTTAGTGTTGCGCTGACGAGTCCTAGCGCCTCCCTCCGAAAAGGATTCCTATTGAAACCCTCCGAAAATAGGAGTCCTTTAAAAATCTACCACAAAGGATTACCCCCACTGGAAAAGCATTGGCATCGGATCTGGGATCGCATTGGCATTGCGCTGGCATTGCGCTGGCACTGCTTTGGCATTGCTTTGGCATTGCGCTAGCGAATTCCAGTGCCTCCCTTCGCAGAAAGGTTCCTATTGCAACCCCAACGAAGATTCTTATTGAAACCTGCCACAGATGATTCCCCCCATTGGCATACCTTTGCCATTGGATTGGGGTTTACATGGCGTTGGTGTGGCATTGCGTTGGCACCGCTTCAGCATTGCGCCGGCGAGTCCGAATGCCTCTCTTCGCACAACACTTCTCATCGAGACCCTCTGCAAAAAAGGGTCCCTTTTGAAATCTACCACAAAGGATTGCATTGGCATCGGGTGTGAGATCGTCTTGGCACTGCGCTGGCATTGCGTTGGCACTGCTTTGGCAGTGCGCTGGCATTGCGCTGGCAAGTTCCAGTGCCTCCATTCGCAGAAGGATTCATACGATTGCAACCCCCAGAAAGATTCTTATGGAAATCTACCACAAAGGATTACCCCCATTGGCATAGCATTGGCATTGGATTGGGGTCGCCTTGGCATTGGCTTGGCATTGCGTTCGCACTGCTTGAGCATCGCGCTGGCGAGTTCCAATGCCTCCCTTCGCAGACGGATTCCTATTCAAAGCCTCCGCCCCCCAAAAAGATTCCTTTTGACATCTACTTTAAAGGAATGCCCCCAACGACATTGCATTGGCATCGGATGTGAGATCGCGTTGGAATTGCGCTGGCTTTGCGTTGGCACGGCTTTGGCATTGCGCTGGCGAGTTCAAATGCCTCCCTTCGCAATGGATTATTATTGCAATCCCCAGAAGAAGTCTTATTGAAGTCTACCACAAAGGATTACCCCCATTGGCATAGCATTGGCATTGGATTGGGGTCGCTTTGCCTTGGTTTGGCATTGCATTGGCACTGCTTTAGCATTGCAGTGGCACTGCGCTGGCGAGTCCTCATGGCTCTTTCCGCAGAAGGACTCCTACTGAAACCCCCACAAGAAGGATTCCGAGTGAAACCCCCACAAGCAGGACTCCGAGTGAAACCCTCCAAAGGAGGAGTCAAGTCGAAACCCTCCACAGAAGCATTCCGATCGAAATCCTCCGAGGAAGGATTCGTCATGACAGCATCCCATGGAGGTTTCTTACTGAAATCCACCGAAAGAAAATAATCCCCAATTTGCATTGCAGTGGCGTTGGCTGGCAATGGATTGGTATCGCATCGGCAGTTGTTATTTGAAAAGGCTGACAGAAAAACGGTATAGCTTAAGGAAGGAGTGCGCATATTCATATAAATGTATATATCTATATCGATAGAGAGAGAGGTAAGATAAGGATGATGATGAAGAGAAGGATGCAAGCTCGTAAAAACAATTCTGGAACACTGAGGTACTCCACAATCCCCCGGCCTCGAGAAAAAGGGCACCGAAACCGCTACTCACTCCCTGGACCTCTCCAGGGGTGCGTTCTGGCCAAGACTGCCAAGCGAAGCAAGCCGTGGCGACGAGAGGGGCCGATAACGCTCCTCGTGAGCATGGGCACGGCGGCACGTTCTGCGGAGGGCGGCGGGTGGAGCCTCACGGGTACTTGGCCTTGTCGGTCATACGTCGACACGGACCGTGGGCGCCGCTTCAGCGCTTGGCAGGCCCTTGGACGAGGGGGAGAGAAAGGACGGGCGGGGAGGAGGAAGGATGGAAAAGGACCTAGGTTTGCGAGTGGCCTCACGGGGGCCTCTGTAGGCCCCGGAGGAGAGGAGGGACACGAGGGGGTAGAGGAGGACGTGAAGGAGGAGGGAGAGAAGGAGAGGGAGGAGGGGGAGGAAGAGGAAGAGGAGGAGAAGGAGGGACAGGACGAGGAGGTAGAGGAGGGAGGAGGAGGAGGAGGAGGAGAACGGAGGAGGAAGGAGGGAGGAGGAGAAGAAGCAGGAGGAGGAGGAGGAGGACAAGGAAGAGGAGGCGGAGGAGGAGGAGGAGGAGGAGGAGGAGGAGGAGAAGGAGGAGTCCTCTGCTTGCGTGGCAAAGGGTCCCGAAGCATTCTAGGTTGGTACCCCCTTCCCTCCCACTTACAATCCCCCAAGTGGGGCTTCAGCTTCCCCATTGTTGCCGTGCACAAGATGCTGGGGGTGCAAGTAACAGCGTCAGGCTCCATGGCCCCTGAGGTCACCTCACGCACCACTAAGGCTCGCAGAGCTCTCGGCCCCATCAGGGCCACTGTGGCCCCCAGACCGCTGCGTACGCTTTCTGCTAAAATCGTGCTCTCGGAAGCCTTGGCTGCCTCCGTACTTTACTACGCCACCTCTGTCTGGCCTCCCCTCACGGACCTGCTTCATCGTAAACTGGTGACCACCCACTTAGCTGTACACAGGGCGGCTCTTAATATGCCTGGGCTCAATCATGCGGAGTCCCACGCCATGTCTGCACAAGTTTTGTTTGACGTTGAGAGGCTACCTTATAACGTAGTTATGTCGATCAACAGATTTAGGTATCTTGCTCGCCTCCTGCGTTATGCTCCCTCATGGTCCGTGTGCTTATTGACATAACTTGGCATGACCGTGCTAGTTGGTCCTCTCAACTCTCAGCAGACTTTAATTGGCGCTTATAAATGTGGAACCTGATCAGCGACCCCAGGACCCGTCCAGGGAGGGACTAGTTAGATGTATTAAAGAGCAACCCCGTGCCTTTCGTAGCCTCATGTCTGGGGCCATAGTCAGAGCCAAGCCGTACTATCTTGACGAGGCCCATCGCACCACCTGGGAGCACGATCTGGCCACAGTCGCCAAAGGAACCCTGCTTGAGCCTCCGGACACCAGGACCCATGTCTTCAATTGTCCTGCTTGCCCCTTTCAGGCGACCACGGAGCATCTGCTCCGTACCCACATCGGTGAAGTGCATAAAACATTAGACTCCCCCACCTGCATTGCAGTTGGCACGATTTGTCAGGTGTGCCTTGAAAATTTCTGGGTGGTGCCCCGTTTGGAACAACACTTAAGGTACGCCCCCATTTGTCGCTTTGCGTGGTCACGCTCGGAGTGGCGCTCCAAGCCAGAAGAGGTGGAGGAGGCGCGGCAGCAGGCCAAGACCACGTCAGCGGCCAACCGAGCTAAGGGACGACCAGACGCCTATGCTGACAAGCCGCCTGCACAGTGTCTTGGGCCTCCTGTGGCCGAGCGTGTTCATACCTCCAGGAAACAGCTTAAGGAGGCTGCTCCTCCCCTCCCTCCTGTCCCTCTGGTCCCTTCCCCTGCTGCCCCCTCGCCGTCCCCCCATCCTTTGCCTTTCCGCCCTCTTAAGTTTGTCTTGCATTTGTTCTCGGGGTTTCGCAGGGAGAAGGATTTTCAGTGGTTTGTCGAACGCACGTGCCGTGAGCACCCGACCAACTTGGTCGTTCTCAGCATTGAGATAGTCAATCACCCTGTCCACGGGGACTTGACAGCCCAGTCCACAATAAAGCTCTGGCTGCTTGTATTGAGATCGGGGCGAGTAGCTGCCGTCATAGCCGGTCCCCCCTGTGAGACTTGGTCGAGTGCGCGTGCCCTGCCTGGTCATCCTGGTACCCGCAAGCCCCCTCGTCCCCTTCGGTCTGATCGCCACCTATGGGGGTTCGGGCACCGCACTAAGCGGGAAAACAACCAGCTTGCCCTGGGGAACCGTTTGCTCCGCACCGTTTTTTGTGGGAGGCCTGGATTTGGGGTGTGCCCGCTCTCATGGAGCACCCTTCTCATAACACGAGGCTCCAAGGGGCCCCTAGCTCGTGGTTGCTTCCCCAGCTTAAGACCCTCGTCGCCTTGCCTGGGGTTCAGTTGCACCATATCCATCAATGCGAGTTTGTAGCCCCGGTTCTCGAACCAACGTCCCTCCTGTGTGTAAACTTGAACGCGGCTCGGCAATTGCTTGAGGCCAAGCAGGGGGATGGACTTTGCAACCACGGCCGTCCTCATGCTCGCCTGGGGGGTGTAGACAAGTTTGGCACGTGGAAGACGGCCCACACTAAAACCTACCCCCCCCCCGCCTTGTGTTATTTCCTAGCAGTGTGCGTTGTCCAGGAAACCAGACGCCGTTTCCCCGAGCTGTGCCGTGGTTCCCCCACCCTCGTTTCCTGTGTCCCCCTGGGTGCTGCCCCCGTTCTCCCCGTCCCGTCTCTGCCTCGCAGGCAACCACACCTGTGGACGATGGCTCAGGAACGGGAGCTGCGAACCATGGTGGCGCTGGATTCTTGTGACGACGGTTGGGAAATCACACTTGGCCTCCGACGGTTTACGGCCCCATTGGACCCTTACGTCATCTCGGGCATACATATGGACTGCATGGCCCATAACCGCCCTATCACGACCGAGTGGGATGCGCCTACGTGACCACCAAGGCTTTTTCTCCTCGTCTTGCTTGCGTGTGTTATGAGTGTTCGTGTGTGTGAGTTATGCCATGCTTGCTCCACCTCGGCTGCGTAGTTGCTGTGCAACATGCTGCACGAATTCAGTGAAGGGGCACCTAGAGGATGGTAAAGACGCGGCCAAGGCCGCCTCAAGGCTCGCCTCCTTTCGGCAGTACCCTGGGTGCTGCAATCTCCCTCGACGGGGGTTGCGCGCGCCATGGGCAGTAACTGTTTTGTGCATTGGGGAAGGCTCCCGTCCATTCTCTTTTCTCTACATATCCCTCCCTTGTCCTATCTCCCAGTGTCCATCAGCTGTGAATGATAGTACCCGTTTGTTACTCGGCCACTCCCCTAAGGGAGAGGTGCGCCAATGTTGGCGCTGGAGGCGGGCTCACTGCCTCTGCTGCTGCTTCCCTCCTCGCTCTCGTCTCACCCGTGTACGCTCTTGGTTCCTCTCGCGCTCGTCCGAACCGAACCGAATCGAGGAGGAGGAGGAGGAGGAGGAGGAGAAGCAGGAGGAGGAGGAGGGGGAGGGGGAGGATGTTCCCTCCCGAAGCGGCGGCAGAACGAACAGCCATCGGAGTCGCCTGCGGGGTCCGACTGCCAGCGCACCGTCGACATGTCCATCAACCCTGGGGTCGGCGGCGCCGACTCGGTGTCGCCTGAGGAGCTGTTCCGCCTCCTCCCTCCTCCTCCTCGTCCTCCTCCT
>CAUYUJ010016960.1:788005-811554 GCA_963575745.1 Prorocentrum cordatum
CATCATCATCATCATCATCATCATCATCAGCATCATCATATTCATCATCATAATCATCATCATCATCATCATCATCATCATCATCATCATCATCATCATCATCATCATCATCATCATCATCATCATCATCATCATCATCATCATCATCATCATCATCATCATCATCATCATCATCATCATCATCATCATGATCATGATCATGATCATCATCATCATCATCATCAGCATCATCATCAGCATCATCATCATCATCATCATCATCATCATTATCATCATCATCATCCTCCTCCTCATCATCATCATCATCAGCAGCAGCAGCATCATCATATTCATCATCATACTCAGCATCATCATCATCATCATCAGCATCAGCATCAGCATCAGCATCATCATCATCATCAGCAGCATCATCAGCATCATCATCATCAGCATCATCATCAGCATCATCATCAGCATCATCAGCATCAGCAGCATCATCAGCATCATCATCATCAGCATCAGCATCAACTTCCTCCTCCTCTCCCTCCTCCTCCTCCTCCTCATCCGTCTCCTCCTCTTCCTCCTACTGCTTCTCCTCCTCCTTCTCCGCCTACTCGTCCTCTTCTGCCTCCTCCTCCGCCTCCTCCGCCTCCTCCTTCTCCGCCTCCTCCTCCTCCTTCTCCTCCTCCTCCTCCTCTGCCTCCTCGCCCCCCTCATCCTCTTCCTCCTCATCCTTCTCCTCGTCCTCCTTCTCCTCCTCTTCACCGTCCTCCTCGTCCGCGTATTAGTCATCCTCCTCCTCCTCCTCCTCCTCCTCCTCCTCCTCATCAGCATCATCATCATCAGCAGCATCCTCATCCTCATCTTCTTGTTATTATTAGTATGGGTTTCGTCATCGTGTTATTAGTCTTATTCATAGAATTACTATTACGATTCGTCTTCGCGTGTTTCTTAGTAGTAGTGCGCGTAGTGTTATTAGTCGTATGATTAGGAGTCGTCGTCTTCTTCTCATTGCTAGTATGATTACTCTTAGTCTTGCTCTTCGTATTCTGATTACGTAGTATTCGCAGTATGAGTAGTGCTCTTCTGGTGTCGTGCTGGTGTTCGTACTATTGCCCGTCGCATCACTATTAGTACTACCGGTAGTAGCAATGCTCGTCGTAGTAGCAGTAGTAGTAGTAGTAGTAGTAGTTTTGGTAGTGTTATACTGCTGTAGTATTATGACCAGCAGTATGAGTATTACTAGTACTTTTATTATTAGTCGTAGTATCAGTACTGTTAGTATTCAAATTACGAAGATGAGTATTACTATTGCTGTTACGAGTAATAATAATGTTCGCGTCAATGTTCGTATCATTACTCGTCTTCTTATTAGTATGATTGGTCTTATTCGTAGTAGTACTCGTATACGTATGCGTCTTCAGTTTCGGATGTTTCTTAGTATGCGTATTATTCCTATGCGTGTTATCCTTGCTCTTCCTCCTCCTCCTATTCCTCCTCCTCCTCCCCCTTCCGCCTCCTCCTCCTCTTCCTCCTCCTCCTCCCCCTCCTCCTCCTCCGCCTCACCCTCCTCCTCCTCCTCCTCCTCCTCCTCCTCCTCCTGCTGCCCCTCCCCCTCCCCCTCCTCCTCCTCCTCCTCCTCTTCCTCCCCCTGTTCCTCCTCCTCTTCCTCCTCCTCTCATCCTCCTCCTCCTCCCCTCCCTCCCGCTCCTCCGCCTCCTCCGCCTCCTCCTCCTCCTCCGCCTCCTCGTTCCCCTCCTCCTCCTCTTCTTCCCCTCGTCCTTCGTCTCTACTCCTCCTCCTCCTCCTCCTCCTCCCTCCTCCTCCTCGTCTCCTCCTCATCCTCCTCATCCTCCTCCTCCTTCCCCTCCTCCTCGTCTACTCCTCCTCCTCCTCTCTCCCCCTCTTCCCCCTCCTCCTTATCCTCCTCCTTCTCCTGCCTCTCCGCCTCCCCCTCCTCCTCCTCGTTTCATATTCCTCCTCCTCCCCCTCCCTCTCCTCCTCCTCCTCCTCCTCCTCCTCCTCCTCCTCCTCCTTCCTCCGCCTCCTCTTCCTCCTCCGCCTCATCCTCCTCCTCTTCCTCGCCTCCTCCTCCGCCGCCTCCTCCTCCTCTTCCCCCTCCACCCCCTCCTCCTCCTCACCTCCTCCTCCTCCTCCTCCTCCTCCTCCTCCTCCTCCTCCTCCTCCTCCTCCTCCTCCCTCCTCCTCCGCCCCCTCCTCCTCCTCCTCCCTCCTCCTCCTCCTCCTCCTCCTCCTCCTCCTCCTCCTTCCTCCGCCTCCTCTTCATCCTCCTCCTCCTCCTCCTCCTCCTCCTCCTCCTCCTCCGCCTCCTCCTCCTCCTCCACCCCCTCCTCCTCCTCTCCTCCTCCTCCTCCTCCTCCTCCTCCTCCTCCTTCCTCCTCCTCCCCTCCTCCCTCCTCCTCCTCCTCCTCCTCCTCCTCCTCCTCCTCCTCTTTTTCTTCCTCCTCCTCATGGACGGAAGGGGCCCTGGGAAACTGGGCCTGAGGCCAGTATTCCTCAATCTCCGTCCGCATCCACGGCAGCCTTCAGACTGGCGAGCGGCCCAATGTCCGTCGTTGACCGCGCGGACCAACCACAGCTTGGCGCCACTCGGTGACGATCATATGGGTTAGTGTAGTCCCAATCGAAGGGGTTCAGTATGGAATAGCCCTCCTCCTCCATCACCCTCCTGCTGATGTATGGCCACCACTCTTTTGGGGGGGCCGCCGCATCCTCCCCTGTCGCTGGCTCGTCTCCCCGAGCTTGTAGGGGTTCTGCGGCGGAGGTAATTCGTCTTCTGGACGTGGGCAACCAAGCGAAGACCGCCATGATGTTGCTATGGAATGCAGTTCTACCCTGGAGAGCATATTCTCTGCGTTGGGCAATCGCTTCAGCATGGGTCCCCAACCATTTATCATGCGGCCTGCGCTGCATGCGATCAGCGTCTGCCCCAGTCTATTTCTCCGGCCCGATGTCATGGACATCGCCCAGACGAATCTTCTTCTCCAGGCCAAAATCCTCGTAGACGACCTTCGGATTGATTTCTGATTAGCGTCGACGATGCAGGTCCCATACTGCACTGTAGTCCGACATGCGAAGCACATCGGTGTCCCGATCCGACTACGGCAATCGCTGCAGCACAGAAAGGTTCCGTCTTCCCAAAAGTGAGACGCGCGCATGGCGCGTCCATCTTGCCCGTGGAAGCAAGCTCATCGCCGTCGTCCTCGCTGGGCAGGCGGCGCATCTGACAATTCTGCCTCGCATAATCAACGCGGGCCGAGCCGAGCTCGGGATGGACCGGCAGGGCCGCGAACCGTCGGTCATAGACTAACGTCCACGACGCCCGCGCATGCAATATACCCGACACAATAATCAGCATTAGTAGCACCCCGCAATTGCGGATAAAAGCGAAGGGGCGGGCGCGGGCGACGCGGGCGTCGAGCCGGCGGACCGCGCCGGCGCCGAATTTTTGGCTTGTTCAGTGAACGTAGTTTGGGTCGCGGGTGGGTCCTGGGCTCTCCATTTCCACCTGGAAGGAGTTTTTTTTTTTTTTTTTTTTTTTTTTTTTTTTTTTTTTTTTTTTTTTTTTTTTTTTTTTTTAAAAAAAAAAAAAAAAAAAAAAAAAAAAAAAAAAAAAAAAAAAAAAAAAAAAAAAAAAAAAAAAAAAAAAAAAAAAAAAAAAAAAAAAAAAAAAAAAAAAAAAAAAAAAAAAAAAAAAAAAAAAAAAAAAAACGCCACAGGCGCCGATAATTTTGGTTTGCACACTGAACGCGGGTTGGCTCGCAGGCTCTCCACCTGGAACGAATGCAAAAGAAACCCGCCGCACGCGCCGAAGCTTTGGTTTGTTCAATGGACGTAGTTTGGGTCGCGGGTGGGTCACGGGCTCCCCACCTCCACCTGGAAAAAAATCAGAAACAGCCCGCTGCAGGCGCCGAACAGTTTGATTTGTACACTGAACGCGCTTTGGGTCGCGGGTGGTCGCAAGTTCTGCACCTGAAACGAATGCAATAGAAACCCGCCGCAATCGCCGAAAATTTTGGGTGGGTCGTGGGGTGGGTCGCAGGTAGGTCGCAGGTGTGTCGCGGTGGGTCGCGGGTGGGTCGCGGGCGCGGTTTGGGTCACGGGCGGGTCGCAGGTTTTCCACCTGGAACGACTGCAAAAGAAACCCGCCGCATGCACCGAAAACTTTGGGTGGGTCGCGGGGTGGGTCGCGGGTGACTCGCGTGTGTCGCGGGGTGTCGCGGGTGGGTCGCGGGCGGGTCGCGGGTGGGTCGCGGGTGGGTCGCGGGTGGGTCGCGGGTGGGTCGCCGGTGGGTCGCCGGTGGGTCGCCGGGGGGGTCTCGGGGTGGGTCGCGGGGCGGGTCGCGGGTGGGGTCGCGGGTGGGTCGCAGGTGGGTCGCGGGTGGGTCGCCGGTGGGTCGCGGGTGGGTCGCGGGGTGGGTCGCGGGTGGTTCGCGGGTGGGTCGGGAGGCGAGTCGCGGGCGGGTCGCGGGGCGGGTCGCGGGTGGGACGACGACAACAACAAACAACAAACAACGAACAACAAACAACAAACAACAAACAGCAAACAACAAACAACAAACAAGACATAACAAACAACAAACAACAAACAACAAACACAACAAACACAACAACAACAACAACAAGAAGAATCCGCATCGCGGAATTACACTTCGGCCACGCGCCCAGGGACAGTGAATGGCCGTTCGGTTCAGCCCTTCCATCGCAGGCGCGAGAGCTCTGACTACATCTCCTAGGAGATTGGCGCATCCGGCGTGGATGCTGGAAGTGACCTCGAGCGACGGGCCGCCTGCCAGGAAACATGTGCCTCTCGCGCGCTTCAGCGCATGCTGGGTGCAGGGGTCCAGGGCCCCCCGGAGGTCTTTCTTCTCCGAGCGGCTGAAGCGCGCCAGCCTGTCTTGCTTGTCCTCGTCCCACGCTTGGATCCGTCGCAAGGGGAGGCCATGGACTACCGGTCGATTCAGGGATGAAGCCAGGCCGCGGCGCATGGCGTTGTTGTAGAAGGCCCAGTTCGGCCATGCCAGGAGCTGCGGGCACATCCGATAGCAGACCGCGAGCTGGACGACCGCTGAGCCCTGCCCCCGCATGGCGCGGCGCAGCCTGTCGAAGATGGAGATGCGGAGGCCCAGGTCTGCGGCGAGCTTGGAGATCACCGTGGGATGTGTAGCGCGCATGTCGTGCCGGCGCTGCCGCCCCCCCAGCGCACCACAAACGAGGGTGGTCGGATCGCTCGTAGCGGGTGTCCACTGATGTCGAACTGCGCCGCGACCAATTGCTGCATGGGGCGGGCTCATTCGTCATGTTCGGATCGGGTTGCCGACCGGCACCAGGTGGGCGATTCTGCTGGCCGCTCGAAAACTCCATTGCGCGCTGGCCAGGGAGGTGAGTTCCACGGGATCTGGGCCGCCAGGGGTCGGGACCCCACCGGAGGCCAGCGCCGGGAGTCTGCGCGGCCCACCCGCTGAGCTGGCCGCCGCCAGGGCGGCGCCCATCGGCGAGGCCTGCGCGCCAGCCAGCAACATCACTGGAGGCATCCCGTTGGCGTCGATTCTCGCACCAGCTCGCTCGTTGACTGGAGACCCGAGCTGGCCCCGAGCGTTTGGTCCGGCCAAGGCAAAAAAGAGCCCGGCCTCGTCCGCAATCCTGTCTCCTATGCACGGACGCCGGGAGATCACGAGGTCTGCAGACACGTCTCCGGTATCAGAAGCGAGACAGGGAAAATCGGGGGCCCTGTCCTGCGCGGCCCGTCGCCTGGCGGGCTTCTGCCAAAGAGCGGCGACCCTCCCATGCGTCATCGGCGGTGTCTGTCGGATCCCCTCTTGCCGGCTGGGAGGTGGAAGTGGATCCCGCGGCGCGGGAATCGAGTCTGGCCAGTCGGTTGGGCTTGGACGGACAGGCTGGTCGAGGCCAGGCGGGGCACCGTCAACGTCCATCTGCGTCGCCTGCGCCTTCTGGGCAGCTCTCCTCGCCGCGATGTGACCGCGGACCCTGCGCGCGTCCGCCACCGCGACGCACGCGCGGGGTCTGCGAATGGAGACCAGCTGGGCACGCAGGCATTCCAGATCGAGCCCTAAGAGTGCGCATCGCGTCGGCGAGCTCCTCCAGTTTGATATCTGGCGCCAGGGGGGAACACCATCTCTGAGCTGTAGTTGCTCCTGCGGTATTTAAACGGCGGCCGCGCCCCTGCCCTGCGCGCGCCTCGGCAATCTCACGGCGGCCACGGTCATCCGTTTTACACTCCAGGCACCTTACCGGCATGGATTGTCCCCCATGTCTGCAGACGGCCGTTTGGCTGCTCCTCCACCGGCGCAGGCAGCGCGGGTGGAAGCGGCGTTGGCAGGGGATGACCACGTCTGCGGAGCCGACGAGGTCTCCACCGCAGATTATGCACGTCTGGGATTCACCGTCGAGGTCCCAGGGAGGGACAGAGACGGGTTCGCTACCCTCGCCAGGTAGTCTGGCGGCGTCGCCCGCGGGCTGGCCCATGCCAGCGATGGGCGCGCCTAGGCTTTCGGTGGGGGCCCTGGTGGCAGTGGAAGCCTCCGCCTCGGTGCTGCGCGCACTCAGACCGATGCTCCTCAGGAGGATGCGCGCGCGTTTGTTATCGAACAGAGAGTAGTGGATCTGGTCGGGAACGCTAGCATCCCCCCGGAGAAACCTGGCCAGGTCGCCCGGGGCGCGCGCATATCCGCCAGGGGGGGGCCATCTGGTGAGGACGTCGCAAGGGCGTGTGTCTACACCTCGGACTCGGGGCAAAGGTCTGAGCAAGGGGAAGTAGCGCGGGGCGAGGCACATCCAGATTGCTCTGGCAATCCAGTTGCCAGGCAGCAGACTCGGGTTCTGCTCCGCGAGCATTTCGCGTGCCATGCTTTGCGCTCTGTCTCCGCTGATGGGCGCGCAATCGTCTGGGGCGCGCACCAAGCGCCTTCCAATTGCCCCCATCGTCACGCTGTGCCGCGCCCAGGAACCTGATGACGCGGTCCAGGAATGCCTCTCGCGAGCCCATGGCGGGGGCTGGCGCGGAGGCCCCTGCCTCCCGACCCCCGCCAATGATATGCCGGATCTCGGCGTGCCAGGGCGCGGTGATGCTTCGGGAATCCCACCAGCCCTCTGGGCGTAGGTGGTCTAGAGCAGATCCTCTTCCACCCCTCCCTCTTCCCCCTTGGGGAGGGGTTTACCCCTCCCCCTACCCCCTCCCCTGGACCTGGACGGGGGGGGCCGCGGGTAGTTAGAGCGTCCCAGATGGCCCAAGACGGCTCCAAGAGCGCCTCAGAGAACCCAAGATGAGCTCCAAGATGGCTCAAGATAGCGCAAGATCGCTCGAGATGGCTCCTAAGATGGTTCCAAGAAGCCCAAAGACGGCCCCAAGATAACTCCAAGTGGCCAAACAGCTCCCCAAGGAGGCCCCGAAGAGGCCAAAATCGTCCCAAAACCTAAGGAAAATCAATGATTTTTGCTTTCTCGCCTTTTCGCTTCCGATGGCCATCCGAGGCCTGGAGATGGTTCCAAGATGGCCCAAGAGGGCCCCAAGAGAGCCCCAAAAGAGCCCCAAGACGGCCCCAAGAGCGCCCAAGAGCACTCCAAGAGCGTTCCAAGAGGGGTCCAAGAGGCGATTTTAGGGGCTTCCGAGGGGGGACGCTAATTAAACCCCCCCTCTTGTTTGATCGATCTCCTCCAAGATGGCCCCAAGAAGCGCCCAGGAAGCCCCAAGAGGTCCCAAGATGGCCCCAAAATGGCCCCAAGAGGCCCCCAAGAGGCCCCCCGGAGGCCCCCAAGAGACCCCCAAGAGGCCCCAAGAGCCCCCCCAGATGCACCCAAGATGCTCCAAGAGGCCTCGGCGAGAATGCCTAATCATTGATTCTACACAGGTTTTAGCCACATGGAGGCCTCTTGGGGGGGGGCACGGATTAAGATGACTCCAAGAGCGTCTGGGAGAGCCCAAAATGACCTCCAAGATGGCTCAAGATATCCCAAGATGTCTCATAATGGCTTCCTCTGTGTGCTGCCCACTTCTCTGATCGAGGCAATTCCTCTGGGCATCGTTTCTGGATGGGCTGGTGGGGATTCGCGAAGCGACAACAATTTTCAACCGACATGGCGCGGCCTTCTGGTGTAGAGTGGCTGCGTCTGGCTTCGGCTGCTGCTCGGTCCCAGGCCCTATCAGCACGCGCTCTTGCTCCTGCCTCGACGGCCTGGCGGCCCCCGGAGAGGGCGCCGCGTTGCAGCGCATCGTCTGGGTCAATCCGTTCCATCATCCACTCCTGCAGGTTGGGGGCTACGCAGCCGCCGACGTGCGGGGCGTCGACGCGCGCGCCCTCAAGATCAGCCATCGTCCTCGCATTGCGGGCTATAACCACCTGTGCGTCCTGATATGAGAGCGCTGACTGGCCCCTCCACCAGGCTGCAGCAGCGTCGACGATGGCTGGGCTAACGCTGGTGGCGCGGAACGTGGCCCTCAGCACAGCCCTGCCCTGGTCTGTGGCGGAGTCCCAGATGTAGGGGGCCAGGATTCTGCTCCAGGTCATTCCATTGGGTACGCTGTCGGTGGCGACCAGACCCCTGGCCCTACGAATATCGTCAATCAGTCTGTTGCTTTGTAGTCTGTCCCCAGGATCAAGGTCGCCCACCGCTGGGCGCGGGTCGGAGGGGGCGGCCGCGTGACCGTCACTCGCTGCGCCAGGGGAGGGGTCGACATCCACGTGGGCAACCTCGTCGTTGGCTCGTCTTGCCTGCGAGGTGGGTGAAGCTTGGTCCGCGCGAATCCCCCCTGCGATGGCATCGATCACCAGGGCGCCCATGGCGCCGATGGGGCGCATCTGGGCGTGGCTGGCTCTGTCGTCGCGGCGGGCCATTGCCTCGGGGGCCCCGCGCATCGCGTCTGCAGCAGCTGTCTCCATGGCAGGGGGGGGCATCTCCATCGGGTCTCGGCGCGGCGCCGACGGCCTGGACTAGGTAGTCACCTCCAATCTGTGCCCTCAGCCATTCCAGGTCGTCGTCGCTCACGCCCGCGCTGCCAGGGAGAGCGGCAGAGAGACGCATCCGCGGAGGATCCCTGGGAGGACTCAGCGGCGATGCGTCGACGGCTCGGCGGGCCAGGGCGCGCGGCATCCACCAGTCAAGCCCCGCTCCGACCGGGCATTCGAAGACGCGCGACCGCGTGCGCATGCAGGCGTCAAGTGCCCATTCGTTGAGAGCAGAGCATAGCTGCGCCTGCATGGCATAGGTGGCCCCCCGGCGGGGCTCGGATCCCAGCCCCCCCTGCCGCGCGAGCGGTTGCCGAGCCAGGTGTACTCAGGGTTGCCATGTGCCCCCAGGCGCCAAGCAGTTCGGCCGCGAGCCAGAAAGGCGCGTCGCCTGCTGGGCCAGGGTCGTTCGGGGCGCGAGCGCGCCCCGCAATGGGAGCGCACCGAGCACCCGCCCTCGCGAGCTGGAAGGGGGCCTCCTGGCCCAGGGCACCCAGGGGGCCTGCTGAAAAGGGCAGCCAGAAGGCGCCCGGGCCCAGGCCCCTTTCAAAAACGCCCCGCGGCCGCGCGAGACGCCGACGCGCACTGCAACCGCACGAGCCCAGCCCCCTAAGTAGCCAGGGCCCACAATAGCGGCAGCGACGGCCGGGGCAGAAGAAGTCGCCGATGGTCCCATCTGGGCGGCCAGGCCCCGACATCGCACTCGGGGCGCCGTCGAGGCGCCCCCTGGCTGGGGCGAGTAGAGTATCTGGTAAGACGCTGTCAGCGATTGCCATCCCCACGTCGCCGTTGCGGGCTGCTGCGCACAGAGCCTCGTGCTCCAGGCGCGCGAGCTATGGTCCACGCACGCACGCACGCACGCGCGCGCGCACCTCGCACGCACGCACGCACGCACGTACCTCGCGATGTTGTAGTCCAGTCTATCAGCGTCTACGAGGGAATCGCAGTGACGCTGGCGTAGCGGGTGGCCAGGATCTGCACTCGGTCGGGTCGTGCCCCACCCAGTCTGCCCTCGAAGTCAGCACCTGGGATTGACCGCACTAGCCACACCAGGTCGACGCGAGCGAGGGCGCGCGCGGCGGCTAGGCGCGCGGCGTCGGCACGTTCGCCGCCGGCTGGATCCAGGGCGGCCCGTAGCGGGGGCACGTCGTGGAGCCCAGGGCGCCCTGGGCGGCGCCGCCCCCAGCAATGGTGGACGAGCATCTCCAGCCCGTTGTTCTGCTCAGATGTCCAAGGTTGCCCTCTGTCCTGGAGCTCGCGCAAGGGCCCCTCCACGCGCGTGCTCTCGCGGAGGCGCGCGCGCAGCGCGCCGCCTCTACTCGCGGCCCTCGGGTCGGCCACCCTCTGGCCGCTGTTGGGGCCGTCGCTCTCGCGGCCCTGACTGCAGTTAGCGTTCGCGCGGCCTGTGGCGTAGAGCCAGCGCAACCCTCTCCTGTTCTGCTCGCCCTCTGCACCGTCCGAGCCGAGGGCATGAGCAAGTCCCCCGCGGGCGACCAGTCGGGGGAGCCCCGCGGGGCCTGCGGGGGACCTGCCGAGGCAGAGGCTCTCTCCGGCACGCCGGGGGGGGCGCGCGCGCCCCCCCCCCCCCCGCTTGAGAAAGGGGGTACCGGGGGGGCAGGGGAACCTGGAGGAGGGGCGACGAGGGGGGAATCAAGTGAGAATGTGGGGCCCTGAGCGGGGAGGTCGATTCCCGATTGGCTGAGCGGCCATCTCGGGCTGATCCGGGCCCATCGGGTTCGGAGAGCCTGCCCCGCGCGGGCAGCCAGCCAGGCCGAGCCGCGCCGGCGCAGTGGCACTGCAGTGTGGGCTGCTGTCGAAGCCAGGCCAAGGCTGCACTGTCTCGAGGCGGGCCCTGATCTCCACCACCTCCCGCGCGGAGAGGCCGAGGCTCGTCGGGTGGGCTGCCAGGCACGACTTCGCGACTAACGGCGGCGCTTTCGGTTGGATAACCTCTAGAGCCAGCAGCGGAGACTTCGCCAGGCGCGCCGCTCTCGGCGGCGGCGGCGCCACTCCGATCTCCCGCGTCGCCAGGGCACGACTGCGTCCACCCGCGTCTGCCCACGCCCCGCCAGAAGGGTCGCAAGTGTCTCGCGGGGGCCCCGCGCAGCTAACGGCCGCGCTTTCTGTTGCAGCAAGGAAGACGCCGCCGGGATTGTTGCCACACTCAGGCGTCAGACCTCTGGCGTCGCCACCTCCCTCCTCTCGAGCTTCACCAGAGCACTCGCGTTCGTCTTCTATAACTCCCTGCGGGGCAAGGGGGCTCTGCTCTGGAGCTGAGGGGGGTTGACTCTGGACCCTACGGGCCCGCGGGGAGTTGGGGCCAATGCCCCTCGTGGAGTTGGCGCCAGCCGAGGCACCGGGCGCCGATGGGTCGCCCCCTCCGAGGTGCAAGGCGACGGGCGGACCACCGGGACGAAAAGAATAAGGTCGGAGAGATGTCACCATCGAAGGAGAGAAGGGGAAGAGACGTGTCTTCATAGCTGCCAGGATTGCCAAGTTTGCGACGAACGGTCGCACATTCAGATTGTATTTCGGAGCACTTCGCTGGGGTCCCACCCCCGTCGCGGCTAACGGCCGAATTTTCGTTTGGACCTTCGCGCGGGGAGCCGGGGCCGCCTGGCAGAACATGGCCCAGCGTGATCGGCGGGCGTGGATCACGATCTGCAACCGGGGCTGGGGGCGAGGGTTGCCCAGGAGGGATTTGGGACTAGCTGATGTCTGGGGGCGGGTCTGTCGGGGCCAGCTCTTGGACCCCCAGGTCCGACATTGTGGAACTTCCACTTCCCCCATTGATGCCAGGACGATCGGTCGCGACCTCATCGATTTCCGCACCCCCCATACCTGCCTGAGGCGTGGGCCAGGCCAGGCTGAGCGATGCCTCGCCGGGGGATGCCGCGATAGCCGCGCGCGCGGCGGCGGACGGGCGCGGGCCTGGCCGCGCGGCGCTGCGTCGGCCGCCCCCTTGAGCACGGGAGATTGACCGGGAGGGGTCAGGCCCGTGAAAAGCCTTGAGCCAGGGGATACGCGAAGCGTGCATAATTTCTCAACATACGTCCCTCCTCTCGAAAACTCCCTGGGGCATCGGTTCTGGATTGGGTGGTGCGGATACTTTTTAATCAGCGGCCGCAGGCGAGCGCGCCAGCGACGAGTCCAGTCAGAGCGGGGAGCGCAAAGATGAAGGTGGTGGGGATATTTTTTTGTTACAGCCCCTGGGCGGAAGCGCCAGCGGCGGCGGGTAACGGTCGGGTTGCGGCCGCTACAAATTGGCCGTGGTGGGGATACGCGAACCGACAAGAATCGGCCGTGGCCACGGAAAGCCCCTGGAGCTTCGAAAACAAGTAACAGGCCCGATTCACATCAGACCATGATGGCCTTCATCCCTCTTGCGCCCTCCCCCCGCCGCGACGCCACCTCGCGTGGTCGCGAGATGACGAGGGCGAATGAGGAGGAAAACGACGATGACAACGACGACGACGACGACGACGACGACGAAAACGGGCACGAGGAGGAGGAGGAGGGAGAGGGGGCTGAAATAAAGGGGGAAGGGGGCGAGGAGGAAGGCGGAGGACGGAGGAGGGGGGAGGAGGGCAGGAGGGCAGGAGGGAAGGAGGGAGGGAGGGGGGCGGAGGGCAGGAGGGAGGGAGGGAGGGAGAAAAAAGGGAGGGAGGGAGGAGGGGTTAAGAGGAGGAGCACCCCCTCGCCCAGTCACCTGCCGACCAGGTAGACCCAGACCACGACCCAGCCGACCCAGGCCGCGGCGACTGCCCCACGTCCCCAGGCCCGGAGGCGGCAGCGGGATTCGGTTGGCCTCACCCGGGAGGGGTGGGGGGGAAGAAGACAAACCAGTAAGGATGATGAGGATGACGAGGAAACGAAGACGAGAGGGAAAAAGGGAACTGGAATGCCAAGGGGCAGCTCGTTGTACGAATAATGAGACTCAGGAGAGAGCATGAAGGGAAGGACCGACAATGACAGGGAGAGTGACTCTGGCCCCTCCCCTGGGGAAGGTGCTATGCCTGACCTCCCACATCCGTCCTCCAGTTCTTTTCCCAGCCATTCGGTCAAACATTGCGAAGCCAGCCTCCATGGGGACCGTAGCGACTTACGCCACCCAAAACAAACAGGCAGCACAGTCCAGCCGATCTAGCAAGAGCAATAGCAGGAACTGCGATGGGGGTGTAGTACGTGTTGTGGACGAGCTGCAGATGACGGCCGTCATCGGCCCCGCCCCCCCCCACCACATGAGTTCCGCGCCGGCAGCGTCCAGGAACGCCTAGAGATGACCGGGGCAAACTAGGAGCAGCATGTTGGTGGCAATGTGCCCCACAGCGCCTGTGTACACCACAATGCTCGCGTGCACCACAACGCGCGTGTACACCACAGCGCCTGCGTACACCGCGACAGCCGTGTGCAGCGCAGCGCCTGTGTACACCACACTCCTTGCGCGCACCACACCGCCTGTATACACCACGGCGAATGCGTACACTGCTGCATCCATGTGCAACATCGCGCCTGTGTACACCACAATGCTTGCGTGCACGGCAGCGCCCGTGCACACCACAACGCCTGTCTACACCACAACATCCGCGTGCAATGCAGCGCCGGTGTACACCACAGCGCCTGCGTGCACAGGACAGGTAGAAGGAGCATGTAGGTGAGGATCTGCTGCGGACAACTAAACACCACGCCAGGGAAGTGCTGATAAAATAATGCGACGTGTTTCCCTCCTCCCTCCTCTGCTTCCACCTCCAACTCCACCTCCGTGTCCTCTTCCTCCTCCTCGTCGTCTGCTTACTATTATCATTCTTATTCATACTATTCTTATTGATTGTGTTATTACTATTAGTAGTGTATCAGTATTTGTATGTGTTTTCAATGTCGTCACCGTCTTCTTCTTAGTCTTCTGATTACTGTTATGTTTCGTTCCCTTCTGTTTACGGTTGTTCTTACTCTACTTAGTATAACTATAACTCGTGTTCCTCCTAATCGTTCTCCTCCTCCTGCTCCTCCGCCACCTCCTCCTGTTTTTTTCTGCTCCTCCTGCTCCTCTTCCTCCGCCTCCTCCTCCTGCTCTTCCTCCTCCTCCTCCTCCTCCTCCACCTCCGCCACCTCCTCCTCATCCTCATCCTGATCCTCCTCGTCCTCCTGCTCCTGCTCCTCCTCCTCCTCCTCCTCCTCCTCCTCCTCCTCCTCCTCCTCCTCCTCCTCCTCCTCTCCTCCTTCCCTCTCCCCTCCTCCTCCTCCTCCTCCTCCCTCCTCTCTCGTCCCTCTCCCTCCTCCCTTCTCCTCCTCCCTCCTCCCTCCTCCCTCCTCCCTCGTGAGAGTTTGACCGTGCGTAAAACGTAGGGTTCCAGGGTGTAAGTGCCTGGTGAGGGGGAAGGGTCTCTCTTGCCTTCTGTCCCTTTCCCCCTCTCCGCGGCCCCTCTGGGGCTCAAGTTCCTTCTCGGGCCCTTGAGGGGGGCTAGACGCGCGGGGGCGCGACTCGCCCCGCGGCCCAGGGCCGCACAGGGGTAGCCATGGGAGGATGAGGCGCCCAGGGGCGCTGTCATAGAGGAGGAGGCGTGCGTCTAGGCGTGAAACGCCTGCATGAAGGCGTTGTTGCCAATGATCATCGGGGCCGTGGCCGCCGTCGAGATTGGCCGCAGGTGGCGGGCAGTGCCGCCGACGCCATCCTTGCCAGCCGCAGCTCGAGCCGCTGACGGCGCACTGCCCACAGAGGCCGAGGAGGACAGGGGAGGGGCGTACGAGCCTCTGCTGCGGGCGCTGGAGGAGGACCAGCGGCGCCGCGGCGCGGCGGCGGCCACCGAGGGGCCGCAGCGCCGAGCAGCACCACCCGCAGGGCCAGCGCCCGCCACAGGGAAGGGGCGAGGACCCACCCCTGGACTGGCGGAGCCCCCGCCCGCGGGAGGGAAGGGACGCCAGCCCCCCCCGGAGGCGGCGGCTCAGCAGCCCCCAGTGGGGCGCGCTGCGCCGTCGGGCGACAGCGAGGAGAGCAGCCCGCGGCGACGACGAGCGGAGCTGTGGGGCTGGCTAGCTGGTCGGCGCCGCGAGCCCCCCGCCCGGCGGGCTCGGTCCGATGCGCAGCATGCCGAGGGCCTCTTTGCGGGGAGCGAGGCAGAGGAGGAGGAAGAGCGGCGGGGCTGGTTCAGCTTCGGAGGAATCAAGTTCGGGGTGAGCTGGCTGGGGGGCTGGATCTCCGACCTGCCGCCGTCTGAGGTACAGTGGTCGGACCTGATGTGGGCGGAGGCGGGTTAGTCGGGAGCGGGCTCAATACGGTGGGCTACGCTGCCTTCGGCACTGGCTGGCCCCTGTTGTGCTGGACGACGTTCGCGGGGTTGATCGTGGCTCTCGTCATTGGCTTGGGCTACGGACTACACTCCATTGCCTCGGCGGTCAACGTGCTGATCTGCTCCCCGCTCCGTTGCCTGGGTCGAGCGTTGGGATGGTGCTGTCCAGCCGCGACGCCGCCGGCCGCAGCCACGGAGGAAGGAGTGGTCCCTGAATTACGCGGACCAGCCACCGCCATCGCCGTGGAGAATGAGTTCTACGCCCAGCTCCGCGCCAAGGGGCCCGACAAAGTGCCGCATCACCTGATCATCAAGGTGGGCGACACACCCCTGAATACTGGGATCAAGTACAAGAAGGCAGGGGTGGCATGGCCGTACCGCGAGGTGCTCGCGACCACGTCACGGCGACTGCGGGACCTCCTGGAGGACTCCCAGGACAAGGTGGTGCACCTGTTCAGGGACACGCCGTGCACGGACGACGGCAATTACGCCGTGCATGCACTCGCGTACGGGTACGTGACCGCGGAGACGGACACCAACTTGGAGGCGCTGGTAGAGGCAGCGCCGAAGCCGTGCTGGGCCGGGCGAGCAGCGGGAGCCGCTGCTGCATCGTGCGGCCGGGGCTGTGCAGCGGTGGGGTTGAAGGGGTGTGCCAAGCTCTGCGGGTCCCTTAAGCGCTGCGGTCAGAGCGGTTGCCAGCGCGGCAGGCGTAGCAAGACCGACACCCCAGCTGCGCTGCTGAAGGACCCGAACTCCGAGACGGAGTCGGAGCCGGAACACCAGCGCTGCATGGCCCACGAGGTGCTGTACCAGGAGGGGGACACGATATTCCAGCTGTGCAAGGAGAAGTGCCGAGATCGAGCCCGAGGGGCCCCAGTTCGATTGGTCACGGAGGACGGTGAGAAGTCGAATGTCAAGGGGGCCGAGAAGGTAGTCAACTTGTGCTGGCAGCACACGAACGCCTACGAACGCGAGAGAGGAGTGAGGAAGTGTGCGCACCTCGGCTGCCACGCGCTGGGTAGAGTTATGAGCCGCGGGGTGCTGACGTGTTTGGAGCACGACCTGTCGGGAGAGGAGCCCGCTCATCTCGCCGCTGCTGCCGAGGGACCAGTGCCCGTGGTGGCGGGGATGGCGTCCGAGCAGTTCCATCGGTACAGGTCGAGATCGCCTACGCCGACAGCTGGGCGTGCCATCATACCCTTGGTATCTGCAAGTGGTGCATGGCTAACGGCCATGGTGCGGGGCCCCCGTGGCGCAGAGACGGCCAAGAAGTACTACTGCTACGGGTGCCAGCTGGTGGCCGAGGAGGATGGTTGGACTACGTATCGCATCCCAGGCCTCGACGCCCAGGCCACCGTCCCGTCCAACCTGGGGCCGATCATTGATGACCGTGTGCGTGCCGAGACTGTAGCGGCAGGAGCGCCAGCCGTCATCGTGCGGACGGCAAACCAAATACCCGACGGGATGGACGAGTTTGGCAGGACAGCAAGCCCGGTGGGGGTGGCGCTGGCGCGCGGCGCGACGGGAAGGGAGGACCACCCCTTGTGCATCCTGACGCGAGGGGTTGAGGAGGCAGGAGGAGGACGAGGCGACACACGCGCTCGGAGGCCGCCGCTCCCGAGCCCCCCTACGTACCCGACGCAGCCGCCGTGGAGAGACACGCTAACTCGAGGAGAGTTTGGAGGCCCTCTGAACGGGGCGGCTCGGGAGCGCTGGCGTCGCCGAGGTGAGGCGGCCCTGGCGCTGGAGTTCCTGAAGACACGGGCGTGCGGAGAGGAACATCCGTTGGACGTCGCCGAGAGATACCAGAACACCGAAGGTTTCGACGACTTGGGAGATGCGTGCGACGCGATCGTCGAGTCATTCGAAGCCTTGGAGAGGGACCGCGGTTCCTTCATGTCGGACGACGAGTTGGGGAACCTTAGGCAGCTGGTAGAGCTGCTGAGGGAGAGGCGCGGCCTGAGCCAGGCGCATGAGGAGGAGGTGGCAGGAGGAGCTCGGCAGGAGGGACTGGCACGGCCAGATCCTGTTCCCACGCGGCCGCCCACACCTCCCACAGCGCGCCCAGCGGCGGTGGAGATGCCTCCAGGCCTGGGAAGGACGCTCGAGTCCAGCCAACCCACCAGAAAGGAAGGGGGTCACACTCGAGGGTGGGGACCCAAGCGGCGGGCAACCGACCTGGGCGCTCAAGGCGTCGACCTGCGGGGCAGCACCGCGCGGGCAGAGCTGGGTCGGGGCCCGCCGTCGGGTCGGCAAGGGCAGGACCCCACACCACCTCCCATGGACCTAGTCGCACACAGGGCTGGACCTACCTTCGGAGTTCCTGCAAGGAGATCGCGGGTGAGTTTTGACGAGGAGGACTACGGCCCGTCGGGGAAGGTTCGGAGGTCGGCGGGAGCCCTCGGCGACCCAGAGGAGAAGGACAACGAGGGCGTGGTCAAGGTCATGGCGGACATCGCGCACAACCTAGACTTAACGAACAAGCGGGCGGAGGACGCGGCGGCGGGGAAGATGGGCACCCTCCAGTTGATCACGAAGGACCACGAGCTGCTGGTGCTGGCGGCGCGCGGGTGCGGGAGGTTCCGGGTGGCCATCTGCCCGGACGACCTGGGCCGTGCTCTTGTCAAGGCGCTCCTGCGCATGGCGGAGCATTCCTCGGCGTTGTTCAAGCACCATCGCTGGCCTACCCTGATCAACTACAGAATCGCCTTCGGCATCGCGTCAGGGTCCTGGGGAGGCAAGTCGGTGGAGACGCTGGCAGCGCACGCGCTCAGCGTGGCGGATTGGGTGACCTGCCCGGAGGAGCTGTTCGACGATTAAGTACCCACGACAGAGTACAAGATCGAGCCGCGCCCGAAGCAGCCCGTGGACATGCTGAAGTGGGCACGCCAAGCTCGCAACGGTATATGGGCTGTGTGCTTGGCATATGGGGCTGAGCACTGGGACGAGAGGGTTCGAGGTGGAGGACGGTCATCTTCGAACGCCTGGTCAAGACCGCGGACAACGCCTACTGGGAGAACGCTCACCGCGCCCAGCTGCGGCCCCTGGCAGCGGGAGGAGTGGAGGAGGTCGAGAAGTGTCGTCCCGCAGGGGGCCTGCCACGGCCCCAGTCAGGTGGCGGAGGGGGAGAGAAGGTTGGCGCGCTGACAGGAGGAGGAGGAGGAGGGGAGCCCTGAAGGTTGGGGCGAGCAAGGTCAAGCTCCCACCTGAGGTCCTCTCGGCCCTGACTGGGCTGGAGGTCGCGGAGTCAGTCAAGCGCGGGCCGAACGACTCCAAAGGAAAACCCAAGTGTTGGGATGCAGCGCGCCACGATGGGTGCTCGAAGACTGCCACTACCTGCCAGCGTTCCCACGCAGAGGGCATCAAGAGCGCCGACTGGGCACACTGGACGGTGAAGGCGCAGTACATCAAGCGGGGAGGGCTGCAGACGGGACCGAAGATAAAGATAAGCAGCTCCGAGCGGACACGCAGAAGGAGCAAGCGGCGAAGGTGCGGGAGGGAAAGGATCAGGCAGCGCAGCGAGGAGGCAAGCGAGGAGGAGCATCTGGGGCCAGCCGCCCCGCGGTGATGGAAGGGGCTGCCAAGCCGCCCGGGGAGTACACAGATATGGAGTACACAGCCCAGGAGCGAGAGCTGCAGGAGCTGGCGCAGGGCCCCGACAAGAGTTGGACGCGGGACTACTGGGGCCCAGAGGCGGCCGTTCACCCACCCGAACTTCCAGAGGAGGTGCCAGAGGTGGCGAAGGCTCACCCGGCGATGGCGAATCAGGTCAGGAGCTCGCCGGAGGCGAAGTTGGTGGCTGGTGCGCCGAGCCGTCTCCGGTCGCACTGTCACGGCCGCTTGCTGGACGGGTACCTTGGGGGCCAGGTCACCCCGATCGAGGAGATCCTGCAGGACGCGGTGGAGCTGGGCGATGAGGAGTTGGCGTGCCGAGCCCGACCGTACCTGGCGTCACGAGTGGAGCGAGTCGGGGGAGAACTTGAGGGTCCAGAAGTTCAGGTGAGCAAAGTGGTGTGGGGACCGGCGGAGGAACCTGGCCGTGGTCGAGTCCATATCCAGGGGCGAATCTGGGACATCCTCGACTACCGGGACCAGCTGGCCGTTACCGAGGAGCTGGTGGAGTACCTGCCTGATTGCCAGGCAGGAGAGGCAGAGGAGAGGCAGTGCGTCTTCATTAACACGGCCGCGGCCCACCTGTACTCAAAGGGGGAGGGCGACCCGTCGGTGGCAGAGGTGATGGAGCTGGCACAGCAGTGGCGGGTCGCTATGTGGGAGGCAGCCAAGAAGGCTGAGACGTCCATGGGGCTGCCCGACGCTTACATCCCCGTCGCCGAGTCGGACGTGAGGATGTTCTGCCACGATACCCTCCACCTTAGCCACGACAAGGACTATAGGACCCTGGCAACTTTCCCGCCACCAGCGCTGCAAGGAACAGCAATCCATGTGGTCCGAGTCGACCCATGGGGTCGAGCACGGCTCGAAGTCATTGTGGGGGTGAAATACGACCTGAAGGTCAGCGGTCGGGACGTGTGGAAGCTGCTCTACAGGGGTCACTTGCAGGTGCTGGTACCCCCCCAGGTGGATGCCGACACGCTGCGTGGGGATTTCACGGGCGGGCACCCGCCACATGAGGTGTTAGCGGCGGGCTGGGACGTCTACTTGGATGACGCGATGCACGAAGACGCGAAGGTGCCAGGAGATGTGGCGACGAGGTGCCCGCGGTGCAGAGCTGCAAGAGAGGCTGGGCGTGAACGGAAGGCCGGGGAGCAGGACATCATTGGGGAAGACCCGAGGTGGAGGGTCCTCGGCAACTGGAGCAACCCGGCCTGGAAGCAGTGCGAACGCCACGACGATGCTGAAGCTCTGCCGACGGCGGCGCACTCTGGGGGGGAGGGGGGCCCCACCGTCAACATTTTTTTCTGCGACGTTGGCTGGGCACAGTTCCGAGGGTGAGGAGGGGCAAGAGGAGGAGGTGTCCGCAGCCCTCCCTGTTGCCTGGAAACCGGACCAGGGGGGCCACCTCAAGGGCGGGCAGGACGGGGGCCACCTCAAGGGCGTGCACGACGGCTACCCGGAGGGGAAGGTGGAGCCAGAGCTCCTGGAGTACCTGAGGCGGGTTGCGACGGATGAGGTGGAGGTCAGGCATGATGGTGAGATCACGAGGGTCAGCGCCAAGCAGCACGTCCCCTACCTCAAACGATGGTGTTCGGGTGGACAAGTACACCAGGCGAGCGGGCAGTGTGGGGACGTGGCGTGCAGGGCGCCCACCGAGCCCATCGTCCACCGGCAGAGGAGCTCCACGATGAAGCCGCGTACTCGCCCGAGGCTCTGGTCGACGACGGGGTGCTGGTGGAGCCGGCCCTGGGTGCGAGGCTGCGGCTTCCTGCCTGGATGTTCGACGTCCTGTCAAAGCTGCTCCTCGGCGACAGCTCGACCAACCTGGAGAAGCTAGCGGAGGAAGGCGAGTTCCGCACCGAGAAGCTCATCTGGGGCTTGTCCTTCCAGTCGGAGGACTCCGAGGGCCGCGTGGTGGACCGTGCGACGCCCCCGAAACCCAAGAGCCAGGAGATGAGCTATCTCCTCCAGGAGGCGGAGCTTGAGCCGGGGCAGAGAGGGGCGCAGCCGAAGACGGTGCCGCGGCTCCGCGGGTGGGGGACGCACTCCGGGGCGGTCAACCAGGCGCTGGGCACGGAGCTGGGGGCGCTGGACGCCCTGATGTGCCAGCCAAGCGGGCCCACCGCACGGGCGGCGCCGATGGGAGGTGTGGAGGAGCAGGAGGTCGTTTGGCAGGAGTCCTGGGACGGTTGCGACCTGCTATGGGTGATGGTCGCGCGGCCGAAGACGTGGGGCGCCACTTTCCTCACCCCGTTCGCGGGCATGCTCGAGCCGCGGGAGCGTTTGGCCATCCCGGGCACCATGGAGCAAGTGGTGTGGGCTGGGGGCGACTCGACCCTGGAGGTGGCGGGGCAGATCGATGGGGCGGCCAAGGTCTACGCGAGGCAGGAGTTGGCGGGCTACGTGGAGGCGTTGAAGACGGCCGCTGGTGTGCCCGAGGAGTGGGTCATCCTAGCGCTCGGGGAGCGGGTCTGCGTCGTGGGGTTAGCGGTCGCCCGTGGGCAAGCCGGGCGAGAGCGGCTGATCATCTACGTGGGGGGCGACCAGACGGTCCAGAGGTGGGTGGAGACCCGCCGCCCGAAGAACCGGATGGCGAGGCACCTGGCGAGGTTGCTCAAGTATGTGGAGGCCGAGTACTCATGCCGCGTCCTGGCGGCACCGTACATCGGGATGTACAGCAACGAGACGGCGGACATGGTCACCAGGGCCGACGAGAGCTCCGCGGCGCTAACCGCCGCACTCAGGCGAGCGGAGGTAGCCACCGAGACAGGAGGGGGGACGGCGGGCATCTGCCGCTGGCCAGAGGATGAGGAGAGGAGACGGGAGCTCACGAGCTGGCACCAGGCTGACGAGAGGCGCCGGCAGGAGGCTGCGAGGAGGGGTGAGCGGCACGGCGGCATGCTGCCGGGAAGGCGGGCGCAGAGCTTGCTTGACGACCCCTACCCAGACGTGCTTCTTCTGCGCGTGGGGCGTGACCCGGATGGAGGGCCGCATTGCTGGAACGAGTGCGGGAGGAGCTGCGCTCGCTTTGATCATGGCTGGGGCTGGTTCTGCTGTCGGACGTGTCGTAACACGGATGGCGAAGCCCATGGGCCTTACTGTCAGGCCCAACATGAGGACCTCCAGAGAAGGCAGAGGGAGGCGGGCTATCGCCCACCGGCGAGCGAGGAGGCGAGTGGCAGCAGTGGTCCTGGAGCCCAGGCAGCAGGCGAGGAGGCATCGAGGCACCCCCCGCCCAAGGAGGAGGCGAGTGGCAGCGGTGGTCCTGGAGCCCAGGCAGCAGGAGAGGAGGCATCGAGGCACCCCCCGCCCAAGGCGGCGCCGGGCGGCCGCCTGCCCCCCATTTGGGAGGAGCAGCAGCCCGCGGTGGTGAAAGCACCCCCACGCGCCGCACAGGCGGGTCTGCGGCCTGAGGGGCCACCCGGCGCGGGCGCGCCGGGCGGGCTGGCGGGAACAGGAGGAGATCCACCACTTGGCAGGAGCCGACACGCGGGAGGGTCTGAGGAGGAGAACTGGGGCGACTGGACGCCAACAGGGAGACGTGAGGGCGCTGAGGGAACGGGAGGTGGCGCCAGCGTTGCGGATCAGGCCCTACCCCCCCCCGAGGCGAGGGACGCTTTGCGCCCGTGCTTGCTCCCAGGGTGCCCCTACCTGGAGCACTCCCAACCCGCGACCGCGGTTGATGGCGGGCCGCTGTGGCGGCCAGGGTTCTGCTGCAACGAGTGCGCGGG
Organism: Prorocentrum cordatum; assembly: GCA_963575745.1. NCBI lineage: Eukaryota > Dinophyceae > Prorocentrales > Prorocentraceae > Prorocentrum > Prorocentrum cordatum. Next base: position 810,602 of record CAUYUJ010016960.1, read on the forward strand.
GCGGTCGGAGGGAGCTGACTGGGCAGAGGGAGGCGCGAAGCATTTCAAGCACTGCGAGAAGACGCCTCACGGCCAGCCACCCCCAGAAGGAGGCGGGCCGCCGGTGACCGCGGCGGCTGGTAAGAGGCGCAAGCAAGAAGTCGCGGAGGCCGCCGCCCGGGTGCTAGCTGCCGCCGCGCTAACTGCCCCCCCCCGGAGCCGGAGCTCGGGGCCGTGGAGGAGCGGGGTGAGGAGAGCGGCAGTCGCGGAAGCCTGAGCGAGGAGTGCCCCCCCCCCGTCACTGGGAGAGCTCGTCCGGCGGGCGCGTGCGGAGCGGGCGGCCGCCCGGCAGAGGAAGGCGGAGGCGGACCGGCTCAAGAATACAGCCAGGCACTCGGGCGAGGGACATGTGGAGCATATCCGCCTCAGGGCGAGGACCCAACCCGCACCAGCCGAGGTCAAGCAGGAGGAGGGTTCGGAGGAAGAGCCCCCGACGGAGGTCACACGGGCGGTCGGCCAGACCTACCGTGCGCTCGCCCGGCGGGTGGATTTCCAGAGGACAGGGCTCTGGTCCGCTCCCGAAGAGGAGGGCTGCCCTAAGGGACAGGCCGCCAGGGCGGGGACGCCAGCCGCCCACCCTCGGCCTGGCCGAGAGCCACTCCCTCAGCCGGAGGGCCGGCCCGATCGCGAGCCTCTCCCCCAACCGGGGGTTGGGCACCCCCCACTGGGGGTTCGAGCGGGTCCGGCGGACCGGCGAGGCTGCCGCAGCCCCCCGGCCACTGGGCGGAGCAGGACCCGCTCAGGCCAGGCGGACCCGCGCGTGCGGCCGAGGACGTGAGGGACCTCAATTCACCCGAATCCTATTCGGAGGAGGACACTGAAGGCGCCGGGGAGGAGGCTGACGAGCTTCGGCCAGTGCCCTTCCCAGGTGGCGGCCCAGACGCCCGCTACGCGTGGTGTGAGTACTGCGGCGT
>CAUYUJ010016960.1:811654-834154 GCA_963575745.1 Prorocentrum cordatum
TACTACTACTACTGCTACTACTGCTACTACTACTACTACTACTACTTCTGCTAACACTACTACTACTACTACTACTACGACTGCTGCTACTACTACTAACTCCTACTACTCCTGCTACCCCGACTACTCCTACTCTACTACAACTACTACGACTAGACTACCACTACTACTACTACTACTACTACTACTACTACTACTACTACTACTACTACTACTACTACTACTACTACTACTACTACTACTACTACTACTACTACTACTACCACGACTACGACTACGACTACGACTACGACCACCATTACCACTACCACTACCACTACCACTACCACTACCACCACTACAACTACCATAACACCTTTACTACCATTACCACTCCCACTACTACCAAAATTGCCTCCCCCGCTGCCCCTGGGCCGGGGGCGCGGGCCTCCGTGCCCTCCCAGCTGGGCCAATGCGCACAGCCTCGCCCCCACGGAGCCCGCCCAATCGGGCACCGAGGGCAGCGCGGCCCTGCCGCCGATCCCGGCCAGGACCTCCATCTCAACCTGGAGCCGCGCCGGCGCCGCAGAACGGCCCCGTCCCTCCATGCATCCACCTTCTTGTCCTTGCCACCCGCCCCCCCTTCTCCTCCCCTCTCCTCCCTCCTTCCATGATCATCCCGTTCCTGTTGTTCCTTCTCTGTTGATTTTTTACTCCACCCTCCCTCCTCCTCCTCCTCCTCCTCCTCCTCCTCCTCCTCCTCCTCCTCCTCCTCTCCCCCCCTCCTCCTCCTCCTCCTCCTCCTCCTCCTCCTCCTCCTCCTCCTCCTCCTCCTCCTTTTCCTTTTCCTTTTCCTCCTCCTCATCCTTTTCACCCCCCTCGTCCCCCTCCTCCCTTCCCCCTCCTCCTCTTCCTCCATCCGCATCTCCGACTAAACAACTCCTCCCTGTCGCACCCAAGCAACTCGTTTTCAAAATGTCCCTTTCGCCTCAGCACCGCGAGCATTCGTGTTAAAGCTTGCAAGAGCTTCACGGATGTCGGGCGGGTGGTTTTCACAATGCGGGTCTCGCCAAAGCAACGCGCACTCGCCTGAATAATCCAACGAATTCACTGATAGAAGGCGGGTGAGTATCAAAATGTAGTTTTCCCCCTACCACCGCACACATTCGTCTTCAAAGTTTGCAACAGTTTCACGGATGGAGGGCGGCTCTTTTCAAAAAATGTTGCCACCGCCTTCTTACCGCCGCACCAATTCGTCATACAACAGTGCCAGAGCTTCACGGACGGAGTGCGGTTCCTTTTCAAAATGTGAATCTCGCCTCAGCGCCGCGCACAACCGCCTTGAAAGTCCACGACACTTTCAAGGTTTATTATGGTTGACATTCCAATCACGGTTTCTGGGCACGATTTAGGATTGTCAGGGCGCGACAGTCAGGCTGATTCGCGGGTGCACTACCAGAAATGCTTGTTCTGGGACGGTTCTGGGTCGGCAGGACGCAACAGTAACTTTGACTCGCGGCGCTGAAATCGCAGACTTGTGCTCTGGCACGATTGCCTTCGTTCCAACTGAAAACACATGTTTAGGGACCCATGACGAGTGAACTTGGAAGGAGGGTTTATTGCAACATCGGTGACGTGGCTTGGGTTTACACTGGTCCTCATCCCCCTGTTCCCCCTTTTCCTCCTCCTCTTCCTCTTCCTCTTCCTCCTTTTCCTCCTCCTCGTCCTCCTCCTCCTCCTTTTCCTCCTCCTCCTCATCATTCCTCCGCCCTCCTCCCTCGTGTTCATCATCCTCCTCCTCCTCCTCCTCCTCCTCCTCCTCCTCCTCTTCCCCCTCCCCCTGCTCTTCCCCCTCCCCCTCTTCTTCTTCAACCTCCCGACGCCTCCCTCCACCTAACGCGCCGCACGGCTGCCGACTGCCGCGTTCAAAACGCCCTAGATGGCCGCGGGCCAGCCGCGACGCACGGCTGCCGACTGCCGCGTTCAAAACGACCGAGCGCAAACGAGCACATTGCCGTTCCCTCGGCGCTGCTTTGATGCGCTTGGCCACCGCGAGTTCCAGCCGCCCCGGATTGGCACCATACTCGCTCGCAGCTGCGTGGCGGCGCCGGCCGCGGCAATGCGGAAGGGGGCTTTCAGGTTGTTCGGCAAGGTGAAATTCCAACGTTGCCGCTCGGCCGCCTCTCACGACCAATGAGGAGTCTGTTCTCCTTCTGGTAAGGCTCATCGTTGACCCTTTCCTCCAACTGGTGCTGGTTTGCGTCGTGCCGCCGAGCCTCCAGCTGCTCCTGACAGCGGTTCCAAACCGCGGGCTGCAGCAGCCGCAGCTGCGGTTCGCGCCAGGGTTCCTGCTGCTGCTCATGTTGACGCAAACCCGAAAATTAGGCAGGAGCATGGAATTCCTCTGGATGCCGCGCATGTGTCCCGGCGTTTGTGTTTGGTCGCTGTTGGTTTTATCTTGGTCTCCGTTTGGTGGAAAACGCACGATTCGTAGCGCGCAAGACCTAAAACTCAAAATATCCCCTCTACATCGAGCTGGAGTTGTCGGCATCATAATTCAGGTTTAACTCTGACGTGTTTCCCTCCCCTCTCCCGTTTCCTCATCATTTTCCTCCATCGCTCCTCCTTGTGAATAACTTCTCCCTGTCGCACCCCCAAAAGCGTCGGTCTGGCGGCCGGGCTTTTCGCCTGAGAGCCCCTCTCCATCGATCTATGATCCTGAAAAGGCGCGCAAATTACAGCAGCAGCAGCATCCCGGATGAGGGCGGGCGGTTTTCAAACTCTAGCTTTCGCCTTAGCGCCCCGCACGCCCGTTACAACAACTTCAATGATAGAGGGCGGGTGATTATCAAAATGTTGATTTCCCGTTCACCCCGCGCACATTCGCCTGAAAATTCTGCAACAGCTGAGCGGACGGAGGGCGGTCCCTTGTCAAAATGCGACTCCCTCCGTAGCGCCGCGCACATCTTTCACAAAAGACGCTACCATAGACAGCTTTGCTGGGGTCGGGGCGAGCGCGCGGAGCGCTGCTCATTGGGTAGGCCCGCACCCGCGGGGCGGGCGCGCGACACCTTGCTCGCGTCGCCGCGCCACGCGGGAACGCGCGGACGCAGCGACACCCCGCAACCCGCCCCAACCACAGGAGCGGCGAAGTGTGAAGGGAAACAAGGAGAACGCCGCTACCGCGTCAAGCCGACGCGCGCGCGGAGCGCGCAGGCCTCGCGGTTGGCCGTTGGGCGCCCCTGCGCCGCGCGTCGTGCGCGGGGGTATGTTTACCCTCCCCCGACCGCGGGGAGAAAGTCATGAAGGGGACCATGACCCAGAACACGAAGTACACGAGGACATGAACGCGCCCCCCTCGTCCAACCTCTGAACCCAACCGCCCCCCCCGCCCCCCCCCCCGCGGGCCGCGCGGCGATTCGCGGTGCCCGCGGCGGGGGGGAAGACGGAGAAACGCTGCTAGGTACGCGTGTTTGTGAAAACTAACAAAACTGCGTAGTGTTCTGCCCCACAAGCATGCAACTGCTTCAAGGATGGAGGGCAAATCAATTTCAAAAGGTTGCTCTCGCTCTAACTCCGCGCGCATCCGTTTCAAGAAGCCTACAACAGTTCGAAAAATTCGCGCGGCCGAGGTCCCAGGAATGGCATTATTGCGCGAGTTAGGACTGCCAGGACGCAGCAGTCAGTGCTTCGTGGTGTCGAAGTCCGCGAACTGGCAGTTCGGCGCGATCTAGATTTGCCAAGACGCAACAATAACGTTGATTCCCGGCGTATAAATCCAAGGAACGGTGCGTTGGCATGCTTGAGGAGTATGTTACGCGTGTCTTCTAATGGGCCACTTCCCACAATGAAAATGCATAGGTAGTGCCCTACGAAGTGGAAGTTGGAAGGAGGGTGTATTGTAACATCGTCGATGCGTCGTGGGTGTTGGTCCTCCTACTCCTCCTGGCCATTTCGCGCCCCAGCGGCCCCCCTGCACGGGGCGCGCGAAGGTGTTCGGCAACGCAGACATCGCAAAGGCGATGCGCCCAGGAGCCGCCATGAGAAAACGTGGAGCCCAACGTCACCAGCTCCCATGTTGAGACCAGGCACACCTGCAGTCGCCAGGACCCGCGATCTCCTCTCGCCCCTCCAACTGCTCCTCCCTCCCACTCGGCTCGTCACCCTGGCGGGCAGAAGCGCCAGCCAAGGGGGCGCGGCTGCAAGAGTGAAGGCGGAGAGCGGCTCAGCTGGCGGGCCGATCCCCCCCAGCCGAGCCGCGTGAGAGCCCGCGCGGGCCAACGTCATCAGCTACAGGGCTGTGACTAGTTTGTGCCTCTGTCGCTACTCCGCGAGATGAAAGCGAAGCGCAAGCCGAATGTCACCAGCTACAGCGTTGGGAGCGCTGGGATCGGGCGCGCGAGAAGGGCGAAGAGCGGCAAGCGGCGCAGGCATCATTCCGCGAGAAGCGGGAGGTGAAGCTGGAACCAAAAGTCGTCCGCACCAGCGCTGGCAGCAGCGCGGGCGAGCAGTGGCAACAATGCCTGTCGCGATTCAAAATCCCACCAGCCCTCTGGGCGTAGCTGGTCTAGCGATATCCTTACTTCCTCTTTCAAAACTCCTCTTCCCTTCGGGGAGGAGTATCATCCCCCTCCCCTCCCGAAGGTCTGGACGGGGGGCCGCGAGTCATCGGAGGGCATCCGTTGCCCCAAGGTGGCCCCCAAGAGGCCTCCAGATAGCTCAAGATCGCTGAAGATAACCTCCACCATGCCTCCAAGACGCCGCAAGAGTGCCACAAGACGGTCTCAGGTGCCATCAAATACTCCTCAGGACCTACCCGAGAAGCCAGAATCCTTCAAGAATATTTGGAGCATCAGTAATGCTTGCCTTCTCGCCGTTTCGCTTGCAATGAGTTTTTGAGGCGTCAAGGTGGCCCCACGACAGCCATGGAGAGCTTCAAGAGGAGCAGAAGATGCCCCCAAGAGGGCCCCAAGACCGCCCAAGAGCGCCCCAAGAAGGAGCCAAGAGCGCCCCAAGGTGTTATTTTGATGGTCCAGAAGGGAAGACTAAAAGTTAGTACCCCCTTCCCTTCACCAACACCCTCCATGACAGCCCCAAGAGGCCCTCCAGGGCTCACAAGAGGTCCCCAAGAAAGCCCCAAGAGAGCTCCAAGAGGGCTCCAAGAGGGCCCCAAGAGCGCCCCGTCTTCCTCCTCCTCCTCCCCTCGCCCCCACGCGGCCCCCAGCGATGGCCCAAAGAGGTTTTCCAATGACACCCCCTTGCTCCCAGAGATCTCTCTGTTCACGGTTGCTCGCTGTGTTTCACTAGACGTCCCTTTTCCCGTCAGCTCTCAAGGTCAGGGTCTCTGAATGGGCTGGTGGGGATGCACGAAGCTCGAATAATCCCACCAGCCCTCTCGAGGTGGTCTCACGAGGGACTCTTTCCTCTTCCACAAGCCCTCTTCCCTTCGGGGAGGGGAACCCTCCCCCTCCTCTCCCTCACGAGGTGTCGGAGGCTCCATGTTCGGCCATTGGGAGGGTCACTGTTTGCCACTCCTCACGAGGATCGTGACGGGACGCAAATCGAGTACCACCCATTGTGTGACCGACCGCCTCCAAGATGGCCCCAAGAGGCCCTCCGGGACTCCCAAGAGGCTCCCAAGAGGGCCCAAAGAGCGCCCCGAGAAGCCCCAAGAGGCCTCCAAAAAGCACCCGAGAGGCCCCCAAGAGGCCCCCGAGCGGCCCACGAGGGCCTCAGAGAGCCAAAGTTGACCTTCAAGATGGCTCACGATAGCCCCGACGAAAACAAAAGATCAAATGCGCTAACGGGACAGAGACCCTTTGCAGGTTTCCTTGTTTCCCGCGGCTGGGACCCTTTTTCCAGTTCCCCGTCCAGATACTAAAGCAAACCATGTTGTTGCTCCTGCTCCTGATCCTCCTCCTCCTCCCTCTCCTCCTCCTGCGCCAGGCACCGCATCTCAAATCATACCCGCATCGAGGACAAACACTTCGGCAGCAATATGCGCCAGGAAGCCACAGTCCTACGGACTTAACCACGCGCGCGCTCAGCGCGCGCTTAGGTTTTAGTCGGGCACATGGGCAAAGGACGTTTCATTCGGAACACAGCACACCGATACCTCACAAGCGTGGATAAAACAACAAAGTGTTACAAGACGGCTCCCACAGAGCTGAAGGAACGCTTGGAAAAGCTCCGCAACGAAACCTCCTCGTCCTCCTCCTCCTCCTCGTCCTCGTCCCCCTCCTCGTCCTCATCTTCGTCAACCTCCTCGTCCTTATCCTCTCCCTCCTCTTCCTCCTGGTGCTCCTCCTCCTCCTCCTCCTCCTCCTCCTCCTCCTCCTCCTCCTCGTCCTCTCGTTATCAGCCATATCCTTCGTTCTCGTCCTCGACATGTTTTTCCTCCTCCTCCTCCTCCCCCTCCTCTTCCTCCTCCTCCTCCTCCTCCTCCTCCTCCTCCTCCTCCTCCTCCTCATCATCATCATCATCATCATCATCATCAGCAGCATCATCCTCTGCCGCGGGCCAAGGGTGCTGTTCGGCAGGACTGGACGTGCAAGTCCTGCGTTAGCATGAGACGGCGAGCGGTCGTCAACTGGGGGACGGCGCTCAAGTGTCAGGGCTGCAGGCTGCCCAAGGCCACGTGCTTCGGGGATAACGTCCCGCTCCCTGCGGCGGCCAAGTCGAAGACGAAGTCGGGCGCGGCGCCCGGCGGCGGCAGCGGCGAGGCCCCTCCCTGGGCTGGGCCGCCGCTCTCGGTGCAGCTGGCCCAGGCGCAGCGCGAGCTGGCGGACCTCAAGAAGCTGCTCAAGGCCGGTGGGCCTGCCAGCGCTGGCGGGCCGCTTGGCGGGGCGCAGGCCATGGGGGCCGACGACGGCGACGGCGCTGGCGCTGGCGACGCGGCGGTGCTCGCCGAGATCCAAATGTGCGAGTCGGGCCTGCACGCCATCAAGGATCAGACGGCGGACTGGGCCACGGCGCCGCGGGAGGAGCTGCGCGCAAGGCTGGAGAAGGCCAAGGCGCGGCTCCAGCAGCCCTCGGCCCACCCGAAGGAGGAGCAGCCAGTGCCAGCGGAGGCGCAGAAGCGCATGGCAGGCGTGCTTGGCGAGCGCATTGCGGAGTCGCGCGTGACCAAGCGTGCGCGGCGCGAGGAGGCCCCTTCTGAGGAGCAGAACAGCGCCAGCCAGGACCTCGCCAGGACCGCAGGAGTGGCGCGCGAGGGCGCTGAGCGGGACGGGCAGTCTTAACCAGCGCCCGGGGCAGCAGTGCCTGGAAGCGGCAGCGGCTCAGCCGTCGTGCCTCGCTGGCAGCCCGAGGAGGAGTCGGTGGAGCAGCTCCAGCAGCGGTTGCGGAAGCATGGCCTGGAGCTCGAAGGCGGCGAAGAGTCAGCCTCGCGCGCCAGCTGCGCTGCGCTGGCCACCGAGGGCTTCCAGCCTCACTAGGATCCTGCGAAGGGCAGCATCTTCGCGGCGAACGCGACGGCGGGGGGGGCCTGGCGCCGCGCGTCGAGGGCATCTGCGAGCGGGCAGAGGCCGCGGTCCTCCTGGTACAGGAGCACCACGCCAGGGACCACGAGAGGCTGGCCGCCTTGCAGCAGGCCATGCCGGACCACGGGCACGCGGGGCTCTGGGTGCCAGCTGCCCAGGGGGTCCGCGGCGAGGCAGGCACCTCTGGCGGGGTGGCGGCGCTGGCGCGTTCGCACATCACAATCACCCGCCCGCCTTTCCTGGAGAACCCCGTGCTTCTGGCCGCGCGGTTGGTGGCCGCCCATGCGCACTGGGGAGTGGCGGGCGAGTTCGTCGCCATCTCTGCGTACTTCCACGACAGTGTGAGGTGGAACGCGAACAACCAGCACGTGGCGGCCGTTCTCGTGAAGTACCTGGCCAAACTCAGCGCGGTTGGGATCGACTGGGCCGTGGGCGGCGATTTCAACGTAGAGCCCGCGAAGTTTCCTGTGCAGCAGCTCCACGGGGCCCGCGGGCTGTGGGCGGCGGCAGAGAACGCCGCCTGCAGGCCGCGTGCTGGGGCCTGGTCGACTCTGGACTACTTCCTCTTCGCAGCCAACCTCGCTCCGAGGCTTGGCAGGCCGCAGGTCCACGAGTGCGGCACGACAAAGCCGCACCTGCCCGTCGCAATGGAGATGCCCGCGCAGGGTCTTCCGTTGCAGGTACGGGCGGTAAGGGGCCCGCGACCGATCGGCCCTGCACTGCCCGTGGGCTGCAGCCGCGGCGTCGAGGACTGGCGCAGGCCCCTGGCCATGGTGCGCGCAGCCGTCAGCCGAGAGCACCTCCCCGAGGCATGGGGCGCTGTGGCGGCCACGGCTGAACAGGAACTTCTGGGCCGCTACGACGCCGTCGGGCACGACAGGACCAAGTACGTCGGCAGGTCCGGCGCTCTGGAGGCGACTCTCGTCGCTGTCAAGCGGCGACCCCCTCGACGCAGGACCGCGCTTGGTCGCCAGGCCGCGGCGTGCCGCGCGGCGTCGAGGCGGGCTCGGCACCCGATGGGGGTCGGGGCGTACGTCGCCAAAGCGGTCCGCCAACTCCACGGCGCCAGCCTCCTCTGCCCGCTGTTCGACGCCCAGTTCGACAAGCTGCCGGGGCCCCTGCTAGAGGCGGCGGCGTACATCGACAAGATCAATGCCAGCCGCGGCACGCCGGGGCTGCTGCCGCACGGGGTGCAGGACTTCTTCGGCCAGCGGGTGCTGATGTTCGCGCAGGCCGGCTTCGCGGGCCAGGCGTCGAGGGTCGCGGAGTACGCAAACGGCCAGTATGAAGCGGCCCTTGCGGCGCAGCAAAAGGAGTGGGTCAAGTGGGCCAACGAGTCCTTCTCCCACGGCGCTGGCCGCGCCCACCGGTGCTCCAAGGTCAAGGACTTGCAGTAGGTGATCACGGCCTGGCATGGCCAGCAGCAGGACGCGAGCCCGCGCCTGGCGTGCGCGCGCGATCGGGGGACGCAGCCGCGGGCAAAGGCGCGGCGGCGCCATGGGCCGCAGCAGGAGCGCAGGCCTGCGGACATTGAGGAGTGCGAGGCGCTGACCGAACTCAGCGTCGACAAGATGAAGAGGGCTGCGCTCTCATTCCCCACGGGCGCGGCGACGGGGCCCGCCAAGATAGGCATGCGTGCCCTGTCTTCTCTGTCCGAGGACGGCATGTATGTTTGCGCGCAGCTCTTCATGCGCATGAAGGAATTGGGCGCGTGGCCTGAGGGCCGCCTGTGGCGCGCCGTGCGTCGGCTGCCCAAGCCCTCTGGAGGGCGCCGCCCCATCGCGCCCACGCATCCCATGGCGCGCTAGTGGTCGAGGGCGCGGGCGGACATCTCCAAGGGCTGGCTGATGCAGCACCCCAGCGTCGACACCTGGGGGCTCGGCGCAAGCAGGTCGTCGTCTGATGCAGCGTTCGACCTGAACCCCGAGACCGAGGTGGCGGTCGCGTTGGAGGAGCAGGTGGTCTCCGTGCCCCTGGACGCCTGGATGTCCATTGAGACGGTGATCCCCGAGGCCCTCATCCAGGAGGCGCGGCTGCTCAAGATGCCGCCCCCGCTGGTCTGGCTTCTGGTGGAGCTGAACAGGCAGCCCAGGCGGCCGCAAGCGTTCGGCCCGGCGCCCTACGAGGGTGTGTCCTACAAGGGGGTGCTGGCTGGATGTACGCACGCGCGCGCGCTCGCGTCGGCGCGGATGTGCCGCGTGCTGGAGCGGGAGAGCTGCATGGGCGCAACTCCCAGGGCCCCCGTGGACGACGTCACCCTTCAGTGGGCCAGGACCGCGGCAGCAACGTCAGCGTCTTGTGGGCCGCGGTCACGCGCTTCCGGGAGGAGGCCAAGCAACTGGGCACCATCGCGCAGCCCGCCAAGTCTGGCTACGTGACCTCGCCCAGGGGCCTAGCCGCAGAGCGCGGGAAGCACGCGGGATCCCGCGGCCTGCAGCTTCCACACTGGGCTCGCAATCAATCTAGGGCATGACCTTGGAGGAGGCAGGATCCAGCGACGGCAGACCAAGCTGCGGCTGAAGGCGCTGGCGCGGCGGCGAGGGCGCCTGGCGGCGCTGAAGCGTGCTGCTGACCGCAAGGTCACCGTGCTGTGGCACACGAGGCTGCCCCCTAGCGCCGGCCACGGCGCGGGCGTCGCGGGCATCCCCGACGACGAGTTGCAGCGGCTGCGGGCTGAGGCCAGCCGGTTGGCAGGTGCGCGGCCAGGTCCGTCGGGCGCGACGATCTACTGGCCACGCAGCGCAGCACGAGGGTTGATCGAGCCTACGAGGCGACGGTGGCGCTCGTGGCCAGGTACTCCAGCTGGGTCTGGGAGCAGAGGACATCGTTGGGCAGGCTTCAGCGTGCGCGGGCCTCCATCACGCAGCGGCTGGTCGAGAAGCCGGCGCGGGGGCTGGCGCGCGGCCCGATCGCCTCGACGACGCTCGCGCTCTGGAGGATTGGCTGGTACACGTGGTCCAGTCTGGTGCTGGTCACTGACGAGAAGCAGCACATCAATCTGCTCGCCACCTCGCCGTCGGACCTCAAGGCTCACCTCGTCTAGGGGGTCAGCCGCTGGCAAGGGATGCAGATCCTGAGCCACTTCGGCGGCGCGCAGCCCACGGGGCGGATCTGGACGCGGGCCCTGAGGCCGTGCGCGGGTGGCAAGGGCGCCACTGTTGCCGAAAGGGAATGCTGCCACCAGCCTCAGGATCCACTGGGCTGGCACGCCGTGGACCAGGCAGGGGCAGCTAGACGTTGGGGTCGCCCCCGACGGCAGCTGTCTGGCGTGCGGAGCGGAGGAGGACGCCCCTGGCCACAGGCTGTGCGACTGCGAGGCCCTGCTGCGCGCGCGCCAGTCTGGCCACCCTGGTGGCAGCGAGCTTGGCACGGCACGTTTTGTTGCGAATAGGTCGTCGGTAGAGCAGGACGTCCTCCCCGATCGACTGCAGCAAACATGGGTCACCTTGCGTGACAAAGGCCTGCATGCAAGCGGCGTGGGGGTCGCGGACTTCAGCGGGTTCGCGCACGAGGTCGGGCTCCCCGCGACGCCGCCGCGCGTGCCGCCTGCGGCCGACGAGGCGGACGTCAGGCTCTGGGGTGACTGGAGCGGCACGAGCGACGAGCAGCGCGGGAACATTGCGTTCACCGATGGCTCGGGCTTTGCGAGCAGCATGCCCGAGCTGAGGCGCTGCGGGCGGGCGCTGGTCCAGCTCGGCCCCAACGGGGTGCCCGTTCGCGCGGCCTGCGGGGCCCTTCCTCGCCGCCTGCAGACGGTGGGTCGTGAGCAGGCGCGATTCGCGGCCACCGACCTGCTGGTTGTTGGCCCAGGAGGCTAGCAGCTGGGGGCCAGAACTGGAGCGAGCCAAGGCGGTGCACGCCACTGTGTGGAAACACCTGCGGCAGCAGCCATGCCGACCCGAGGTGTTCTGGGTCCCCGCGCACCAAGACGTCGACGGGCACCTGGCGGCGGGGCTGCACCCAGTGCTGTACGCGGGCAACCTGTGGGCGGACTGGTTCGCCAAGCAGGGGGCCTTGCAGCACGCGGTGTCCCATGTGCACACGGAGTTCTACGCCATCGAGGTGCAGTACTTCAAGCAGGTGGCGGACTACGCCGGATGGGCCACGCAGCGCTGCCTGGCAATCGGGGACTGGGCCCCCGAGGCGCGCCACGTGCCCGCGGCGCCGCCGCCGCCCGCGCCGAAGCTGACGACGGTGGAGCACTCTCTGGTGCGCGCGCAGGGCAAGCGCGGGATGTTGCGCACCGATTGCGGGCGCCGGCCCCGCACTGAGGCAGGTGCGGCGGCGCAGTGCGGCGGCGCAGCAGTTCGTCAGGTCGAGCTGTTTGCCGACGCCGCTGGCACGCCTCAAGGCGGCGGCGGAAGCGGCGCATTTCGGCGCGGGGCCATGCTGGATGGGCGACGCTGAAGGCCTGGAGGTCGAGGCGCTGCAGCCGTACGACGGTGGCAGGCCGTGCAAGCTGGCGCAGAGGCCGAGCCCTTGGTTCCACCAGGGTGGCGGCCGTGGCGTGGCGCTGCACCTGGGGCATCGGCCGCGGCGCGCGGGGCCCATCTTCTGCGAGGTCTGCGCCGCGTGGATGCAGACCCGAGCGGCCAGAAGGCGTGCTGCGGGCCGCCCACCGACAAAGGGCACCACCAGCGCACCTACGCCAGCAACCTGGTGGCCAGGAGGGACAGGTTGCTGCGTGGTCTGGACCCCAAGACGGGCAGGTTATGGGCCACGGACACGCTGGTGCACGACGAGCACAGTTCGGTCGACGACAGCCCCGAGGAAGGTACCGACGAGGCGGTCTCGGCCCAAGGCTCTGTGGATGCCCCGCTGGCGGACGTGCAGGGGACCGCGACACGCGGGTCTCCCGCAACGCCGTGTGGCGGGCGCACGGGGGAGGCCCAAATGGCTGATGTGCAGGAGACCGCGACACGCGGGGCTCCCGCAGCGCTGCGAGGCGGACGCACGGAGGAGGCCCTGCTGGCGGAAGTGCAAGGGATCGCGTCACGCGGGGCTCCTGCGCTGCCGAGAGGCGGGCGCACGGAGGCCAGCCGCCTGCTTGCGGAGGTCGTGGCGCGCCGCAGCGTTTGCGCGGCGCCAACGCCGTCCTGGCGGGAGCGGCTGGAGGTGCTGCGGCGGCGCGTGGCGGCGCGCGAGGCTGGGCTGGCCTGGCGTGCGTTGCCGCTGGTGGGGCTGGCAGTGTTCCTAAGGCGCAGGTCGTGGAGGCGTTGACCGAAACGGGGTGCGCTGTTAACCTCATCCGAGGTCCCCCTGAGGCGCTGTTTGCCAGTAAGACGGCACCCTAAGGCTCCTGAACTCCTGACCTCCTCCTCCTCCTCCTCCTCCTCCTCCTCCTCCTCCTCCTCTTCCTCCTCCTCGTTCTCATCCTCCCCTTCGTCCTCGTCCTCCTTCTCCTCCTCCTCTTAGTCCTCCTCCTCCTCCTCATCCTCCCCATCCCCTTCCTCCTCATCCTCACTCTCTCAGTCCTTGTCCTCATCCTCATCCTCCTTGTCCTCGTCTTGCTCCTCATGCCTCCTCCCTCCTTCTCCTCTTCCTCCTCCTCCTTCTCATCCTCCTCCTCCTCTTCCTCCTCCTCCTTCTCCTCCTCCTCCTTCGCCCCCCCCCACGCGGGCCCGGAGATGGCCCAAACACGCCGTCCAAGCCGGCCTCCCTCGCTGTTTGACTATGCTTGTCTCTTACTCTCTCCCCCGTCAACTCTAATGGGCATCGTTTCTGGATGGGCCGGTGATACGCGAAGCGTCAAGAAATGGTAAGCGAAGCACGAGCAAGTTATGAACTACAGCGCTGGAATCCGGGTGCGAGACGGGCGAACGGCGACAGGGGGATCCAGCACTACTCTGCGAGAGGCTGGAGGACACGCGATGAGGGCACAAGACCCCTCGGAGGGCCACATTGCCATAGGAATGTGAGAAGGCATGGGTCGCGAAGCTCAGGACACGATGGTACCCCTGCTTTGGCAGGTTCGACCTACTAGTCAGTCTCGACTATATACCTCGGTCCGACACCTCGGGCTTGCGGGGGGGTATAACACACAGAGGCGGACCGAGGCGAGAAGCCCGGGCGTCGGACGGCGGCGGGGCAAAGGGACGCTCGTGGCGCGATCGCGCGGGCAGGCAGGGAGCCGCGAGGCCGCGCAACCGCCCACTCCGTCATCGTCATCGTCATCGTCATCGTCATCGTCATCGTCATCGTCATCATTATTATCACCACCACCACCACCACCACCACCATCATCATCATCATCATCATCATCATCATCATCATCATCATCATCATCATCATCATCATAATCACCATCATCATCACCACCACCACCACCATCATCATCGGCAGCAGCAGCATCAGCAGTAGCATCAGCAACAACCTCAGCATAATCATCATCATCATCAGCATCATCACCATAATAAGAATCACCATCATCATCACCACCACCACCATCATCATCATCATCACCAGCAGCAGCATCAGCAGCAGCATCAGCAACAACCTCAACATAATCATCATCAGCATCATCATCATCATCAGCATCATCATCAGCATCATCATCATCATCATCATCATCATCATTATCATCAGCATCAGCATCATCATCATCATCATCATTATCATCGTCATCATCAGCAGCAGCATCAGCAGCAGCATCAGCATTAACATCAGTATAATCATCATCATCATCATCATCAGCAGCAGCAGCAGCATCAGCATCAACATCAGCAGAATCATAATCATCAGCAGCAGCATCAGCAGCAGCATCAACATCAGCATAATCAGCATCATCATCATCAACACCACCACCACCAGCATCATCATCAGCAGCAGCAGTAGCATCAGCAGCAGCATCGGCATCAGCATCAGCATTAGCATCGGCATCATCATCATCATCGTCATCAGCATCATCACCATCATCATCACCATCATCAGCATCACCATCATCATCATCATCATCATCATCATCATCATCATCATCATCATCAACACCATCCTCCTCCTCCACCTCCTCCTCCTCCTCCACCTCCTCCTCCTCCTCCTCCTCTCCTCCTCCTCCTCCTCCTCCTCTCCTTCTCCTCCTCCTCCTCCTCCTCCTTCTCCTCCTCCTCCTCCTCCTCCTCCTCCTCCTCCTCCTCCTCCTCCTCCTCCCCCCCTTGGGGAGGGGGAGCCTGCGAGCTCGAGGACGCCCAAGACTGGGTGCGTCCAAGAGGGGGGATACAGTTCATCGTGGCCCGAGGCCCGAGGCACACGCATACGCGGGCGGGTAGGGGGGCCAGAGGGTGTGTCGAAAGAGGGTGCCGAGCGAAATCCGACTAACCCTGTCGACGTGTTCGAGACGCTGTTTCGTTTGAGTCGTCGTCGCCGTCGCCGCCGCCGCCGCTTGGGCACCTCTTCGGGGCCTCGTGGAGCCTGTTGGGCACTCCGAGGAGCATCTGATCCCGACCTTCCCGAATGCCGCTTCCATCGCGGGGTGGTCGTTGAGGGTCGGCGGCACCGGCCGCAAGGCCTAAGAGCAATCCAGGGAGACCAAATTAGTAGCCCCAAACAGGATGTCAACACACACCATCGGCCATCCCCCCCCCTTTGTTGGCCCCCACCGCGCGCGCGGAGACGCGTCTGGTGGCGCGCACAAGGGGGTAGGGGGAGCGGGGAAGGCTTCTTAGAAGGAGGCTGCTTCTTAAAAGGCGCGGGCCTTACATCTACTCTTGAGGCCCGCGTCTTCTAAGAAGCAAGGGTGTTTCTAAGCAGCCTTCCACCCTCCCCCTACCCCCTTCCGCGCGTAGGTGACGCGGGGGGCTTGCAGAGCCCCAAGGCCTTCGTCACGACCGCGGGATCCACGTGCTCCTTGCAGGGGCGGCGTCGGGGCCGAGGAGGAGGGCGCCCGACACGGGCACGGGCGTGGGCGCGAGAGACGCGGGGGCGACAGTCGGGGTGCCAGGAGGGCCCCCTCCGAAACAGCCACCAGGGCCCCAGTCGAAGCGAATCCAGCCGTGGCGGCGAGGGAAGGGTAGCGGTGTTGGTATATCTGTCTCCCCTGACCCACACCACCTTCCGGCACAACCTGACCTGCGCAATCTTCGGGCCCCGAGGTGGGGACACCCACCGGAGCGGCCAGAAAGCAGGGCGTCTCATGCACGACGGCACATCGACCTCATGCGGGGGGGGTGCGCGGGCCGCCAGGGCGGCGCACCGCGCTGAAAGGGAGGGCACTCACACGCGCCCTTGTCAGGGCAGCTTGCGCATGAACGTCGTCGCATGTTAAACCTCTCTGTTCATGCTGCCCACCTAGGGACGCCCACCTCAGGGAAGGACGCTCAACCTGAGGATGCCCACCACGGGTGGGAGAGGGAGGTGATGTAACCGCAGACCTCGAGAACGAGAAGGTGGACCAGTATAAACCCAAGACTCATCGACGATGTTGGAATAAACCCTCCATCCAAGCTCCCTCTTCTAAAGGACTTGCCTCGTTGGAAGACAACCATTTGAATACCCTGACTCGGGATTCCAACGCCACGGATCAACCTGACTGTTGCACCTTGTAGATCCTGAATCGTGCCAAAAAGCCAGTTGTGAGACTTCGACACCGCGAATCAACAGAACTGCTGCACCCGCATAGTCCTCAATCTTTTCCAAACACCACCTCTGGTACGTTGATCATGGGAATCCGTGAACCTCTCGAAATGTTTTATAAACGATATGAAAAAAAAGGGGACCGCCCTCAATCCGTGAATAGTTTACAGCTGTTCTAACCGAGTGTGCGCGGCGCTCAAGCGAAAGCCACATTTTGAAACAGAAGCGCCCTCAATTCGTGAAACTCTTGCGGGTGTTTGAACGAATGCGCGCGGCGCTAAGGCGAGAACCAAAATTTGAAAATGGGTCGCCCTCAAACCGTGAAGCTATTGCAAATTCCTGGGGGGGGGGAACATGTGCACGGCGCTAAGGCGAGAGCCACATTTTGAAAACGACCCGCCAACCATCTGTGGAAATGCTGCGAATGTTTAAGCTTCAGAATCATAGATGGTGAGGGGGTATCAGGAGAAATGCCTGGCCCGCCCGAACAACTTGCCTCGGGGTGCGGCAGGGAAAAGTTATGTATACGGAAGCGGAGTGGAAGTGGAGGGGGAGGAGGGCGAGGGAGCAGGATACCAAGAGGAGGATGAGGGGGAGGAGGAGGAGGAGGAGGAGGAAAATCAAGGGTTTGGTTGTTTGGGGAAAAATGTCGTGCCCGAGGAGGGTGCTGCTGGCCTCCAGGGCACCGCGAGCGTTCATCTCAAATGCTTCTAACAGCGCGGTTGGCTACAGGGTATGGCCCCTTGCCACGGCGCAGCGCACGCCCACCTCAAACCTTCCATTGTGGCATGCAACGTGTGGCTTCCGATTGTGCTCCGCACTTGGGTATCCCAGAAGTTCCCAGATAGCTTCGGCATCAGATTTTCGACTGACACCTCCGATTAAAACTGTTACTTCCTAAAGGATGACTCTTGGCTGACACTTTATATTCAACACATCATCCCCAAATGCGGGGCGGTGGATATTCAACCGTCCGCTGCTTCGGTGTACCTTTGTGCTCCTGGAGGTAAAGTAAAAGGTTCGAACATACCCACGGACTGTAGGAAGTAGTTTTTCAATGTCGAATTCTCGCGTGAGGCTTCCTTGGGTTTCTGGTTATTCATGGAAAGCTGCGTCTGTCGTGCCACCCGCACACTTCGCGTGAAGTTCTACGAGCTACATGGATCGAGGCGGAACCCCTTCTGCAAGTCATTGTGAGTTGCAACGTTGACTGCTGAATGGCCATTTCAAATCACATCGAGCTGTCGCCGCGCAAGTCCATGGGACCTTCACCTTTTCAAGCGGGTGCTCGCCGCAGTGATAGGAAATGGTTGGCAAGCATGCCCTTTCACATGAAGCTGTGCGCTACTGACGTATGTGGCGAGGGCGTGGATGGACCTGGGGCGAGAGGCGAGGATGCGTTGCAACATCAATTGTCCTCACACTCCTCTTCCTCCTCCTCCTTCTCCTCCTCCTCCTCATCATCATCAACACCAGCGTCATCACCATAGTCAGCATCATCACCATCATCACCATCATCATCAGCAGCAGCATCGCCTTCATCCCAAAAGAAGCTCCTGCATGAAGGTACCCAATACCGCGACCAGGTCCGCCCCGTACAAGTCGGTGCCCTGCTTGGCGGAAGAAACGCCCCGCTACCCAGCTTGAACCAGTGGCGGAAGCAAACGGGGGAGCAGGAGAATACTCGACCAACCCAGCAAGCTACGTGGTGCAAGCTACTAGGTGAAAGCTGCGTGGTGCACCATATGCGGTACTAAATATATACGCAGATACATCTAGGTAACCGATGTGTAGTGCAATACGTCGTGCAGTATATGGGGTGCAAGCTACGCGGTGTGATCGATGCGACGCAAACTATGGGGTGCAAGTAATCTCGACCGTCTTGGAGTCGTCACCTCCCCCTGCTCGTGCCAACATCATACCCACGCAACCGCGACTGGTTTGGCAAAACCCTTTCGGAAACGATTGCGGCTCCCGGTTGGAACTTGCTAGCGCGTCTCTACGGCCGCAATGGCACGCGCGCGCGCGCTCGCGCGCGACAAGCTGGATTTGCACATAACTGATGCGGACGCGATGACGCTTACCGATGGGGACGTCACTGCGCGTATCACAAGCCGCGCTGGCACGCGGGCACTTTGGTGCGCGTCGGTGATTCGGGCAGGCGCGAAGTGGAATCCGCGAGCGTCAACTCCTGAGGCCAATTGGCAACCGTCTCTCCGACAACGCGGCTGGCCCCCGCGTGCGCCAGAGGCCAACCCGCTTCCACTCCACCTACGATCCAAACGCGACATCATAGCCTGCCCAAAAAAGCTTGGAACGGACGACACTACACCGAACCATGACAACCCCGAACCGCAACCGCAATCGGGAACCGCAACCCCCAAGGGTCCCAAGACGCAACAATCGGCCCTTTCCCTGTGAACCATATATATATAAACGTATGAGTGTGAATGTATGGCAGATTCGCCTCTTGGGCGTTCACGGCGTCCAATACGGCCCAAGAGGCCATTGAGGTTGCCCTGCGATACCCCAGGAAGCACTCAAACAAATTCTTTGACGGCGCAAGAGCATCCCAAAACGGCCCGACACGCCTGCAGGACAGCCCAAGAGGACCCCAACGGGTGAACGCGAACTGACTGTTCGAACTCTTCGCAGCAAAAGGACCTCTGAGGCCGTTAGCAGGCACCCTGAAGGCCCTGATGAGACCCACAGAAGACCCGAAATGGTGCCCAAGAGGCCTCACATCTGTCTTCAAGCACGGGCACGGTGGCGCCTCCCCCAGCCCCATACTGAATCTTGAAGCAAACAACGATTCAAAGGGGCCGCCGGATGTGGCGCAAGCCTGTAGAATCAACGGCACGCATCAGGCAGAAGACCTCTGCTCTGATGGCATCACTATGCTTCTGGCATGGCCAATCTGGAATTCAAGTCATCAAGCGATCCAGCCGACTGAAGGGAAACTGTGGACGGGCTTGCGGAAATTTGGAGAAAGACACAAGTTCCCAAATGCAATGCAGGCGGGGAGCTGCAGGTGATCAGCGCTGACTCCGCAGCATGATGTACCCCCATGAAGAAATATGGGCATGCGACCTGAAAGGATGGTCTTCCAAGATGGACAAAATGTCTCTTGGTTGGGGACGGACCCGCGTCGCGAATCGCGGCACCGATATCCAAGCCAAGCCTGGGCAACCCGATCAAAGACATCCAGCGTCACGGAATCTTCCACACCAGGTCCCTAGAAGTCCCGATCCACTTCTTGGGGCCGGCCTTTCATCATGAGCCGTTGCTGACGGCCCCAGGGCGGAGAAGCCGAACGTGAAAAGGAGCCTTCGTGGTGCTTCTTCCAGCCGACGGAAGCCTGGGGACCTTCGCAAGAGGGAACCGGGTCCAGGTGGAATCGGGGCCTGGACCCCGAGCGGGGCCTGGACCCCGGGGCCTTTCCCCAGGACCACTGTTTCATCCCAAGTCGTTTTCTGGCAAAGCCTGGGCCCGAAAAAACGGGATAATAGGCCAAAAACACACGAAAACCGATACAGCCGGGACCCCTTCCCTCCAGCACCAGCTTCTCTTCCCGGTGAGCAGCTCTCTGCGAGGCTGCGACGGCCGACGGCGCTCTGGCGCGGAGAGACCACGGGGGGAAGCGGCGACCTTGTGAAACTGAAAAGGCCCGGGGGGAGTTTCTTCCCAGGTATCCTCGTCACACACGACCTAAGCCAGACGAACATCCCTCAAGAACATGAGACCCCCCGCCAGCCAAAACAAACAGAACACCCAAGGGTACCCTCCCAAGCATGCACCATGACATCCAACGAACACGAAGAACAGTAGGGTACCCTCCCCGAACCGACCTCGATCGTGTACTGCGGCCCGACTGTGCTCATCCACTCCTTTTCCAATTAAGCAACTCCTGACTGTCGCACACCCATGTGGGAGCTGAGCACTTATGGTGAACAGGTTTAGCGTTTCGTGTTTCACCGAGGGGATCTTGAGCCAACTCTCAAGAACAACAGGTCAGAGGACGTTGACAGTTGAATCTCGGAACCCATTGTGGCTCAAGGTAAACATCTGTCATCGCTTCGCTGCCACAGTCGGTAGCGGAGCGGGGTCCCGCCGCATGGCCGGCGGTGCCTCCGAGCTGGCGGCGTGACCGCTGCGGCTCCAGAGGCGCTCACGCGCCGCGGCGGACCTCGCCCTCGACTACGAGCGCGACGGCGTGGTCCACGGCACGAGCATGCCCGGAGAAGAGGAGTTGGCCTTGATGGCCACACGGACCGCAGAGGGCGAGACCCCTCCCGCTGCCACAGCTGTCAACTCCAGCTGTCCCCTAGCAGTGACGAGCCCGGAGGCCGTGCGCGACACGATTCGAAGCATAGTCCAGGAGACTATGCCCCAGAGGAAAGAGCCTAACGGCGCAGACGCTTCCGACCCATGGGAGAAGACAGATCCTTGGCAGGACAGCAGATCTCCGGACAAGAAGCAGTGGCAGCAAGATCGATACTGGCAGAACGACTGGCAGGGCGGCGTCTGGTCTGGCAAGAGCTGGAACCAGGGGGATTGGACATCATCGGCATCGTGGTCAAAAGGAGACTACTCAGATCCCCTGGCGTGGCCAGGCTGGTCATTCTACAGACAGTGGAAGCGAGCAATCCCCTGATGGAACTCCAACACGGACGTAGCCATGCATAGACGGTCAGAGAGGTTCTCGAAGTTGTTCGACTGGTCGTTTCAAACCAAGTTCGATAATATTCCAGACCAAGTGCTGACGTCGAGTGATTGGTTGAGAACTCTGCTCGCTCGTATGTACAGGGGAGAAAACTATGCACATACACAGATTCTGGCCAGGCCCATCCTGAGCCCAGGATCGGTGCATACGCCCTCTTACCTTGGCTAGGAAGGTATATGCACTGATCCTGGGTCAAGGATGGACGTTGTCAGGATCGGTGCATGTGCATAGTTTTTTTCGCCCGGGTATGGACATGATGGCAGGAGAGAAGGAGGGCGACGAGCTGAGGAGAGCAGGTAGACGAGCCTTCTATGAGGCGAATCAGGGGTCCAAGGAGAGTCTCACGCAGTCCGTCGCCCGGCGAGAAGCACAGTTGTCAGATGCGGAGGGGCATGACCTCTGGATGAGCCTAGAGGAAGGGGCGGCCCTCTCCGCACAGGGATACCAGAACCTGAAGACGTTGACCCGCGGTCAGTTGGACTACGAGAGCGTATCCTGGGCTCTTCGGCAGATGGACGCTGTCGGGTCAGAACGGCTCCTCCCCGGCACATCGGGCCCGGCGGTGTTGGTTTCCTCCACTAAGGACCTCGGTCCCGGACCTCCTGAGCAGCCCTGCGCTTTGCAGTCTCACTCGTTCCCTCCGTCGGTTCGGTCAAAGGGGTTCGACCAGGTCGAGGAAGGGAGCGAGTATTTCGACGAAGAGCTCGAGGACTCGCAGTCAGCGGTTCCCGACGACGAGACGGCCCTCCTTGCTGAGATCGACGACACGGACGTGTCCGAGGATCAGGTCGAGGAGATCCTGGCGATGATCGAGAGCCGCCCGAACACCAGGACCTAGAAGCAAAACAAGGAGCTGAAGGCGGCCGCTCGCATGGACCGGGAGTTATACGGCTCTAGGGGGCGTGCGGGCGGACGACCCGCTCCCACGGGCAAGGGCGGCAAGGGAGGCTAACTCGGCCACGACACATCTATGATCCGATCCAAAATTCAACGCAATAATTGACGAAGATGTCTCTCAGCGCTGGCAGCAAAGCGGAAGTGCACATGATGAAGTCGATCTGCCATCGCACACCCGTGCTCCAATGTTGATGCGTCCATTGCCATTCGTACCGTTTCTGCTTCTGGGTGTTCGTTGCAACAAGCTTCTGTGTTTGGACCCACCCAGCGAAAAGATTTCCTCTGCGACTTCTATCGCGCAGGCCCCATTTGCCAATGAAGCGCGGATCATCGTGTTCGATATTTTCACCCAGCACTGCTTTCGAATCCATACCGGTAAAAAACAGTGGTTTGCGATGTCTGGGCTGCGTTGACATGCTGCTCCAACTGCACCAGGAAAACCACGCATTCTGTTCTGGATCCTCTCCATGCGGACAATGCGCCGTTATGAAAAAGCATGGTTGGCCATGCATACAAACTGAAAATGCAGCAAGTCTCCCAGTCTCCGCTGGGGAACTTCGGCTTGCAATCTGCCTGCGCCCACTTCGAATGCAAAACCATAGCGACCCCCCTCGAGCAGTTAACCGCCGCAGCGGTGTAGAAGAGATGTCCGCCCTCCAGCTCGACCAGCGCTTCCTCGGCAAGCGACGGCACCTCCTGAAGCACAATGACATCCCATTCCTGCGAGCTGGTATCCAAAACGATTAACAACTTGTCAACCGAGCCTGAAGTCATAGCGCACGCGCTCCATGACAAAATTGTGGTGCTCTTTGACTGGCCCCGTGGCATCTGCATCTGACGCCGCGCGTGCCG
>CAUYUJ010016960.1:839154-925201 GCA_963575745.1 Prorocentrum cordatum
GGTAGCACGCCGCACTGGGTAGGCACGATATTGCCAACATTAGGGGGATCCATGTAGACTGGGCCCACACTGCTAAGACGTAGCCACCAACGAAGCGCTCCCGTCCCCACATCCCTTCTCGAACCAAAGCCAGTCCCAACCCGACCGCCCAGCTCTCCAGAGGCCGGACGCCATCCTGCCTCCTCGCTCTCCCCCGCCTCGTCTGCCCCCCCCTTCCCCCTTCGGTTCCCGCCGGCTCCCACTGCCCCCCCCCCCCCTTGCGCTCTCTTCTCTACCTCCTCCTCCCCCGTCCCAGGGCTGGTAGCCCAAGCTTGCTTTCGATGTGGGGCTGCTAGCCAAGGCGGGACCTCGCTAGCATCCCCCATAAACAAGCTGCGAGTTGGGGTCTCCCCAAGCAATGGGTGTCCCCCATTGGCAGTCCCAAATGCGGCCAACGGCCCCGAGGGACTGCTCAATGGCGGCCCGCTCGCAGACCTGGCAGTTTGGTCAGTGATCCTCCTCCTCCTCCTCCTCCTCCTCCTCCTCCTCCTCCTCCTCCTCCTCCTCCTGCTCCTCCTCCCCCCCCTCCTCCTCCTCCTCACCCTCCTCCTCCTCCTCCTCCACCTCCTCCTCCTCCTCCTCCTCCTCGTCCTCCTCCTCCTCCGTAGCCATTTTGGCTCATGCCGCCGCGCCCCAACATCTTGGCTCTATGTGCTAGCTCATGGCGCTGGATACTGGGAGCAGGCATGAACTGGCTGCGGGACCCGCCCCGTGTGTGTGGCGTGAAGACGTGCTTGGCGCGGCTGCAGCTCGGCGGCAGCGACGCGCGCGTACCGCATTGTCGGCCGATAATGTGGTCAGGGAACTCATTACGGAGAAGAACGTACTGCAGGAGCGCAGCAGATGGGCAGACGACCCTGAAGTACGACGGCGCATGGATGCCATTGTGCCTTTTCTCGTCGAGGAGGTCGAGGCTGCCAGGCGAGGTGCCACGCCTGCCCATTATCATAGGGAGCAGGTGCTGCGCAACGTCGCGTTGCATGTCCTCAACCTCCCCATGGACCAGCTCATGGACCTCTCGTTCAGGGCACTCAATCGAGTGCAACGGAGGCAGGGGCGCCAACTGGACCTTCGGACGGAGATGATCGAGGCGGATGCGACCCCGTTGCGTGCCGAGGCAACCGACTTCGTCCCGTCGGCGGGCTAATGGGAGCCCTTCGAGCCGTTCGCGCACACGCGCTGCACGGGCCTCGTCTGCACCTGCGGGACCACGGTGTTCTCCTCAGGCGCGGTCGCGGTGGTCGGTGGCCAGGTTGACGGAGCGGCGGCGAAAGGGATCGCAGCCCAGAGGGCCCCTACGGGGGATGACTGCCCTGCCGAGGGCGCCGCGGGCGCTGCCGCTGCAGAGGCGACGGGCGCCGACGTGAGGGCCCCTACGGGGGATCACTGGCCTGCCGCAGGGGCCGCGGGAGCGTCGCTGGACGCGCAGGCTGCTGCAGTTCAGTGCCCACCCCATGGGGCCTCATACATGGGGGGCTGGGGGGGACGGGGGCGAATTCCCCCGTCTCCTGCCCGCGTGGACCACAGGGGGCGCACTCGCCCTGGGGGCTTGGGAACGTTTCCCATTCGGCTGGCCGAAACTGCTCGTGGTGACGAGCCTGGAGGCGCCGAATCCCCGCTGCCCGACGCCGAGCTCGAGGAGAAAGAGTCCGACGCCAACGTCGTCTCGCCATCCGCTACCGTGGCCGACGCTGCTGCCCTACGACCTGGTGGATCTTCGAGTTCAGGAGTGTGGTGGGCCGCCCGAGCGTGCATCTCCCAAGGCGTGGTTGGAAGCGAAACGGCCGTCGGCCTCCACCCCTAGTCACCATCCTGTTCACAGTGCGTGCGAGAAGTCTGGGGCGAAGTTGCAGCCCGACGTGATCAGCTACAGTGCTGCGACCAGGACGGGCGAGACGGGGGGAGAGAATTCTGAGCTCAACGATTGGGGGAACAGTGTTACTAGAGCGAGACTTGTACGAGATGCTGAGACTCTTCGGGGAGGGCAGGCCGCTTCTTTCCTGCCTAGTGGTTCGGCTGTGATCGATTGGGCTGCCGCCACCCGAAGTAGTGAGCCGCAGAGGTGTAAGCAAATGTGAGTTGATGGTTATGCGTGCGTGTATTCTGCAGCTTTGAACGGTCCTTGATCTTGTGCAGGCCTCTCTGGGTCCATGTTCTGTGCTTTTGTGCGCAGCGTGACTTTGGTTGAATACGGCGGGCAAGTTTCGGCACATGGCAAGGGAGTTCTCACAGGACCACGCGGGTTTCAAATCCCAAGGTCCTGAGGCAGGATGGCGCAGGTCTGGCGTTCGAGAGTGTGCTATGAGTTCGGGTGCTTCGTCAGGATCACACTCGTGATGGTGTCCGCTCCACTCCTCCTCCTCCTCCTCCTCCTCCTCCTCCTCCTCCTCCTCCTGCTCCTCCTCCTCCTCCTCCTCCTCCTCCTCCTCCTCCTCCTCCTCCTCCTCCGCCTCCTCCTCCTGTGAAACCCCCACACGCCCTCCCCCCCATCCCCAAACTCCTCCCCATCCCCTTCCATCGTCCCCCCTTCACCTACCCTCCCTCACCCCACTCTCCCTCCTCCGTGGAGGAGAGCCCTGATGAGGGCCGGCAATGAAACACCGTACACTGGAGTGGAGGCCGACCCCTGCTGGCCGCGGCCGCAGTCCCAGCCTTGGAGCCGAGGACGTCGAAGAGCGTCAACACCTGGCCCCCCCGCCCGCCCTCCCCCCAAACCCCCTCGCGTCGCGAAAAGATCACCCCCTCCCCTGGCCCCCCCCCCACCCCCCCCACCTCGAAAACTGGGGGGGGTCCCTACCGGTTCGAACCCCCCCCCTCGAAAACCGGAGGGGGGGTCACTACCGGTTCGAGCCCCTCCCGCCCCCCCTCACCGACAGCAAAAGACTCCGTGTCCCTACCACCGTCCGCACCACATCCCCCATTGTTGTTCCCAGCACCACTGTCCTCACCACCACTGTCCCCACTGGTTCCACCACCGTCCCTACTGTCTCCACCAGTGCCCCTACCACTGTCGCACTGTCCCCACTGTCCCCACCACTGT
Source organism: Prorocentrum cordatum (assembly GCA_963575745.1). Taxonomy (NCBI): domain Eukaryota; class Dinophyceae; order Prorocentrales; family Prorocentraceae; genus Prorocentrum; species Prorocentrum cordatum. Next base: position 842,234 of record CAUYUJ010016960.1, read on the forward strand.
TCCCACCACGGTTCCACTCTCCCCACTTTCTCCACGGCCCCCAACAACTGCCCGACTATCCCCACTGTACCCACTTTCCCACTGACTCCTCCGCTGTCCCACTGAGCTGTCCCACTGTTCCCACCACTTTCCCCACTGTCCCCACCACTGTCACCACCTGTACCCCTGTCCCATTGTCCCATCGCCGTCCTCGCCACCGCCTTCACCACTGTCCCCACCACCACCGTACCCTCCACTGTCCCACTGTTTCCACCACATTCCCACTGTCCCCACACCACTGTCCCCACCACCACCGTCCCCACCACTGTCCCACTGTCCCCACTTTTCCCACCATTGTCCTCACCACTGTCCCCACCACCACCGTCCCCACCACTGTCCCACTGTCCCCACTTTTCCCACCATTGTCCTCACCACTGTCCCCACCACTACCGGCCCCACCACTGTTCCACTGTCCCCACCACTGTCCCGCTGTCCCCTCACCACTGTCCCCACCACCACCGTCCCCACCACTGTCCGCACCCCCCCCCCTCGGTTTTCGAGGGGGGAGGTTCGAACCGGTAGTGACCCCCCCCCCGGTTTTCGAAGGGGGGGGGTTCGAACCGGTAGTGACCCCACCCTTTTCATGATGGACTGGGGGGGGGAGGGGTTCGAACCAGTAGTGACCCCCCCCGGTTTTCCGGAGGGGAGGGGTTCGAACCGGTAGTGACCCCCCCCGGTTTTCCGCCAGCAGCGGTAGAACACGCTCTTTCCTTTATAACAGTCCCGTGGCCCCGGGAGCCCGAAAACGGCAATAAATCTGCGGACCCATTTCCCCCATGGCGAGGTTTTGAACAACTTTCGGCCCCTGAAACCCTCCTCCTCCCTCCTCCCTCCTCCTCCGCCGCAGCCCCCCCCCCTCCGCGGGCAGCCCGTTCAGGCCGTCCAGCTGTGCGAGAAGCAACCGCAGCAGCGTCACGGACTCCCCGCGCTGGCGCAGCAGCCCAGCCCTGCGCACCCTCCCTGCCCCTCCGCCCCTTTCACTACGGGACACAAACAAAGACAAAACTTAAGAACCCGGGATCAGCGCGGATGCGGCGGATCGGCGCTGGGGGGCCCCTGGCGGCGACTCTGCGCCGCCTCTGGCGCCGCCTCTGGCGAGCTCCACGCGCCAAGGACGGGGTCCAGCGCTAGTTTGAAAAATCCGCGCGGAACTCCGAGCCCCTATGTTTCTGTCAGTGCTGGTTCCCCTATTCACTTGCCCAATGGCACACTGCTGTTGGTAGTACGTCAGCGTGCTACTCCTGCGTTGCTATCCGAAGGCCTGGTGTTCTTTAACATTACTTCGCCGCTACGAAAATCCGGCCGAAATGCAGCGCCTCCTGTGAGGCGAGGGGGCCCGGGTACGACGCTGTCAATGGTGTTGTGCCCGCGACAAAAGAGGAGACGTCAAAAAGGGGCCTGGTAGGCCGCGGGGCCCCAATGCAATGAGCTGTTCAAGCATTGTTTCGCTCAAGTCTCAGACGGAACGGCCCTTTCGAATTCGAACCCGATGGTTTCGAAATCCAGTCGAGATCTTGATTGAAGGAAGCCTTGGGCGGGAACACCATTTCGAAATCGATCCCCGAAGTGTCGAAATCATTCGAAACTGTTTGTGTTGGGGAAGTCTCAAGTGAAAAAAACACGTCCGAATTCTCGGGTCAGAAAATTGGGATCTTAAATGTCAAACGGTGTGGCCATTTCGAAACGACGGTTTCGCTTGAGCCTTCCTCAAGGAACAATTCCGAACGATTTCTAAATGTTCGGGCTCGATTTCGAAATGGCGCTCCTGCCCCCAAGACTTTCTCCAAACTAGAATTCGAAACCTTTCTGGTTAGATTTCGGAATGGCGCTCCCGCCCAAGAGCTCCCCCGAAACAAAAATCGGAGACTTCCAGGTTGGATGGCGAAATGGCGCTCCCGCCCAGGACTTCCTGGAAACTGGAGTTCGACACCCTTTGGCTCGATTTCGAGATGGCGCCCCCGCTCAGGACTTCCTCGAAAATAAAGGTCGGCACGTCTTCAGCTCGAATTCGCAGTGACGCTCCAGCCTCAGACGTGTCTTGGAGGAGGCACGAAACAGGTCAAACCTTTCGCAGCGACGATGTAGCACGCTGATGGCTTCCCCATGGGAGGTGTCACAGACTCTGGTTTAGCTCCCCGACTTGCCCCTGCCCCTTGCCCCTTCTGCCTCTGACTATTCCTGCCCTTGCCCCTTCCCCTGCCCCTCCCCCTGCCCCTTCCCTTGCCGGTGCCCCTGCCCCTTATCCCTGCCCGCTACCCTGCCAGTGCCCTTCCCTATTGAGACCCGTTATGTCACCAATCAGCGCTTGCACTGGAGGAGTCCTCGCGGCGTTTGCAAGGATTTGGTGCAAGTCTCCTGCCGATGCTGGTGCCGATTGCAGATTTGGCGTAGGACTTGGCGTAGGATGGCCAGTCGTGGATGGATTTGGTGGGAATGTGCCGCCGATGCAAGCGGGTGGCCGGATTCCCAGGTTCCCGATTCTGGGTCTCGGTGAAAGATTCCCACCGGTTCTGGTTGACGGCGGGGTTCTGAGGCTCCGTGAAAAGAGAGCACAGTGTCCGAGAGTAGAAAGTGGCGAGTGGAAAGGGAGTCCAGAGCCCAGGAGCCCAGAGCACACCTTCGCTTCATTGGGAGCCCAGCTTAGAAGCTCTGGCAGAGAGCAGAGCCCAGGTGTGGGCAGGGCTCCAGGGCTCCAGATGTAGGGAGTGGAGATTAGGAAGATCACCGAAGAGTGCAACACAAATATGAACAGCGTAAGTCCACCACCGTGCCTCAGGCACGAAGCGGAGTGCCCCAAGGCTCGTGCAGCACTGAGAGCGAGAGGGAGGCCCCAAAACGGCCCAAGGGGGCCCCAAGATGGCCCGGGAGGCGCCCAAGACGGCCCAAGGGGCCACCAGGACGACCCCAAGAGGGGGCCCAGATGGGGGACCCGAACGTATGTTTCGAGCACTCGGCCCCAAGGGGGCCCAGGAGGCCCGACGAGGCCCCCAAAGAGGCCCTCAAGAGGCCCCAAGAGGCCCCCAAGAGGCCCCCAAGAGGCCCCAAGAGACCCAAGAAGCTTCCAGAAGGTTCCCAAGAGACCCCCAGACTGGTCGCAAGAGGCCCCGGAGAGCGCTCCGAAGAGACCCGATAAATTATCCCTGAGAACTCTCACCCACAAACCAGGCACAGTCGCGGGATGGGCCGAAGGCCATTAGGCAAATAAATTGTGGTTCGGGCGGAGGGAAGGTGGAAAGGTCGAATTCGAACAACAGAAATCAAGAGCTCGAAAACAAGCTCACAAGTTTAATGATACCCCAAAAAGTTTACACGGTTTGGACGAAGTTGGAAAACATGGGGGACAGTACAAGCACCATTTCAATCTAACTCAAGAATATGGAAAGTTTGGAAACGAGTTTGTAATGTCCAGAACCAATTCAAGAGTTCAGGAAAGTTCAAACGCGCTCCAAATGTTCCGAACGTCTTCGCTGTCGAATTGTAGTCAATGGGAGAACAAAAAGCCGACACCGGCACCAAAAAAGTATTTGTTCCGCGAAATTTTAAAATGCGCTTTGGACCAGGGTGGCCCCGCCCTGGCCTGAGGAAACGCAAAACAGCCAGGGAGGGCGGGGGAAAGGAGTTGCCGCGAAGCAGGTAGGAAGGAGGACAGGAAACAAAAAGTGCAAGCGAGAAGCGAAACTGGCGGGCGCTCTCGGGAGAGGAAGGAGAAAAGAGAGAAGAATGCGGCATCCTCCATGACCGAAGCCTCACTCCCCCCACCGCCGCCCTCCCCCACGCTTCCCCCCGCCCGCTCGCCCCCCTCACACGCCCCCCCCCCCCTCCCACACCCGCCCTCTGTCCGCCCGCGTCGCATCCCTGACCCTCGATTTGCCCGAAGCCAGCACCCGACGATTCCGAACCGCCTGCTCCCCGCGAGTGGGGGCGGCGGCCACCCTGCGCGTTTGGGGCCAAAGAGTGTGGTTTACTCTTGACCCGGGCCGGCAGCCCCTAGCAAACTTCCGACATCGTCGAGGGGTTCAGCTCGCCCACGGGGCCGCCGATCCAGAGGAGGCCTTGGTGCTGGTGTCGGCTTTTTGATGTTGCAGTGAACGAAAAGCCGGCACCAGCACCAAGACGCCACTGGAAAAGTTGGCAGCGGTTTCCCTGTGGGGGTTGAGCGATCCAAAGGAGCCTGGAAAGCTTGAGATGGTTGGCATTGCTCTCCGAACTTGCAGGCCATGGGGCTTGCATGATAGAAAAGCGTCCCATGGGGCTCATGGCGCCCCTAGGCCCCATGGGGACGCGCCAGGCCCAGAAACCCGATGTGGCCCTGACGAGTCATGGAGCCCATGGGGCCCGCGCGGCTCGCTAGGCCAGCGCGGCGCACTTGGCCCATGCGCGCTGCGTCGCACGTGCGGCCCAAGAATCCTTTGTGGGTTCGCACGGCTGGGTTCGCACGACCCACGGCCCTCGCGCGGCCAATGGAAATCCGAACGCCCACCTGGGGAAATAGAAACGGCCCGCCTTGTTCCCACGCGCTCAGAGCTGGCATTCATCAACGCGGGACACGCGAGCCCGAAGACACGGGCGACGGCAGTCAACGGAGGCTATGATTTTTTCTTTTCCAATGGGATCTTGGTGTTGGTGTTTCCGCACATCGAGATTCTAGCAACGTTGGAGAAGCTTGCAAAACGATTGGCCTGGTAATGTTTACGAACTTTGATTATTTTAACACGAGGGCCGTCTGCGCCCCCTCAGCCAGTTACAAGTCAAAGCCCGCTGGGTACTGGGCCATCCTCACACTTGTGGGAGGCGCCGCTTGATTAGCAGGGGTCGGAAAAATCCAACACCCTGGCAAGCTCAAAAGTCAAAGGGACCCCGACTGGAAAAACTCAAGAAGGCCTCCTGGCGATGAGTGAATGGCACGCCCCCTCTGCGCGCCCGTGCTGCGGGGAGGCCCAAGAGATCAGCGCGCTTTGGCGCGCGCGCCTCGGAACCCTGGGAAAAGAAGTCGCCGCGTTGGAGCATCCCCCCCGTGGCCCGAACCCCGAAGGTGGGCCGTGGGTTTGCTAGGCGTGCACGCGGGACGCTGGCCCAAGCTGGGCCGGTGTGAAATCAGGCGCAAACAGCCCTACTCTGGATGGCACAATAATCGCCCCCCCCCCCCCCCCTTGAATCCGCAGGGGGGGGTTGGGCAAGGCATGTGCCGTCGGAACGGGTTGAGGGGGATTGGAAGAGGAGGAGGAGGAGGATGATGAGGGGGGGGGAGAGGATGGACGGGGGCGAGATTGGGCAAGCTCGGTCGGAAGGTGGATCGCCTCCCCCTTGATTAAATACCCCATCCAGAGAGCCCAGCGGGGGGTGCAGGGGCCTCCCCGCGTGGACCTACGGGGCGACACGGCCCGGGAACCGGCGGCCGCGCAGGCACGGCTGCCCCCAGCTCCGCCCAGCCCCACGCCGACGGCGCCACGAAGCACCGCAATCGAGGGGGCCAGGCAGGAGCAGAGGAGGTGCCGGGGCCCTGCCACCCGTCGGCGCACGAGGGGGCTTACACCCCCCGTATGGGGGCCGAGTGCAGTGCAAAGGAAGCCAGGCCCCTGGACGCAGCCAGGGGCCCTCGCGCGACGATGATTGCCAAAGACCGTGTAGCAGATCCCGAACTGCACAGGGGAGAGAGGAGAGGAGAGCACACCGATTCGAACATAGTCTGTTCAGGTCCGCGGAGTGCCAGCTCCCAACCTCGAAAGGCGGGAGGTGCCGCTTGTCAGAAGCAGGGGTGAGACTACCTGCCCCCTGGCGCGGTTTGCGGAGACCCGACTGAAAAGCTCACCCCTTCTGCATTCCCGTAGACAGAGACGCCGGCTGTACACACGCTTTGGCCTACGTGACACGGCGAGAGAAGAGGAGAGAAGACCAGGAGCAGCAGCAGCAGCAGCGGGAGCAGCATGAGAGCGAGAGCAGCAGGCGAGGGACGAGGATAAACCGCCGGCGTGTGATTCGTGTATCCCGCCGCGCGGCGGGCGGCCGCCACGAGGAGGAGGAGGAGCAAGAGGAGCAAGAGGAGGAGGAGGAGGAGGAGGAGGAGGAGGAGCAGGAGGAGGAGGGGTAGGAGGGGTAGGAGGAGAGTGAAGGGGAGGAGAGCAAGGAGGAGGAGGAGGAGGAGGAGGACAGGAGGAAGACAGGAGAGGACAGGAGAGGAGACGAGAGCGAGGAGGGAGGAGAGCAAGAAGGAGGGAGGAGGAGGAGGAGGAGGAGGAAGAGGAGGAGGGGGAGGGGGGAGGAGGGGGAGGAGAAAGGAGGCAGGAGGGAGGAGGGGAGGCAAGGAAAGTGAGGGAGGATCGGAGCGGCATAACCAGAGGAGGACGATCGGAAGACGAGAGGGCGACGACTGGAGCTGGCGGGCCCAGGCAGGCAGACTCCCGGCCCCTCCGCGGCCGCGCGGCGCCAGCGGCCCGCTTGAACGCGGCCGCCTCGAGCCTGCTGGTCGGGGGGAGGGGGGGGGGCGATGGTCGGGCGGATAGAACAACGCACATGCACAGGTCTTGGCCAGGCCCCTCCTTGGCCCAGGATCGGTGCAGATGCCTTCCTGGCCAGGGCAGGAGGGCGTATGTACAGATCCTGGGCTCTGGATGGGCCTGGCTAGAATGGGTGTCTTTGCACAGTTCCCCTTCCTGTAGAAGGGGGGAAGCTGCATGAGGGGATGGGATGGGACTTAGACGATCGGCCGAGCCGCAGCGTCGCCGCCGCGGCGGCTCCCCGAGCTACGCACAGCTCGAGGCCGAAAAAGTGCACGAGCACGCCGCACCCGCACATGAGGAGAGGGGAGGCGGCGGCGGGAGGGGGGAGGGAGAAAGAGGGAGGTCGGGTAGTACAGTGCGGGCCACACGCTCGCACGCCCCCGCGCGCACATGACAAGACCACCAGCTAAATCGATATCTCTTCAAAACGCTAATGGGGGGGCGACATCAGATCACCATCATCATCATCATCATCATCATCATCATCATCATCATCATCATCATCATCAGCAGCAGCAGCAGCAGCAGCATCAGCATCAGCATTATCATCAGCATCATCAGCATCACCATCGCCATCATTATCACCATCATCATCATCAGCAGCATCATCATCAGTATCCTCCTCCTCATCCTCATCTTCATGATCAGCATCATCATCGTCATCATCATCATCATCATCATCATCATCATCATCATCATCATCATCGTCAGCGTCATCACCATCATCATGGCCATCATCATCAGCAGCATTGTCATCATCAGCATCAGCATCTTTTATCATCATCGAAATCCGCAGAATCAGCAACAGCAGCAGCATCAGGATCAGCATCAGCATCATCATCAGCATCAGCATCATCATCATCATCAGCATCATCAGCAGTATCAGCATCAGCATCCTCATCATCGTCCTTATCATCGTCATCATCCCCAGTATCATCAACAGCAGCAACCTCACCATCAGCATCAACATCATCATCGTCAGCATCATCAGCATCACCATCATCATCTTCATCAGTTTCCGCCTCCTCCTCCTCATCATCAGCAGCAGCATCAGAATCATCATGGGCAACAGCAGCGGCAGCAGCATCGTCATCATCGTCATACGCCCGCCCAAGTCGAGGATCTACATGAGAATATTCCGAACACGATTGCGCCTGATGAGATGCGCTTACCAACTCCGACTTGTAAGACTTGTAACCGCACTCACGGCCTCTTGAGCATTGCTGACAAATTGCGGGCTGGTGGGTGGAATGTTTGCTCGAGCACTAGTGGACGACCTCAAGCTCCTCAAATCCCATCAGCCCTTTGCGCTAAGGTGGTCTCACGCGGTTTGTCTTTCCTCTTCCAAACCCACTTCCACTCGGGGAGGGGTGCCCTCCCCCTCCCCTCCCTGAGGTTGTTTGGGCAGTTCCGCGAGGGGTGAGAGCGTCCAAGATGACCCAAGATGGTTCCAAGAGGGCCTCCGATGCTCCAAGATGGCATCAGATGCCGCACGACATAGCCAAAGTTAGTTCAATATAGATTCAAACATACATCCTAGAGGCCCGACGAGGGCCACAAGACGGCTAGGGGTGCACCGGAATCAAGGTAGAACCGCATGCGGGCGCTACCGATGGGGCTCTCGATGGTGGCCACGAAACGTGTGAGGGGTGTGCCGAAGCTGATAGCGATGATGATCATGATGATGATGATGGTGATGGTGGTGATGATGGTAATGATGATGATGATGATGATGATGATGATGATGATGATGATGGTGGTGACGATAATTATGATGGTGATGATGGTGATGGTGGTGATGATGATGATGGTAGTGATGGTGGTGATGATGGTGGTGATGATGATTATCACGATGATCGTGATGAGAATGGTGGTGATGGTGACGATGATGATGATGCTGATGATGTTGGTGATGATGCTGCTGCTGATGATGATAATGATGATGATGATGATGGGAGGGGGGATGGGGAGGAGGAAGTAAGGAACGCGAGGCGCTGTCTCGTCAAAACAAGGACTCAACACCACAGGAGGCTTGGGAAAAGCTGGAAGTATTGAGTCGGAGCGCTGGTTTTGTTGGAAATCCTGCTTTCGGCGGCGAGCAAAGCCCCAGTCACGAGTAGAAAAAGAAGAAGTATCGAGCGGGAGCGTTGTTGTTGTTGTTGTTGGGAAGGCGCTTTGGCGGAAGCCCGAAACGCCTGAGCGTGAGCCTAATTTTCACAGCCGGCGCCGAGGCGAGAGTGCCAGGGCGCATGTAGGGTGTCATGCAACACGTTACCAACCCTCGGTATCCCCGCCCTCTTCGTCTTCGATCGGTTCCCCCTGGTGGTATACATCTTCCTCCTCTGCCACGTGTTCTTACACATGGAAACAGAGGACGAATGCAAGGGGGAGGAAGAAGGATGGAACACCAGGGAGATTAGCAGGAGGGGGGGCAGGAGCAGAAACACGTGGCAGAACCAGACGGGCAGATCGGGCGGGTAGACACGGGTAGACCCTGACGGGCGGGTCGGGAAGGCGAGCCCAGGCGGCCAGGTCGAGTTGCTGAAGCGTGGGTCCTGCATGGATCGCGAGGAAGTCTCGAACGATAGCGCGATGTCCAAGTAAATCGCGGAAAATGCCAAAGCGAGAGCGTGATTCCTGAGTGTCGAAGGCGCGGCGTCTGAATACATTGCGAGGAAGTCCCACACGAGAGTGCGCATCCTCCATGGGTTATAAGGAAATCCCGCGCGACATCTCGATTGTACTTTAAATGACGAAGCATGTTAAGCAAGAGCCGTTGTTATTGTTGTTGTTGTTGTACACCGGGGGCCAAGGGCACAGTCTAAACCCCAAGACTTTCTCTTGTACAACACTGGGCGCGAACACCCGGATGATCATGTCCATTGAAAAACGCAACGGCAACTGGGGGAAGGCTCAACAACAGCAGCAACGACAACAACAATCATTGTAAGACTGATCGCTCTTATCTGCTCGCGAATAAGTCAACACGTACATCCCAAACCGTCGATACCAGCCCTCTGCGTCTTCGATCGCAAACCCTGCGGCTGATCTTCCTTACCTGCAACGTGTATTTCGTGCAGCCCCTGAGGCAGGGGAAGAGAGGACGGATGGAAGTAAGGGACAAGCGGAAGGGAGGATGATGGAACACGAGAAAAGAACAGAAGGGGGGCTAGGAACAGAGAAAAAGACATAACCAGACGGGCACATCGGGCGGATGGGCCCTCGCAGGCGGGTCGGGAAGGTGGGCCCAGGCGGCCAAGTCGAGCAAGCGGGTTGCTGAAGCGTGCGTCCTGCATGAATCGCGATGAGGTCTCTAGCGATAACATGATCTGCAACGGGGCCACGAAGGCCACCGAGGGGGCCACGAAGGAACGGGGCCACGAATGGTAGCGAGGGGGCCACGAAGGGCTGCAACGGGGCCACGAAGGGCAGCGAGAAGGCCACGAAGGGCTGCAACGGGGCCACGAAGGGCAGCGAGGGGGCCGCGCAGGGCTGCAACGGGGCCACGAAGGGCAGCGAGGGGGCCACGAAGGGCAGCGAGGGCCACAAAGGATTGCAACGGGGCCACGAAGGGCAGCGAGGGGGCCACGAACGGCTGCAACGGGGCCACGAAGGGCAGCGAAGGGACCACGAAGGGCTGCAAAGGGGCCACGAAGGGCAGCGAGGGGGCCACGAAGAGCTGCAACGGGGCCCCGAAGGGCAGCGAGGGGGCCACGAACGGCTGCAACGGGGCCACGAAGGGCAGCGAAGGGACCACGAAGGGCTGGAATGGGGCTACGAAGGGCAGCGAGGGGGCCACGAAGGGCTGCAACGGGGGCCACGAGGGGCAGCGAGGGGGGCGCGAAGGGCTGCAAAGGGGCCACGAAGGGCAGCGAAGGGGCAACGAAGGGCTGCAACGGGGCCACGGAGGGCAGCGAGGGGGGCACGAAGGATTGGAGCGGGGCCACGAAGGGCAGCGAAGGGGCAACGAAGGGCAACAACGGGGCCACGGAGGGCAGTGAGATCCCGATTCGTAAATAAGTAGCGAGGGAGTCCTAGGCGTGAGCGCGACTCATGGGTGCCTGAATGTCGGGAGCGTGGCGCTTGAGTAAATCGCTGGGGATTCCAACGCAGAGGCGCGATTAGTAAATACACTGCCAGCAACTATCCAGCGAGAGCGCGACTCCAGAGCGCCGAGAAAGCGATTCCTTGATTCATTGGCGAGACAATTCCAAGCGAGAGCTCGACTGCTGAGTTAAATGCAAGAAATCTCAAGCGGGGGCGGAGGTCATGGCTAAACTGTGAAGTTGTAGGCGGGAGCCGCTGCTGTTGCAAACCGGGGGCCAAGGGCATAGTTTAACCCCGTGACTTCCCCCTGGTAAAAAATTATGCGAACCGCTGGGGGGAGCACTTCAATTTAAACAACACAATGGTCATTGCAGGGGATCAACAATAATCATTCCTACCGGAATGAAACTTCAACGACAATCAACAACAGCAGCCACCACACCAACGGCGACAACAACGACACCAACAACAACACCACCACCACCGCCAACAACAACAGCAACAATAACAACAACAACACAACAACAACAACAACAAGAACAACCACAACAACAACAACGGCAACATCATCAACAACAACAACAACATCAACATCAACATCAACTACACCAACAACAACAACGACGACAACAACAACAACAACAACAGCAACAACAACAACAACAACAACAATCATTTTACCCGAACGCTCAGTGTTCTCACCAGTGCCAGGGTTTTCATACGACGCCCGCCAATACCCCCACTTTGTGGGGGGGCCGGTTCAAGCTCTACCATATTTCCAAACGACTCTTCGCCACCACCCACACCCAGCTTCCCGCCCTATGACGTTCGGACACTTCACTTCGTGGCATGCGGACGACCGTGGCTACTACACTGGCGCATGGTTTCAAGAAAAAACGACATGTGTCCCGCATGGTATTATTTGACAGGGATGATGGCCCTGGCAGGTGCGCAACCGTTGTTGCAGAAGTTCGAAAAAGTTGCTCGCAAAAGCCCGTTTGACAGAAATGTTTAAAAAGTGTTGGGTTTCCTACGAATCCGCAAGAGCGCGCGGGATGAGATTTTGACATTTTTTTTTGAAAAACCATTGGTTTTTTGATGTTTTTATGTTAAAATCGCTACGAACACTAAGGTTTTGGAAGGATTTCGTCTTGCGCGCGCGAATGTCCACTTTACCTTATTTTTTGCAAGGGATTCTTGAAATTTGATTATTTAGAACAAGAAATGTCATTTTATAGTGTTTTTTGCAAGCGGGGGGGAACAAAACAACCGGATCTTGATCACATCGAATTACCTGAGGCTTCCTCACGAAAATGATGAAAATGTAGCTGCGGCCTAGGCGGCGCAGGGGGGCCGTGCACCAGGGGTCCCAACAATAATTATTCTTTAGAATTAATAATGTTCAACAACAACAACAACAGCAACAGCAACAACAACAACAACAACAACGACGACGACAACAGCGACGACAACAACAACGACAACGACAACAAAGCCAGCAACAACACAAACAACAACACTAACAACAACACCAACAACAACAACCACAACAACAACAAGAAGAACAACAACAACATGCATTATAAGAATGTTCGCTCTTACGTGCGCGTGTCCTTCAAAACGAGTTCTCCACACCCTCGATACCCGCCCGTGTTTTCTTCGATCACACCCCCTTTGGGGGATTGGTTCTCTTTGCGAGGGGCGACAGGCGGGCAAACCTGAACGGGCGGACAATCCTTCGTGGGCGTACATGTGCCCGCCATTGGAATTGGTGTGGGCCCTGCAAAAAGAGGAGTGGGAGAACGAGGGAGAGTGGGAGGAAGGGAGGGGGAGGGACGAAGGAAGAGGGAAAACGCCAGGAGAGAAGGAGCGAAGAGGGGGGCGGTTGATTAGAGGCAAAGAAAGAGAGAGAGCGAGAGAGAGAGATCAACAAAAAGAGGTAGAGAGAAGAGAGAGAGACAGAGAAAGAGAGAGAGAGAGAGGGGGGGAGAGAGAGAGAGAGAGAGAGAGAGAAAAAAAAAAAAAAAAAAAAGGGAGCGAGAGGAGGCAGGAGAGGGGAGGGAGAGAGGAGGGAGAGGAGGGAGAGGGGATAGAGCAGAGAGGCATAAGGATGAGGGAAGAGAGGATGGAGAGAAAAAGGGAGGAGAGGAGGGAGGAAGGAGGAGGGAGAAAGCGGAGGAGCAGGAAGGTAAGAGCGTGAACGTTCGAGGAAGTCCTAGGCGAAAGCGCCGTTCCTGAAGGACGTCTCGGGCGGGAGCCCACGACGGGCGGGCGATCCCCTGACGGGCGGGTCGAGCGGGCGGGACATTCAAGCGGGATGCCTGAGTATGGCGAGAGCGCGATTACTAAGTAAATTGTAACGGCGTCCTTGGCGCAGCGTGTTTCCTGAGCGTCGAAAGCGCGATTTCTGAATAAATTGCATGGAGATCACAGGCGAGAGCGCAATTCCTGAATAAAATGTGAAGGGTTCTCTGGCGGCAGCGGGGGTCTTCATTAAATTGCGAGGAAGTCTTGACTCAATTGCGAGCAAGTCTCAAGCGGGAGCGCCGTTCCTGAGTAAATTGTGAGGAAGTCTCAGATGGGAGCGGGGGTCCTGACAAAACTGCGAGGAAGTCACAAGCGGGAGCACCGATCCTGAGTAAATTATGAGGAAGTCTCAGGAGCGGGTGTCCTGAGTAAGTTTGGAGGAAGTCTCAGGCGGGAGCAGTTGTTGTTGTAATCCGGAGGGCCAGTGGCCAAGTTTGAGCAGGAAGACTTCCCCTGTCAAAAAACAGGGTGCGAGCGTCGATGGGCACACTCTGATCGATAAAAAACAATAATTATGCACCAGTGAGGTGGGATCAACAACAGTTATTCTTCAGAAGCGAAAGTTCAACCAACAACAACAGCAGCAATAACAACAACAACAGCACCAATGGCAACGACAACGACAACGACAACGACAACAACAACAACAACAAACAGTTTAAGACTGTTCGCTCTTATCTGCTCGCGCGTACCTTACCACGTCTATCCCAAACCCCCGACACCCGCCTTCTGCGTCTTCGATCGAACCCCCTCTGGGGGGTACATCTTCCTGACCTGCCACGTGTATTGGGCGCAGCCCCTACAAGAGCAAGGAGTGAGAAAGGAGAGAGAGAGAGAGAGAGCGACAGAAAGAGGGAGGGAAAGAGAGAGAGAGAGAGAGAAAGCGAGGAGGAGAGGAGTGAGGGAAGGGAGGGAGGCAGGGGACAAGAGGGAGGGAGCAGAACTGCGTGCGAGAGAGATTAGAAGGTGGGAGGCTTAAGAGAGGATCCAGAAAACAAGCGGCAGACCCAGAAAGTTGGGTAGGGGAACGGTCCCCAACGGGCGGGTCGGGCGGGCGGGGCCTGCATACCCGCTGCGGGACGTGAAAGCACCCAGCGAGCTTCCAAGCGAGCCGCCGGGCCTATCGTCACAGGCATGTCAGGCGGGCGGCGGCGGGCGCCGGAGAGCCCCAGGGCGTATGTATGGGCCACAAAGGGCAGCGAAGGGTCACTGAGGGCAGCATCGGGGCCACGAAGGGCAGCGACTGGGCCACAAGGGGAGGGGCCACGAAGGGCAGCAGTCCACGAAGGGCAGCAATGAGGCACAAAGGGCGCAAGCGAGCATGGGGCACGAAGGGCATGACCCTGACGGGCGGGCCGAGCGGGTGGATCGATCGTGAGCTCTGCGGGATTAGCCAAGCAGGAAGTTTACAGCGAGAGAGCGATTCCAAAGTACATTTGGAGAAGTCCCCAGCGAACGCGCGATTCCTGAATGGCAAGAGCGCGGAGCCTGGGCAAATCAGGAAGAAGTCTCAGGCGGGAGCGCGATTTTTGAGTAAATTGCCAGGAAGTCTCAAGCGGGAGCGGGGGACCGGAGCAAATCGCAAGGAAAAATCAAACGGGAGCCGTTATTGTTGTGAACCGGGGGCCAGGGAGACAGGTAGAGGAAGAAGACGTTGCCTGACAATATAGCAAAGTGCGAACGCCGGGAGGGGCAATTTAATTCAAAAAAACAATGTGCGCCGGAGGGGGGTCAACCATAATTTTTGTTCAATAGTGAGAATCATCAACAACAACAACAACAACAACAACAACAACAATAACAATCATTTTGAGACTGTTCGCCCTTACCTGCTCGAGTGTCCAATAACGCCTATGTCCCAAACCCTCGATACCCGCCCTCTTCGTCTTCGATCGAACCCCCTTTGGGCGGTATACCTTTCTTCCCTGCAGGCCGGGCCCCCGCAAGCGGCGGCGCGGCCGCGGACCGTGGCCCTGGCCAGCGGCAGCGCTGATCGGCGGGGCGGCCGCGGACCGTCGACCCGACCCCAAGAGGGACGGACAGGGGACCGACCACGACGACGACGACGACGTCGACGACGGCGACGACGATGACGACGGCGACGACGACGACGAGCGAAAGCGAGAGCGAAAGAAAACGACAGCAGGGCCACAAGGACACGAAGTAGGCCACGAAGGGCAACAGCGGGGACACGAAGGGAATGCGTAAGGGGCCACGAAGAGCGCGAACGAGCGGGGGCCACGAAGGGCAGATAATGCGGGGCCACAGAAGGCAACGATCGGGCCACTGGGGGTAGCAATTGGGCCACGTAGGACAGATGCATATGGGGCCACCACGGGCGCGAACGAACGGGGGCCACGAAGGGCATACATATATGGAGCCACGAAAGGCAACGAGGGGGCCACGAAGGGATGCAACGGGGCCACGAAGGGCAGCGACGGGGCCACGAAGGGCTGCAACGGGGCCACGAAAGGCTGCGACGGGGCCACGAATGGTAGCGAGGGGGCCGCGAAGGGCTGCAACGGGGCCACGAAACAAAGCGAGGGGGCCACGAAGGACTGCAACGGGGCCACGAAGGGCAGCGAGGAGGCCACGAGAAGCTGCAACGGGGCCACGAAGGGCAGCGAGGCGGGAGCGGCGGTCCTGGCTAAATAGCGAGGAAGTCTCAGGCGGGAACCGCTGTTGTTGCAAACCGGGGGCCAACGACACACTTTGACGCTCAAGACTTTCCTTTATAAAAAAAACAGGGTACGAGCCCCAGGAGGGGCAAACCAATTGAAAAAACAATGTGCACTGGACGGGGGGGATCAACAATAATTACTCGTCCGAAGTGGGAGCTCAACAACAACAACAACAACAACAACAACCAATTAAGACTGTTCGCCCTTACCTGCTCGAGTGCCCAATAACACCTATTTCCCAAACCATCGATACCCGCCCTTTTCGTCTTCGATCGAACCCCGTTTGGAGGTATACCTTTCTTCCCTGCAAGCCGGGCCCCGGCAAGCGGCGGGGCGGCCGCGGACCGTGGCCCTGGCCAGCGGCAGCGCTGATCGGCGGGGCGGCCGCGGACCGTTGACCCGACCCCAAGAGGGACGGACAGGGGACCACGACGACGACGACGACGACGTCGACGACGACGACGACGGCGACGACGAAGACGACGACGAGCGAAAGCGAAAACTAGAGAGAACGACAGCAGGGCCACAAGGACACGAAGTAGGCCACGAAGGGCGACAGCGGGGACACGAAGGGAATGCGTATGGGGCCACGAAGAGCGCGAACGAACGGGAACCACGAAGGGCAGAGAATGCGGGGCCACACAGGGCAACGATCGGGCCACTGAGGGTAGCAACTGGGCCACATAGGACAGTGATGGGGTCACGAATGGCGACAGCGGGGCCACGAAGGGCATGCACATGGGGCCACAACGGGCGCGAACGAGCGGGGGCCACGAAGGACATACGTATACTGGGCCGCAGAAGGCAAGGACGGGGCCACTGAGGGCAGCAACGGGGCCACAATGGGCATGGATATGGGGCCACGAAGGGCGACAGCGGGGACACGAAGGGCATGGATATGGGGCCACGAAGACCGCGAACGAGCGGGGGCCACGAAGGGCATACATATATGGGGCCACGAAGGGCGGCAACGGGGCCACGAAGGGCTGCGACGGGGCCACGAAGGGCAGCGACGGGGCCACGAAGGGCTGCAATGCAACGGGGCCACGAAGGGCTGCGACGGGGCCACGACGGGCAGCGAGGGAGCCACGAAGGGCTGCAACGGGGCCACGAAACAAAGCGAGGTGGCCACGAAGGGTTGCAACGGGGCTAGGTAATCTGTGAGGGAGTCCCAGGCGTGAGCGCGACTCCTGGGTGCCTGGATGGCGGCACCGCGGCGCTTGAGTAAGTTGCAGGAAATTTCAACGCAAGGGCGCTAATCTTCAGTAAATTGCAAGCGAATTCCCAGCGAGAGCGCAACTCCAGTGAGTCAGAAGAACGATTCCGAAATAAATTGTAAGGAAATCGCATCCGAGAGCGCGATCCCGAAATAAAATGCGGGGAAGTATCGGGCGGGAGCGGGGGTCCTGGCTAATAGTGAGGAAGTCTCAGGCGGGAGCCGTTGTTGATGTAACCTGGGGGGCCAGGGGCAGAATTTGAGGTTCAAGATGTTCCCTGTTAAAATGGCGGGTGCGGGCGTCGACAACGGGGCGAAGGGCACACATCGATTGACGAACACCAACATGCACCAGCGAGGAGATCAACCATAATTATTCATGAGCGAAAATTCAACCGCAACAACAACACCACCATCACCACCACCACCACCACCACCAACAACAACAACAACAACAACAACAATCACAACAACAACAACAACAACAACCCCAACAACAACAACAACAACAACAACAACGACAACAACAACAACAACAACAACAACAACAACAACATCAACAACAACAACAACAGCAACAACAACAACAACAACAACAACAGCAACCATCATGTTAAGACTGTTCGTTCCTATCTGTTCGCGGGCCACTCAACACGCACATCCCAAACCTTCGATACCCGCCCTCTTCGTTTTCGATCGTACCCCCGTGCGGGCATTCTTCCTTACGTGCACCGTGTAGTTCGCGCAACCATTAAGTCAGGGGAGAGAGGACGGATGGAAAATATGAAGGGACAAGGGGATGGAGGATGATGGAACACGGGATCAACAGGAGGGGGGTTAGGAGCAGGAAGCGCGTGCCAGAACCAAACGGGCGGGCAGACCCTAACGGAAGGGTCGGGAAGAAGGCCCACATGGACAGGTTGAGCAAACGGCTTGCCCGCGTGGTCCTGCATGAGCCGCGAGTACGTCTCGAACGATAGCACGATTCCACATGAATCGCGAAGACATCCACAGCGAGAGTTTGATTCCTGAGTGTCGAGGGCGCGGCGTCTGAAAAAATGGCGAGGGAATTCCACGCGAGAGCGCGATTCATTTAACATGTGTGAAGACGTCCCGCGCGAAAACGCGACCCGGGATTACATCATAATGGAAGTATGAGGCGGGAAACGTCGATGTTGTAAACAATGGGCCAAGGGCATAATTCGGCTTGTCCAGAACGCTTGTGTGCTTCTGTGTGCCAGGGCGCCTTCCAGCGTTTGGCGCATTCAGTGCACAGGGTCTTCCCACGCAAGCAATTTGTCGGGTGTATATGATGTTGTATGTTGCCTTGTCGCTGGGCATGGCCTTGCTGTCTAGTGCCCACAAACCTACCAAGACATGAATTTAGGTCAGCAAGCCCGCTGAAATTACGCATATACATAAGCGGGCGATAAGAAACCAAAAAGGCGTCCTATAATACTGGCGAATGAACACGGATCATGCTGAGCATGCAAATTGGGGCCCTCGGCCTTGAATTGTAGTTTCGAAATGCATCGCCAACAGAGGCGCATATGTAAGCCTATTGGAAAGGAGCACCAACGAGGGCGAGTCCCGTTTGTCATCTGCAGTCCTCCCCCGTGCACGCCATACCTGGTGACACCTCGATCGCCATTTAAAAAACTGGGCGCGAGCCATGGGGGAAGCACTTTAATCTAAACATGCAATGATTACCAGGCAAGGGACCAACGACAATGAGTCCTTAGAAATGGGCAACCAACAACAACAACAACAACAACAACAACAACAACAATTACTAGCACGTGGGGACATTCCGTTCTCACCAGTGCCAGAGTTTTCATAGGAGGCGGGCAATACCCCCACTTTGTGGGGGGGCCGGTTCAAGCTCTACCAAATTTCCAAACGACTCTTCGCCACCACCCACACCCAGCTTCCCGCCCTATGACGTTCGGACACTTCACTTCGTGGCATGCGGACGACCGTGGCTACTATTCAGGGCCCCGCGGCCGACGACGACGGCGTGCGCGCGCGAAGAAAAAACGAATGTGTCCCGCATGGTATTATTTGACAGGGATGATGGCCCTGGCAGGTGCGCAACCGTTGTTGCAGAAGTTCGAAAAAGTTGCTCGCAAAAGCCCGTTTGACAGAAATGTTTAAAAAAGTGTTGGGTTTCCTACGAATCCGCAAGGGCGCGCGGGATGAAATTTTGACAGTTTTTTTTTTGAAAAAAAAACCATTGGTTTTTTATGTTTGTATGTTTAAATCGCTACGAAAACTAAGGTTTTGGAAGGATTTCGTCTTGCGCGCGCGAATGTCCACTTTACCTTATTTTTTGCAAGGGATTCTTGAAGTTTGGTTATGTTAGAACAAGAAATGTCCACTTTAGCTTATTTTTTGCAAGGGAAAGCGGGCCGTAACAAAACAACCGGATCTGGATCACATCGTTTTGTCAAGGGCTTCCTCACGAAAATGATGAAAATGTGGCTGCGGCCTAGGCGCGGCGGGGGGGCCGTGCACCAGGGGTCCCAACAATAATTATTCTTTAGAAGTAATAATGTTCAACAACAACAACAACAACAACAACAACAACAACAACAACAACAACAACAACAACAATTACTAGCACGTGGGGACACACCGTTCTCACCAGTGCCAGGGTTTTCATAGGAGGCGGGCAATACCCCCACTTTGTGGGGGGGCCGGTTCAAGCTCTACCAAATTTCCAAACGACTCTTCGCCACCACCCACACCCAGCTTCCCGCCCTATGACGTTCGGACACTTCACTTCGTGGCATGCGGACGACCGTGGCTACTATTCAGGGCCCCGCGGCCGACGACGACGGCGTGCGCGCGCGAAGAAAAAACGAATGTGTCCCGCATGGTATTATTTGACAGGGATGATGGCCCTGGCAGGTGCGCAACCGTTGTTGCAGAAGTTCGAAAAAGTTGCTCGCAAAAGCCCGTTTGACAGAAATGATTAAAAAGTGTTGGGTTTCCTACGAATCCGCAAGAGCGCGCGGGATGAAATTTTGACATTTTTTTTGAAAAACCATTGGTTTTTTATGTTTTTATGTTAAAATCGCTACGAAAACTAAGGTTTTGGAAGGATTTCGTCTTGCGCGCGCGAATGTCCACTTTACCTTATTTTTTGCAAGGGATTCTTGAAGTTTGGTTATGTTAGAACAAGAAATGTCCACTTTAGCTTATTTTTTGCAAGGGAAAACCGATCGTAACAACACAACCGGATCCGGACCAACCCGTTTTGCCTGAGACTTCCTCACGAAAACGATGAAAATGAGGCTGCGGCCTAGGCGCGGCGGGGGGGTCGCGCACCAGGGGCCCCAACAATAATTATTCTTTAGAATTAATAATGTTCAAGCATTCCAAGAGTGTTCACTCCTACTGGCCCGCGCGTCATTCACGAGGCGAATCCGAAACCTTGGATACCCGCCCTCTTCGTCTTCGATATGACCCCCTTTTGGAAGGGTATATTCCTTCCTGGCCAGGGAAACGAAGGGGAAATGACAAAAAGAGACGACGAAAGGATCGGAGGAAGGGAGGGATTAGGGGGGCAAGAGGGAGGGACGACGATGATTTGCGCAATGAGTTGCGAGTCAGCTTGCGCCATGGCTTGCGCCAGCCATTTCAACACAGGCTAACAAAGGCTTCGCCATGGGTCGCGCCATAAACAGCGCCATGTAACACCTCTGGTGCTGCTCGGCGAGGTGCTGGAGGCGAGGGAGAGAGAATCGGAAGGAGGGGGGCGGCGGCCTGGGAGGAGGGAGGAGCAGGAAGGTAAGAGCGCGAACGTTCGCAGAAGTCCTAAGCGAAAGCGCCATTCCACAAGGAAGTCTCGGGCGGCAGCCCACGACGGGCGGGCGATCCTCTGACGGGCGGGTCGGGCGGGTGGGACATTCAAGCGGGATGCCTGAGTAGGGCGAGAGCGCGACTCCTAAGTAAAGGGTGACGGCGTCCTTGGCGCGAGCGTGGTGCCTGAGCGTAGATAGCGCGATGTCTGCATAAACCGGGGGAAAAACACAAGCGAGAACGCAATGTCTGAAAAGGAGATGTCTGGCGGGAGCGGGGGTCTAGACGAAAGAGAAAGGAAATCTTAAGCGGGAGCGCCGTTCTTGAGTGAATTGTGAGGAAGCCTCAAACGAGAGGGGGGTCCTGATCAAATAGCGAGGACGTCACAGGCGGGAGCGCCGGATCCTGAGTAAATTGGGAGGAAATCTCAGGTGGGAGCGGGTGTCCTGAGTAAAGTTAAAAGAAATCTCAAGCGGGAGCCGTTGTTGTTCTAGTCCAGGGGGGCAACACCGCAATTTGACCCGGATTCAGTTGTGAGGAAATCTCAAGCGGGAGCGCTTTTCCTGGGTAAATTAGGAGGAAGTCTCAGACGGGAGGGGGGCTTCCTGACTAAATTTGGAGGAAGTCTCAGGCGGGACTTGTTTTTGTAGCCCGGGGGGCCAAGGGCACAGTTTGACCAGGAAGACTTCCCTGTCAAAAAACAGGGTGCGAGCGTCGAGGGGCATACTTTGACTGAAAAAACAATATGCACTGGTGAGGGGGGATAAACAATAATTATTCAGAAATGAGAATTCAACAACAGCATCAACAACAAGAACAACGATATGTTTAAGACTGCTCGCTCGTATCTGCTCGCGCGTACCTCACCACGTATATCCCAAACCCCCGATACCCGCCCTCTGCGTCTTCGATCGTACCCCCGCTGGGGGGTACATCTTCCTGACCTGCCACGTGCATTGGGTGCAGCCCCTAAAAAAGCAAGAGGAGTGAGAAAGGAGCGAGAGAGAAAGAGAGAAAGAGAAAGAGAGGGAGCGACATAAAGAAAGAGGAAGAGAGAGAGAGAGAGAGAAAGCGAAGAGGAAACGAGTGGGGGAAGGGAGGGAGGCAAGGCACAAGAGGGAGGGAGCAGAACTGCGGACGAGAGAAGCAGCAACGGGGCCACTGACGGGCAGCAGCGGGGCCACGAAGGGCAGCAATGGGGCCACTGAGGGCACGAGCGAGCGGGGGCCACGAAGGGCGTATACATGGGCCACCAAGGGCAGCAGCGGGGCCACAACGGGCAGCGATGGGGGCCACTGAGGGCAGCAGCGGGACCACGAAGAGCAGCAGCGGGACCAAGAAGGGAAAAGCATCCAACATAATTTTGTCAGAACCCTCGAAACATCCATTGTATGGAGAACAATTCACTCCTCCTCGTCCTCCTGCCCCCTCCTCCCGGACCTCTCCTGCGCTGCGATCTGACCAGAATTTCGAGTCGTGCCCAGCCGTGGCGACAAGACGCACAAAAAACCCAACCCCCGAAACTCGAACGTCAAAGGCGGAAGGTTCTCCTTCCTCCTTCCTCCCGCCACTGGGAGCGAGGGCTGTCAGGGCGCCTGGCCCAGTGCTCCAGCAGCTCCGCGGCGTCCAAGGCGCGGTCCTGCCAAAACCCAGGCTCGTCTGGGCCGTCCGCCGGGCACCACATGCCCGGGGGAGGCCGAGGCGCCCCGGCTGCCTCGAGGGGCGGAGCCTCCACCTCCACATCCTCCTCCTCCTCCTCCTCCTCCTCCTCCTCCTCCTCCTCCTCCTCCTCCTCCTCCTCCTCCGCCTCCTCCTCCTCCTCCTCCTCCACCTCCACCTCCACCTCCTCCTCCTCCTCCTCCTCCTCCTCCTCCGCCTCCTCCTCCGCCTCCAAGCTGCCCCCCGAAGCACGTCGAGTTGATAGCGCCAACTTCAGAGTGACGAATTTGCATTATCGGGCCATTAGCTCGGAATTGTCCAAGTCCTTCCCGTCCTTCGTTCCACCCCGTTGGCCGCCTGGGGCATGGGCGCAGCGGAGCTGGTTCAACTACTCCAGAGGGGCGCAATTACCTCTGCGATCAGGCTCCTCTTCGTCCCGGGCCTGTCGTTAACGGGCCTGCCTCTGTTCAGTCACAGTCAGCCAGCGTCTCCGAGGACGAGCTCAAACAGCTCATCGCCCTCGGGAAGAAGGCTGAGGTCAGCACGAGACCGTCAAGTGACACAAGATGCAGCCCGAGCGCCGCCGGCAGCAACCTCCTCCTCCTGCACAGTTCCGAGCTGATGAGGCGTTACGTCGCATCGGTTGCCTCAGGAAGAAGCTCCGACGATGTCTCGAGGGCTGGCAAACTGTCCGCGCAGTTCTAGAATTCTTGCGACAAGGTTCAGCGCACCGAGACCGAGCTGCCCAAGGCCGAGGAAGAGTACAAGACCACCGCGGCTGAGATCCACACCCAGATGGTGGGCAACATGGCGACAGCCGCCAGCCCTGACCCCCGTTGCTCTCAGTGGAGGCAATCCTGGACGTCAGGCTCAGCTCCCTCGGCGCTGACGCGGAGAAGTTGTTCGGCCTCGACGACTACATCGACGTTTCGGATGAGGATCGTACTGAAGCCCAACGTCGCGAGGAAACTCATTCTCCAGGAATCCGCGATTTGGCCACCGAGCTGTTCGATGGAATCAGACAGAAAAAAAGATGAGAAGGAAGCACGCCAAACCCTGCTTGCTCGCTTGGCAGGCAAGGAAAGGCGCACTGGCACTGACGATGAGACACCTGGTGGTAGTCCTGTGGCGGGAGCAGCTCAGGAAGCACCTGCGGTGGCTACTTCGGGCTCCTTGTCGGCAGCGGGCACGCGTGCTGTCCCGGCGCCTGCAGCCGCTGCCTCAGCAGCAACCTCGCCCCGCCCCCCCATTCGACAGAGGTCCGCATTTTTTCGCTCAGCCAAGAGACAAGGCAAGAGCGCGTCGGCGGCGGCTGGTCAGAAGCCAGGGCCACAGCTTTAGCACATCCTCTGGTCCCAGTCGCAGCGGTCACACCTCCTCCAAGGCTCGCAGCACGTTGCTTCCCCAGACGTGCTCACCTGGCGTCTGCCCTTCTTGCGACCCCCAAGCCAGCCCAGGATTTTCGTCGTTGAACGTAGGCGTCCACACGGTCAACGTCACGTCCTGGCAGTCAGAATATGGAGGGGGGCCCAAGACATAGCTGCCGCAAGTCACAGCGAATGTGGTCTTGATGCAGGAGCACCGCCTTCTGGAATACGAGATTGACGACACCACCGCTTGGGTGCGCAATCACGGACGGCGTTGTATACTGATCCCTGCCGCTCAGGGCGTCGGTCAAGGGACTTCACGAACGCCCTGGTCTCCTCCATGGGCTCATTCTTCGCTAACCCCCGCCCATCCTCGCTGCTCCTGCTGTCGGCCCTGCTCCCGAGCCGCTGTCGCACAACCGCGTAATCGCGGCCGCCGAGCGCCCTCAGCAGCAGCGCACGCTGGGCAGGACCGCCCCAGTGCAGAAGGCGTTGGACGCTCCTTACAAACAATGGGCTTGCCTGGGCCCGCCAAACCACCCCTGTCTCGGCAGTCGTGGGCATTCTCGCTCAGGACCGACAAGCCCCCCACCGCCAACCAGAGCTGGTTCCCATCAAATGGTTGGTGAGTTAGTTTCGACCCCTTCAGCTGACGGCTGTCCAAGCCGACTGCGCCCAGGTCAGTGAGTCGGCGCGGAAGCTACCCGACTTCCTCGCCACAGGGGTGGAGGTGCACGCCTACTAGGACGATTGGAGTCGCGCCTTTCTCTAGACCCTCCCCATGGACATCGAGGGAGGAGAGAAGTTGCTGGAGCCTTTGGAGAAGCATTTTCAGTGTTTCGTTTCCAAGTCCAAGTCGGAGGCGGTCAAAGATTGGAAAACCTTATTCATCGAGAATGGCCACGGTTTTCACATGCAGCAGTTCAGCTGCCTCTGTGACGGTTCCCTCGTTGTTCTGGCGAAACCCATGTGCAGCACGGAATCCGCGGGCCTGTTTTTTTTCTGATCCAGCTTAGCGCAGCGGTGATGGCGATGTGGCAGTTTCAACAGCGTTTACCGATTGCGGGGCTGCAGTCGTCGTCCGTTGGCGAACGTATGAGAGAACTCCGTTGAGCGACCCTATTTTGCGGCTTCTGGCTTTAACTCGGCCGTGGACGTCGCGCGGCGCCACGGGCTCAGGAGTGAAACATGGATCAGATCTGGGGAAGTCTCGGCTACCCTCCTCTGAGACCTTGGCAAGTGCTTTGAACTAACTGACCTTCGGGCTCTCCTCGGTTGCTGCAGCCAACACGGATTCTCATTTTTCAGCTAAGACGCCTTGCCATCAATGCCTACCGCCCGGGACGGTACGTGTGCATGGCAGGAGCGGTTGTCAGAGGCTTTTACGTGCAGAGAGGGGCTGCTCTCTTGCCACGTCACTCATCCGCGCGCGCTCCATCGCTGTTTTGGAAGGCATCCGACCGCCGCAGAGAGTCACCCTGGACGTCTACATTGACGATTACAGTTCGAGCTCTTCCAGGTCCCCTTGGGAACATGTCGATAACCCCGGGACCACTACTAGAGACCTCCAGAAGGCCATCGAAGTCGACATGGGGGCTGTTTCGGCGGCGAGCGAAGGGGGGAATGAGAGGGAGAAGGCCTTATCAGAAGGTACGGAAGTCCCCCAGCCTTCTGAAAAGTGTTCTAAGCCTTCCCCGAAGACAAAGAAAACGTCTCAGAAGGCGCGAGGGCTTCTGAGACGTCCCGCCGCCTTCTGAGAAGGCCTTCTCCTTCTCACTTCCCCCCCTCGCTCGCCACCGACTATTGTCCAGGAAGGCAATGCCTCGCTCGCGTCGTCGTCGTTTGTTGCGGCCTCGGAGCTTCGATCCCATCTGGGGGCCCTGGCTGGCCCCATTGGCGCGTCGGCCACCAACCTGGGGGTCGACGACACCGCGGGCAGACCTCGAAGCGCGGCTAGACGTGGCAAAAAGCTCCTGGTCAGGAAGCGGGCCCTTGCGAAGCGCCCAAAGAGATTGTTTCAAACAGGCGTTCGGACATTTCAATCTGATCTTCACCGCAGGACCTATGCCCAGCTGCACCTACGGCACGGATGTGCACGGCCCCTCCAGCGCCGAATGGAGACAGCGTCAAGTTCCCGCTGCCAGCACGATGCAATCGCCTGCTGATTCTCGATCGCGCCTGCGTGTCCGTATTGTTTACGAAATACAAGCATGGCACGGCGGAATGGCGCACATCGCGCGGTATGCCAAAGAGATATTGGTCGACCAAACTCGGTTACACACCTTTGTCATTGAGCTTAGGGGCTCTGGGGCCGAAGTTGTTGTTCCAGGACGGTCCGTCGACGTGAAGGGGGAGTTCTTCGGGACGTCTGAGCGCCATGCAACTCTCCCTGGCTCGGATCGAGGGGTCTACGCCATCCTATACAACCCTCCTTGGTGATTTCGGTACAGAACTTTCGTTCACTGCTGTTTCCGCTGGTATGCTGGGCAAGCTGTTACACGCTGCGGTTAAGCGCATGCACGAAATAGAGGGTCTGAGTATGGCTCCAAGTTGCTGCCTAGCATCCCAGGGGCCCGCATGTGTCACGACACTGCTTCTGCCGAGATGAGGTCCACCAAACGAGCCAGGTGCGGGAGAGGCGGTACCACATCGATGCCTCATGCTGCGGTGTGGGCCCGTTCTCGCGCGCTGCAGGCAGGTGACCAGATCGACGATGTCTGCGGCCGACGCAAGAATAGCAAGCACACCATTCTTCACAGACCCTGGTGGTGTCCAGCTGTACAGGCGGGGCGCAGTGAATCTCCCGAGGCCGCCAAGGGCGGCTTCGACTTGTTCCCTCTCCCTGACCCCCCTGAAGATAACGGATCAAGATTTCCTCGGCAATCGCGGTCTGTTTCGCCACCTTGGCGGTGTGCTGCCTCGTCCCACCCGCGGGGGCACCGGGAAACACGGAGTTGCTGAGCGTTGGAGTGAGCATCCCGACAAGGCCGATTACATTGGCATCACAAACAATATCTCCGTTGACGGTCCGTGAATTTCTCTCGGCGGCGAGCGAGGCAGGGGGGGGTGAGAGGGAGAAGGCCTTCTCAGAAGGTTCGGAAGCCCCCCAGCCTTCTGAGAAGTTTCCTAAGCCGTCCACGAAGACAGCAAAAAAACTGATCAGAAGGCGCAAGGGTTTCTGCGACGTCCCGCCGCCTTCCGAGAAGGCCTTCTCCTTCTCATTTCCCCCCCTCGCTCGCCGCCGATTCTCACAAGAAGCCATGATGATCCAGGGTTGGCTGGGGCATGGTTTTAGTTGATGGCGCAGGCAACGAACGCGCTCGTGTCAGCGGTCCTAGTTGGGCCCCGTACCCCCAGACGGCCTGGGCTGGGGAGTTCGGCGCGCACGCTGCAGCTGCTGCTGCAATGCACGCGCTTGAGGACTCGTGAATTTGTCGGCAGGCCAGCGAACCTCCCGCGGCACCTTCAAGCTACAAACGCCCGCATACTGGACTTTTGCCTCCCACCCATCGTAACGTTGATGATGGCACTTTCACGGTCAAGGCTCACGTTGCCGACTCCACAGGCCTCAGCGACCACGAGCGATTCCTCAAGGCTGGGAACGGCATGGCCGACGCCGTCGCCAAGAGTTCTTTGCCTCGCCACCCCAGCCGAACGAGAAAGAGATGCGCTGGTTAGATCGGGCTTGAAAGATGTCCCAGGCTACCGACAACCTGTCCTGTGACGTTATGCCAGCCTGGCCTCGTTTGCAGATGAAGGGAATGACGCTCGTGAAGAGGTATCGACGGAGCCAGCCTGGATCCGCCAGGCCGCCTCACGCTTGGATTCGTATTTCTACGCATTGGCAATGCGAGACTTGCCTGCGAGTTTCCAAAAGGGTGAAAGACCCCATTTTGTTCCAGGAGTTCGCCCCTCTCGCATCGATCCTCTTCCTCCTTCCCCCTCCTGCTCCTCCTCCTCCTCCTGGGGTGTGTTCGAAGCCTCCTCTCATCGATCCTACTGCCCTACAACTCAAACAACACAAATACTTTACTAAACCCACTCCAGCACTGCATTGATCATGGTGCGTACCCGTTGGTTTGCGTACTCCAATCACGGCCTCCTCGCAACCTGTCTGGAAATTGGAACGGGCTGCCGAAGACCAACGGGCCCAAAAGCGCCTGGCCGGTCGGCCATTTACAAGGGGAAGCATGCAAAGCGTCAAAAGGTCACTGTCGAGCGCGGCCCCTGGTCAGGGGTCCGAATTTCCTCCCGGTTTTGTGCTCGCGTAAAAAGTCATGAGCCTCAATCCGTGAGCCCTTGAAATTATTCATTGCGGCCCGCGTCATGGGCTGAGCCATCGTGGCTTGCCTCGGCGTTGTTCCGTGTCAATGGTTCCCACGACTCCGATGGACTGGCGGTTTGTCTTTCCTGTGTCCTTCTCTCCTCCCTAATGCTTCGTCCATTCGGGCGTTTGTCCCCCCATCGCTGCCTGCGATGTCCACTGACTCAGAATACTGGGCGGCGAAAATGGCAAAAGATGAAACAGACCTCGAGCGCCTTCCCACCACTGCCGTTTGCGTGGTTTCCGTGACTTCTGGGTGGGGGAAGTGGCAGAGGATGAAACAAACCTCGAGCACCATCCCAGCGAGCAGCCACAACCTCCAATTGTAAGACTTGGCATACAGCTGATGTCAAAGTCCTCCTCCCCATCTTCAGCATCATCATCATCATCAGCATCATCATCATCATCATCATCATCAGCAGCAGCAGCAGCATCATCATCATCATCATCAGCAGCAGCATCATCATCATCATCATCAGCATCATCATCATCATTATCATCAGCATCAGCATCGTCATCTTCATCATCATCATCATCAGCATCATCATCATCATCATCATCATCATCATCATCGTCATCAGCATCAGCATCATCATCATCATCATCGTCATCATCATCATCATCGTCATAATCATCATCATCATCATCAGCATCAACATCATCAGCATCATCATTAGATTCAGCATCAGCATCATCATCAGCGTCGTCATCATCATCAGCATGACCAGCATCCTTATCATCAGCATCAGCAGTATCATCATACTCAGCATCAGCATCATCAGCATCGTCATCGTCATAATCATCGTCACCATCAGCATCATCGTCATCATCATACTCAGCATCATCGTCCCCCTCCTCACCCTCCTCCTCATCATCACCGTCATTAGCATAATCACCACCATCATAAGCATCATCACCAGCATCAGCAGCATCAACAGCATCAACATCAGCATCAACATATTCAGAATCATCATCGTCATCAGTATCAGCATCGTTGCCATCATCAGAAGCAGCATAAGCATGATCAGCATGATCATCAGCATCACCATCGTCATCAGTATCATCATCATCGTCATCATCATCATCAGCAGCAGCATCAGCATCACCATCATCATCATCGACAACAACATCATCATCATCATCAGCATCACCATCACCATCATCATCATCAGCAGCATCAGCAGCATCATCATCCCCCTCGCTTTCATCACCCCGCTCCTCCTCCTCCTCCTCCGCCTCCTCCTCCCTCTCCTCCTCCCACTACTCCTTCTCCTCCTTTTCCCTCTCTTCCTCCTCGCCTTCCTTCTCTTCCGCCTCATCCTCCTCCTCCTCCTCCTCCTCCCTCCTCCCTCCTCCCTCCTCCCTCCTCCCTCCTCCTCCTCCTCCCACATATTCCTTCTCCTCCTCCTCCTCCTCCTCCTCCTCCTCCTCCTCCCCCTCCTCTTCCTCCTCCTTTTACTCCTCCTCCTCCTCCTCTTCCTCCTTCTCCCCTCCTCCTCTTCCTCCTCCTTTTTAGGCTAGGCCAACCTAAGCCTCAGGGCTGTTGCGCTTTGGAAAAGGAAGCAAGCAAATACAACGCCGACTTGCCGAAGAGGCAATGTCGGTCCACCTGACAGGCGCCGCGGCTGGTGACTTAAAACGAGTACGGCGAAGAGCAGGACAAATAGCAGACACCTACCAGGTGGTAAAGCTCGGCGATCCTGACCTTAGCATACCACGGATGTCCACCATCTAAATGTCACCCGTTTTTGTGTAGGACAGCCGGGTACATGCAAGGCTTGCAAGCTGGCCCACACGATGCCAGCAGGAAAGGTAGGTGTGCGAAGGATCCGAATTAGGAGTTTGTAACTACAGGGACAGGGACAGCAATGCGGAGCTGGCACAGGTTGTGCTGGCTGGTCCAGGTGCAATTCTAGGGCTGCTACCCGTACAGGCTAGGGTGAGAGGTGGCTGGCAGAAAAGATGTGCTGCTGGCACAATAGTTGCGAGCTGTCCCAAAGTAATGCAATCCTGGGGCTGCTACCTTTGCTTAGGTAAGAGTGAACTCCCTCCCCGCCCCCACCACACGAATGCCGTCCCAATGCCCAACACCATCCCCCACGCCCATGTCAGCGATCGTCACGGACCAGGTGTCACCAGAAGGAGCTGCAAGTGAGACCGTAAAACTAGAGAGGTAGGCTGTACGCTGCAGGTTGACTGAAAGTGACTGGCAGAAAAGTGTGGCGCAGACACCATAAGTTCAGCTGCCACATTGTAATGCAAACCGGGGGCTGCTGCAGATACAAGGACACCAATGCGGGGCTGGCGCAGTCTGTGCTGGCTGGCCCAGGTGCAAATCTAGGGCTGCTACCCGAAGAGGCTAGTGTGAGAGGTGGCTGGCAGAAAAGAGGTGGGGCTGGTACCATGGGCGCGAGCTGTCCCAAAGTAATGCAATCCTGTGGCTGCTACCCTTGCTTAGGTAAGAATGATGACAGCCCACCCCGTCCCCACCACAGAAGTTGCACCCAAATCCCTCCCCGACCTCGAACTAAAAAACGAGACGGTAGAACTGAAGGTACGCTGTGCGCTGCAGGTTGGCAGGATATGGCTGGCCGAAAAATGTGGGGCTGACAGAGCTACTGCAAACTATCCCAAAGTATTGCCATCCTCATCCTCCTCCTTCTCCTCCTCCTCCTCCGCCTCCTTTGAGGGCGGGTGGTTTTCAAAATGTGGCTCTCGCCTTAGCGCTGCGCACATTCGTTTTGGAAGATTACAAGAGTTTCACGGATCGAGGGCGGGTGGTTTTCAAAATGTGGCTCTCGCCTCAGCGCGGCGCCCATTCGTTTTAAACATTTGCAAGAGTTTCACGGGTTGAGGGCGGCTGGTGTTCAAAATGTGGCTCTCGCCTTGGCGCGGCGCACATTCTTTTGAACCAGTTGCAACAGTTTCACATATTGAAAGCGGCTCCTTTTCAATATGTGGCCCTCGCCTTGGCGCCGCGCACATTCGTTGACAAACGTTTCAAGAGTTTCACGTATTCCCGTCATCAACGTAACAGAAATGGTGTTTTGCAAGGATGAAGGATTATGCGGGCGCAACAGTTACGTTGATTATTTGTGTTGAAGTCCTAGGAATGGCGTTCTGGCACGATTCAGGATCGTCAAGACGCAACAATCAGGTTGATCCGTGGCGTTGGAATCCCGAATACATTGCTTTGGCATGCTTCAGGGTCTGCAAAAGGGTGTCTTCCAACGAGGCAGTCCCCTCAATGGAAATGAACCGTTGCAGGGGCCTGTGAAGAGGGAGCTTGGAGGGAGGGCTTCCTCCAACATCTTCAATGACCATTGGGTCTACACAGGTCCTCCTCCTCCTCCTCCTGCCTCTTCTCCACCTCCCTCTCCTTCTCCTCATCATCTTCCTCCCCCTGCCCCTCCCTTAAGTATCGTAAGCGTGAGGGGGCAACGGTATCACGCTGCCCTTGAGTGCGTGGCTGAAGTGGGTTATGCGGTGCCGATGTGTTGCGTTGATGTGTCGTGGAGTGTTGTGTTGCGTTGCGTTGTGCTGAATTGTGTTGTGCTGTGGAGTGCTGTGCTGTGATGTCTTATGTTGTGCTGTGCTGTACTGTGCTGTGTTGTGTTGTGTTGTGCCGCTGTCGTCCCCCATCCAGCCGCGACCCGCCCCGCGATCCAAACCACCGTACAACCCTCCCATGACCCACCCGCGAACGTTTCGCGACTCACCCGCAACCTATTCGCGACCCACCCGCGACCAAGCTGTGATCAACCCGCGACCCACGCCCGCGAACCACCCGCGATTCACACTGAAGTGGAAAAAAGCCGCATGCGGCGGGCTGGTTTGATTGACAAGAACAAAAGCCGGCGCCTGCGGCGGGTTTCTTTACACTGGCTTTCGGATGTCGCGGCCCGCCGACGTCCCACCCCCGCGAGCCACTCCCATTATTTTGAAGCAGCAAGCGCCTGCAGCGGGCTGCTTGCTTCGGAAGCATTGGCGCTCGAGCCTACAAGCCCGGCAAGGCAGTCGCAGCGCCCCGTCAGTCTTATCCGTAGTTGCGGGCTGCAGTAGCATTATTCATCCCCCTCCTGCTCCCTCCCTCCCCTACTTCCCTCCATATTTCCTCCTCCTTCCTCATCCAGCCTCGCGAGAGGGAGCCAGGAGCTCAACCTCGGGCCTCCCTCTCGAGCCATAAACACTGCCGCGGGAGCGAGGGCGGTGGCGAGGAAGACAGCGAGAACGACGGCGCTGAAGGCGCGAGCGCGGGGGGGGGAGAAGTGGGGTGAACACGGGTGCGAAGGTGGAGGGGAGGGAGCATGAGATGGGGAAGAGGACGAAGGAGGCAGGAGATGTTAGGAGGCAATTACTGGGAGGTCCTCGTCGGAAGGATTAAGGAGAAAGAAGCCCCATTGAGGGGCAACTACGCTCCATCAGACCGCAGACTAAACGGGATTTAGCCTGATTAAGCAGGACTAAGCCGGATTGGGCGGGATTAAGCAGGATTAAGCCAGATGTTGGACCAGGGCAAAGTCCGAATTTGACCAACCCCTGGCGTCGCATCCGAAGGAAATCGGAGGGGGGAACCTGGAGAGGGGTTAGGAGGCGGGGAAAGAAACGGGGCAGAAGAGAAATAGACAGCCGCACCTGGCACGGCACTCGCCACGAATACTGCCACATGGTGCACTCCACCGGCCCCCCGTGCGCGCATGCGAGACGTCCGGGTCGCGAGAAGCCGTGCTGCATCGGATGCAACGCCACTGCGGAGATGTAGGACACGAGTGATCGCAGCTGCCCCCCGCGACACCGGCCCCCATGGCCGCCCCCGCGAGCCCTGCCTCCCGTGACCGCCCTGGTCACGTGCGGGGGGCCCGCGCCCCCAGGACCGCAGGCGCTCGCAGGGCCCGCCAGACCTCCTGGCACGGGCGCTCGGACAGACGCGTGCCTCGTGGATCCCTGGTGCCCCCCCGTGCGGGGGAAGGGCCCGCGCGCCCCGTCGCCCCTCCCCCCGCGCCAACCGCCGGTTTCGAGGCGGTCCCTGGGGCTGCCCTGGGCGCGAGAGCCTGCGGAGTGCCTCTGCAAAGGAGCGGCGCGAGCTTCCCGCACGGCGCGGGACCTGGCCCCCCACCCTGGCGCGGGATCTGGCGCCCTGGGGCCAGGAGCCAAATCGACGCGCGCAGAGAAATGTGTGTTCTGCGCGACCCGCCCAACCCACCCCACGCACCCCACGCCACGTCTCTGTGGCAACTCATGGGAGCCTCCCGTGCCATCTTGCTGGCGCGCGCGAATCGACTCAAACCGACGCTCATCGACCCCGAATGGATGCCGATCGACGCCAAATTGGCGCTTCCTCACCAACTAGACGACGCTGGCGCACCCTAGCGCACTCGAAAGACGGAACCGCGAGGACACGCAAGGCTTTCATGGCAGGAGGCCAGGGCCAGCAGGTCGAGACAAGCCGGCAAGCGGGAAGGCACAGAGGGAAGACGACAGGCAAGGCGGCCGGGCGGACGGGCGGGCGGTTGGTCACGGGCCAACAGCGAGCTGTGCCGCGGCGACCGCAGACGCTGCATGGACGGGGCGGGGTGACCGCGGCCCGCCTGGCCGCGGCCGCGGCAGCCCCCACGGCGGACGCCGCGTGTGGCGCCCCTGGCGCCGCGCCCCCTGCCCGCCCCCCGTACCCCCCTCCACGCCAGGCAGCGTGAGCGCCCGCCCACCCAGGGGTCCAACGGGGCGGGACACGCACCCGAGAGGGCCCCTGCCGACCGAGCCGCACCGTGGCAGCTTCCCCCAGCTTACCGCAGGTAGGAGTACAATAATAAGAGAAAACAACACAATTGCGGAGGCCAAGGAAGAGTGCGAGGAAGTGGAGGACGAGGAGAAGAGGGGCGCCGCGTGAGAAACAGCATGTATTCGTAGCAGTATGTATGTCTGGAATCATGTGGAACCAAGTCTCGTACAAAGAAATGCAGACAATATCAGCCCAAAACAGGTGACGATACAGTCACATCGGATTACGCTACCAAAGGGACTAAACCACAACACGCGCAGCCAGTGCGTCGTTGAACCAAACAAAAAGGAGTTATACTCTGGTCGATGAATGGGCTGATGGGGACGCGCGAAGTATTCTGAAGAAACGTCGTCCTCAAGCTCCAGGAACAGCAAACGTAAAGAGCTCTACTCGTTGGACAATGGACAATCATATGTGTTCCATCCGAAAACTTGTTAGAAGCGAATTGGTTCGGACACTGTCAACGCGAGAGTGCCTTATGCGAGAGCGCGATGTTGAGAGCAGTCCGCATTCCACACGTGTAACGGCTGTATTCCCCAAGTTACATCATCATCAAACTTGAAAATGTCAAGCAAAACTTCGAAGTTAGAAAATAGCACGGCTTAAGTATCCGAACGAACGCTTGAGACTGCTAACTTCAGTCTCACGATATGTGATGAAGGCACCAGCGAAACGGCCGGCCATACCGACTCGTCTGGTGGTGTGACGAGAAAGAGTTGTTGCCTCATACCCCCCCCGTCCTGCGCTCCACCTTCCCCGTGCTCCACCCCATCCTCCACAGCGTCCTGCCCCCCCTCCGCCCTCATCGTCCATCTCCTCCTGCTCATCCTCCTACACCTCCTTACGACCATTCTTTTTCATCCCTGTTCCTCTCGCTCCTCCAGCTTCCCCTCTTCCTCCCACTCACTCCTCCCCTTCCTCCCCACCCCACTCCGCGACCTCCCCCCTCCACGCGCCCCCCTCTCCCAAAGGGGCGCGGAGCAGAGACGGCTGGGAGCGGCGGGGTTGAGAGCGGCAGCACGGGGCGATGAGGAGAGGGGTCCTGGCCTCAGGAATCATGGATTGCCTACAGAAGCAAATACAGAACCTCTGATTTCAATGTCCTAGAGCCTCAGGGTACCTGAGTTGGCTGATGCGGTGCCGGATGTGCAGCGACCAATGATTGTTCAAGGTCTCGCACTTTCGAATATATCTTGGTCGCCCACCCACCTGCGGGCGAACGTCGAAGAGGTCAAATCGATGCGGCCCAGTGGCAGCATGACGATCAGACTGTAGACGCCGACAAAGCAAGTCACTCTCCCGAAATCGAATCGGTGGAAACCAATGCGATAATGCAACAGTCGATGCTGCAACTCCCGAATCTGGAACACGCATGTGCGCTTTGGAACAAATCGGGCACCTCCTTTTCGCGCACCGATCGGCTCTTTGACCTGCTGTCTGAAGGTCGGGCGTTGTGTTGCCGACCTAGGTGCAGTATGGTACAGGATCAAAGGGCTATACCTGAGTCCAACAGAGCATGCACGAGAGAGGGAGAGAGAGCGAGATAGGGCGAGCGAGGGAAAACAAATACATCCTGGCGAAAGACCCAGCCATATGCAATTGTGAAAACCGACCTTGGGGGTACACGCCGGTCGGAAGTAGGTAGAAACATGAAGCAGGAAGGCGGATATAGTGGATTTGGTCCAGGTCCTCCCAGAGAATAACAAACACACAGCAAAAGCATGTCGATTCTTGAAGTAGGAAGGCGCTTGACGTAGATTGGGATCTGGGAATCCAAAAAGACCTACTTTCAACGACCGGCGTGTATCGCCTTCGGGGATCTCCTCCTGAGGCCACGAAACATGCGCAAGGTGTGCCGATATGTGGCGGGGCCGCCATGTGGGCGCTGCCACTGGGGCTTTGGGTGGACCCCACTATGGGGCCGCGAAACGTGTGAGGGGTGCGCCGCAGTGGGGCGGGACCGCCGCGAAGACGCTGCCACTGAGGCCTCAGGAGAGCTCCTTGTGGGACCACGGAACGTTCCGGTGAGCTCCCTATGGGGCCACGAAACGCTATACTGGGTGCGGCGAGCGCATGCGAACACCGCCACTGGGGCCTTCGGTGGAGCTCCCCATGGGGCCACGAAACGCTGCACTGGGTGGGGGCGACGCATGCGACCACCGCCTACTGAGTGGGAGAGACGAATACGAACATCGCCACTGGGGTCTTCGGTGGAACTCCCTATACGATGGGGCCACGAAACGCTGTACTGAGTTGGAGAGACGCATGCAAACACCGCCACTGGGGCCTTCGGTGGCACTAGCAACGATACGCTGTACTGAGTGGGGGAGACGAATACGAACACCGCCACTGGGGCCTTCGGATGAGCTCCCATGGGGCCAAGAAACGTTGTGCTGGGTGGGAGGGTCGAATACGAACGCCGCTACTGGAACCTTCGGTTGACCTC
The DNA here is from genome assembly GCA_963575745.1 of Prorocentrum cordatum. Classification (NCBI taxonomy): domain Eukaryota; class Dinophyceae; order Prorocentrales; family Prorocentraceae; genus Prorocentrum; species Prorocentrum cordatum. Next base: position 878,400 of record CAUYUJ010016960.1, read on the forward strand.
CCTATGGGGCCGGGGGAGACGCATGCGAAAACCGCCAGTGGGGCCCTCGGTGGAGCTCCCTATGAGGCCACGAAAAGCTGCACTGGGCGGGGGAGACGCATGCGAACACCGCGACTAGAGCCTTCGGTGGAGCTCCCTATGGGGCAACAAAACGTTTGAAGGGTGTGGCGAAACAGAAACATGCGGGAGGAGGAAGGAGGGGGGAGGGCAGCGGGATGGAAGAAGACGCGGGGCGCTGCCTCTTCAAAACCAATACCCAGCACCACAGGATGATTTGGAAAAAAGCGAAGAGAAAGAGGCCCAGGAGAGTGGACGAGGGACGAGGAGCAGAGGAGGGACGAGGGACGAGGAGGAGAGGACGAGGGACGAGGACAAAAAACAAAGAGAAAGAGGCCCAGGTCCTGGGAAGGACGAGGAGCAGAGGAACTGTGGCGGGCCAGGACTCGCCCCTGCCCCGATTGTTTCAGGGGGCAGGCCGGGCCCAGCCCGAGGGCGAGGCCGTGTGTTTCGTACGTGGTCCAAGGTTTGAACGGCACCGCCGCAACTCTGGATTGGGCGCTGATTGGTGGGGGGAGGGGGGGCTAGAAAGGGGATTCATGGGGGAGGCCCTACAGCCCCCCCCCCATGAAGACGCGCCCAACTGGGCACTGCTGTCCACGTGCTGGCCCGAGACAGCCAGCGTGCTAACACCAAGGAACGCAAGACAAGGAACGCAGTGGCTGTCCTGGCCGCGGCGAGCTTCGGCCACAGACAGGTTCCCCGACCTGGGTGCATGGAACGGCCTGAAAAACGGAGCCCCTCCTGAGACCAAAGGGCCCTTTTTTCAGCGTCGTGGCTGCAGCACCAAGTCCTTCAACAGCGCCAAATGGACGAGGTAGCACGGTCAGGAGCAAGCCGAGCATGCACATGCACGAGAGCTGGCAAGAGCACGTGCAGTAGAACAATATTGCCATGCCAGCTTGCATTTGGGCACCCCTCGTTGCGATCACCAGTCCGCTTCTGAGAAAAAACAACACCCTAGCGAAATCAAAGAGCAGAGAGAAATCAAGGTTCAATCAGGGTGTTGCCTCAATGGCAAGAATCCGAATCAGACCTAGACAAGCCAATATTGTTCGGCTTGAGATGGGCTTCCCTTCCCCTAAGCTATTCCAGCCTTCCCCCTCCTCCATCCTCGCCCACGCGGAAACGGATGCGGGAAACCTTGGACTGGCGGTTGGAGCAGGAGCCTCTGACGTAGAGGCCTCCCAAATGGGTTCCGAGCAGATGGGGTCGAAGGATCGCACCGCATCGCCGAAGCATCGGAGCAACATTGGCGACAGCGACGTGACTGAAATCGGGACCCACATCGAGCCGCCTCGGCGATGCATCAGATCGGCGCTGTGGAGCGATCCTTCGACCCCACTCTACTCTAGAAGAAGAAGAAGACAACAAAAACATAAACATAAACTGTTGTGCCTGGGCTCCCCTGGCGGATCCAAGAAGCCAAAAGTTTATGTGTATGGGTTGTTGTTTCTTCTTCGATACTCGGACCCCATGCGGGAGACCGAGACAACAGGTGCCGAAAGCCGAGCAACACGAGCCCAGAGGTGCTGCCCGGCCGGCTGGGCAGGAGGCGCGCTCAGCCCCACCTGCGCGCCCCGCGCGCCCTTGCTGAACGCGCATCGCCTTCTCTCTGCCTGCCGGTGGCTCTCGCCAGCTAGATGCACCGCGCTCTCCCGCTCCCCCTCCTCCCCTCCTCCTCCACTCTGCTCCTCCGCCTCCTCCTCCTCCTCCTCCTCCTCCTCCTCCTCCTCCTCCTCCTCCGCCGCCGCCGCCGCCTCCGCCTCCGCCTCCGCTTCCGCCTCCGCCTCCTCTTCCGCCTCCCCCCCCCTCGCTTTCTCCTTCTCCCCCTTCTCCTGCTCCGCCTCCCGCTCTGCTCCTCCTCCCCCTGCTCCTGCTCCTCCTGCGCCTGCTCCTGCCCGTCTTCCTAGCCCTCGGGCTCCTCGTCCTCCTCCTCATCCTCCTACATTGTTTGCCAGCGGGCCGCGCAGAGACTTCGAGCCGTCAGACAGCCACCTCCTTCTCCTCCTCCTCCTCCTCCTCCTCCTCCTCCTCCTCCTCCTCCTCCTCCTCCGTCCAAGTTCCTTCCAAATAACTCCCCCCTGTCGCACCCCCAGACGTGTCGGTAGGGCGGGCCAGGCGTTTCGCCAAAGACCACCTCACCACTGCTGATCCTCAACCTTGAAACTTGCAACAGCGTCATGGATGGAAGGAGGTGGTTTTAAACATGACATCTCGCAATAGCGCCACGCACACTCGACTCAATAATCTGAAACAGGTACAATGCGGTTTTCGCCGTAGCGCCACGCACATTCGTCATAAGTGTTGCGACTACTTCAATTATGCAGGGGGTGTCTTCAGAATGGAGCTCTCGCCTTCGCACATTCGTCGAGAAAGTGCGCAACAGCTTCAACGGTGGAGGTACACATGATTCGGGGGCTCTCGCCATTGCGCCGCGCACAGCCGTTGTGAAAGTTTGTAACAGCTGAAAACATGGAGGGCGGTTCACTTTGAGAAGGGGGCTCTCGCCTTTAGCTCCGCGCACACTCGCCTTCAATTTCCAACAGCAACATGGATTGAGGACGAGTCGCTTTCGAAATGGGCATGTCTTTGAGACATGTTCGAACATACCAGAAACTGAAGCACATGTATCACATCTGCACGGACGAAGGGCGGTTCCTTGTCAAAATGGGGCCCTCATTTGGGACTTCTGGGGGCGATCTGTTTTTCAAAGCGCAGATCTCGCCGGCGTTGAGCTGTCTGGCCATACCTTGTCGCATTCCTGATCACTCGCTGGAAGCTCGCGTCCGCGAGCTCGAGAACGTCGTCGTCGACACGCTGGCCATGTCGAAGACCAGCCCGATCGTGGAGCAAGGCCAGAGCGTGCTCAAGCAGTACGCGGCGGCAGTCAAGGGCGACCCAAATCACAAGCGCGGCCCCCCGCACCTGCACGTGTGCATGGGCCGCAGAGGCATTGCAGTCCAAGGACGCGGCGCAGCGCGCGCGGGGGCTCGCCTTGCATGCGCTGGTCGTGGCGGCCAAGACCCAGCAGCTCAAGGCCGTGACGGCATGCCTCCGGAGCTTCAGAATCGCCGACATGCACCACCAACCCAACCAGGCCGAGAAGACCAGGGTGGTGTACCACATGGTAGGCGAGGTCGGCCTTCCCAGCAAGACTGGCCTGGAGGAGCGAGAACGCCATGAAGGACGTAGCGGACGAGGAGGAGGGCCTGCTGCAGTGGGCCGAGACCTTCGTGATTTTGGATTCCGACGAGTGCATCCCCTGGGCGGGGCGAGGAGCATCGGAATCCAGCAGTTGGTGACCAGCATGTTGTGCAGCCAGGGGGGCACGAGGTGGGCCAGAGGGGGCTCGCGGGAAGCTCGCCCGCCGGGTGAACAAGCTCATCCAGGGCACGGGGGAGGAGGAGGAGAAGTGAGGGACCATAGGCAGTCCGAGGCAGCTCCCTTTCCCTCGAGGTCCCACGCCTCACAGGGGCCGTGACTTTGGAGGGGTTCTTACCGCCCCGTCGCGTCCAGTCGGCTGGGGAGCACCGCGTATCTCGTGTAAGATTCGGCAGAGACGGAGCAAGTATATATTCCAAGTAAGCATGCTTCTACGATGTCTCGATCACAAAAAAATCACTCGCAGGAAGGATGCAAGGCACTTCCTCTTCAAAACAGGGCTCTCGCCTGACTGGAAAGCCCATCGGATGCTGGTATTTCAAGGAGGCGCATTGCGTAGTCAAAAGTCAGCACGTTAGAGACTTCTGATGAGGGGATTTGGGGCGGGAGGGCGTATTACAGAATCGCTGATGCATCTTACGTTGATCCGCCAACTCCTCCTCCTCCTCCTCCTCATCCTCCTCCTCATCCTCCTCCTCATCATCATCATCAGCAGCATCATCAGCATCAGCATCATCATCAGCATCATCATGATCATCAGCATCATCATCAGCATCATCATCATCATCATCATCATCATCATCATCATCATCATCATCATCATCATCATCATCCCTCCTAGTGATCCTCCTCCTCCTCCTGCTCCTACTATTCCTCCTCCTCCTCCTCCTCCTCCTCCTGCTCCTCCTCCTCCTCCTCCTCCTCCTCCTCCTCCTCCTCCTCCTCCTATTGATACTACTCCTCCTCCTCCTCCTCCTCCTCCTCCCACACATGACACTCAGCACTCCATGTCAATGACCATACCTGGCGAATACACCGATCTCCGGCGCCGTGGCCCGTTCTGAGGACTAAATACCCGTCCTGAAGCTGCTAAGCAGCAACTCTAGATGTGTTTGACTGCCTGGCCCAAAAACGACCCAGACAAAATACCCACCACCATCATCACCATCACCACCACCACCACCATCAGCATCATCGTCATTGACACCATAATTTCATCCTACTCATCCTCCTTCTCAATTTCATCATCCGTCCCTTCGCCATCCATCCTCCACCCTCCGCGTCCTCCTACTCTTCCTCAACAATCTCCTGCTCCTGATCATCCCCTGCACCACCATCTCTACGATAAGAGACCCCCCCATCCACCGGCCAGGGTACCCGTACGCGGGGTACGCATAGGACGGCGATGGAAAGGGTACCGATCCTGCGCGCGCGCGGGGGAGGCTACACCAGGGAATGCGGGCAGACTGATGCAGCATCTGTGGCGCAAATGTGCCAGTCGAGAACGCGGAGGGTGCGGAGGAATGATAGGAGGTGGGGCGGGAGCACGGGAGGGAGCAGCAGGAGCAGGGGGCGGAGCAGGCGGAGCAGAAGAAGCAGGGGCAGGAGCAAGGTGACACAGGACGAGCAGGAGAAGAAGCAGAGAGAGGGATGAAGAGGAGGGAGGAAGAGGGAGGAGAGAGGAATGAAGAGCGAGGGCTGAAAACGGAGGACTGAAGAGATTTTTGTAGCCAGGGCACCCAGAGGTGTCTCAAGATGTGATGCGCACGCGTGGTGGCATATGGGGCGCGTCACTTTGGGCCATGGCCCACTCGCTTGCCTTGTGCTGTAATGGCAGAACCGGCCGCAACAATGCGCGTGGAACCCTGACCCACCCTTGCCAGAGGTGAGATCCGCCATCCCTCGCTTGCCGGGAGTGAAAAGGCGTGTGGGATATTTTTGTCCGTATCCCTCCCCCTTTCCCCTTCCCCTGGGGTCCAAAACGCCGTTTGAAGGGGGGGACGGGGTGGAAATACGAGCTCGCCAACGGACCCCAGGGCCTCCGGAGTCCCCAAAAAGACCCACTAGGGCCCAGACGGAGTGCCGAGACAGTCGAAGAGAGCGTCGAGACGGCCCTGACTAGCCGCACGACGAACAAAGATGACTTCTGAACGACCAACAAGGCCCCCGAGACGACCCAAAAGTACCCCAAGAGGACCGCCAAGAAGGCGCCAAAAGACAAACAAGCATACCACTCCCTACAACTAGCACGCTCGTTCTTGTCGTATTGACAGCTTCTACGACAGCCCAAGGGACCCCCAAGATCGTCACAAGACGGCCGATAAAGCCCCCAAAAAAGGCCCCAAGAGGGCCCCAAGATCTTGGGCCCCAAGAGAGCCCCAAGAAGACCCAAAGAAAACCCAAGAGGGGGAATACGAACTTATAGTTCAAGCCTGTCCTCCCAAGATGGCCCCAAGAGCCCCCCAGAGGCCCCCGAGGCGCCTCGAAAAGGCTCCAAGACGCCCCCAAAAAGCCCCCAAGAGGCCCCCCATGCACCCAAGAGCATTCCCAAAGGCTCATGCGAGGCAGTGCAAGGGACCCTCATATCGAAGACGCCCACGGCGAATTGCCGCTGCCCCCTGCATTTCTGGAAGAGCCTATGTTGCCGAACGTTGTGGCCAGAGAGCTTGGCCAAGCTATAGGACCATGTGTTCCCCGACTTTGTTTGCAAATATTTCAGGGAACGCGCGGCCGAGAATAACCGCAATGAGGAATTCGATGTCGTTTCATTCACCGTTGTCGAAGGCCTCTTCGGACAGACTTCGGGGTCGCCTAACATAATGGGCAGCCATAAAAAATGTGCATTGTTTTGAAAGTCACAAAGCAGAACAAATATACTTGCACGGCTATTGATGTTCGGAGGGATGTCGTGTCAGGTTTTTAGGTGGAGACGTTGTTTTGTTCAGCGTTGCTTCAGCACACGACGGCGTTTTTGTGGTCAAACGCCTCGGCACAGCTATCAGACCAGGCGTTTTCCGATCCGCCCATGAAATCTGTGGGGGGACACGCGGGCTTAACGATCGGACCACGCGTTTCCGGCATCGGCTTCGAAAGCCTTCGGGGCACGCGTGGGCCCGAATGGACTCAATGAGGAAACCGATGGGGTCTCCCTGGATAAGTTTTGGGCTCGCCGAACAAAAAGGCGGTTAGTTGTGGGCCCGGTGGAAGTGTCCAGGGCCGACTCGGGGTCTTCAGGGGTTTGCTTCTATCTGGTTTGTTGTGCTGCTTGAAAAGCTCACTGATCCTCAACCACAACCAGTTTGTCTGACGTTCAAGATGACAATGGCTTTGTTCCCCGAAACTGCTCGTGGGCCAGACGGCGTCAGGAACGAATCCTCGAGGAGCCACCAGCTTCATTATCGTTTCCCTGGCGCGCCTGCGCCGCGCGCGCGGTCCCCACGCGCCCCTAGAGAACCCCCCGTTGCGGGGCACGTTCAAAGCGCACCCCAGCACTGCTTGGAACGCCTGGAGGAGGAGGAGGAGGAGGAGGAGGAGGAGGAGGAGGAGGAGGAGGAGGAGGAGGACGAGGACGAGGACGAGGACGAGGACGAGGAAGGAAATTTCGGAGCGAGGAGGGGGAGGAGGACTTGAGGCCCACGGGCGGCCTCGGGGTCGGACGAGCTGTCGGGGACGCCCCGCGCACGCGGGGCGGGAATCGGCAAGGGGCAAGGAAGCTCCCAGGAGGGCAGCAGCAGGACGCGGAGGGAGGGGGCAGTTTCGCCATGAAGCCTGAAGTTCTTGGTCAACCTCAGCGCGCGATAATCAGCAATCCGCAACTGCGGCGACACCGAATAACGGGCGCAGCCATTGCGGTCGTTGCGAACAAGCCGCCCTCACTGCCGCCGCTGCGGCCACTGCCGCCAACCGCCCCACCGCGGTCCGCAACTGCGGTCGCTGGAAGCCAGCCGCCCTCGCTGCCACCACTGCGACTTCTTAACAAAATCAACAAATATTCCCGCTTTCGTCGAATCCTTTCCTCTGATTCTTCTGCGGCGGCTGGCCCGAAGACTTCTCATCGGCCTTCTTGGCCGCGTCCGTATTCCTCGTCTCCTCGGCCGCCTTCTTCTTCTTCGGCGCGGCTTCGGGCTTCGCCTTCCACAGCAGCTCTTCTCCTTCCACGACGGGCACCATATTCACCAGCACAAGGGAGCTCCACGGCGAGCACGACCCCGCTTGCCACTGGCACGCACACCGCGATCTCTCCCCCGTGGAGCTGCATGTTGATGCGCGCCTCTGCGCTTCCGTTACTCCCGTTTCTCTGCAGGGGCTCATGTTGCGCGACTCCGTTGACGGCCCAGAAAACGCGCATTGTCTCTTGCGCATCCCACTTCCGTGTTCTCAACCGCACATCGCGGTCCGCCAAGTCGGCGGGCGCCTCGTCCGCGGGGGCCTTGAACTTGGGGGCGCAAGTAGACCGGCGCGGGCGGGGCCGCTCCTGGCGCCCCTCTCTCGCATGCCCGCGCGGGCACTCTCTCAGGGCGCGCGCTGGCGGACAGCGCCTTGGATGCTTTCGGGGCGCGCGGCCACAACTCGATGCTCTGTTCGTCGCGCGCGGCGTCGGCCCGCTCGGCCGCGGCAACATCTCGCAGCACCTCCACTTCCGCTTCGGCAGCTGCAGACACGCGACGCTCCCACGGGCGCAGCAACACTGCGCCTGCCCGAGCGGGCCCCCGCCCCAGCCCCTTCGCCGCCGCTGAACTCCTCCATTCGGTGATTGGCGAATGGAAGGATCCTTGTGGAGCGAGCGTTGCGCCCCTGCAGTCCTGGCGGTTCGTTGGTAGATGCGCCCTGGGACCCAAAGAAATGACAGTCGGCCTCAACCCCCCTGCCTCTGCGGAACCCTCTGCCTTGCCCCCCAACTGCGGGCCCCCTCGGCTCCGGGCGCGGCAACGTCGTGAAACCGAGCCAAGCGGACTTCCCGCCCCCGACCAGCACTTGGCCCTGGGCCCCCACAAGGGCGCCCCGATAGGACCTCGCCGCGCGCAGCCCTCCGCGGTCAGCGCGCGCAAGCTAGCCTTGAAAGCGAGCGCCCGCTGCTGGCCCGCGCGGTCGACGACAACGCTCAGCGCGAGCAACTACAGGCGAGGAACCGTGTTCATGGCGGTGAGAAAGTCAGCGGCCTCCTCCTTCCCTCACACTCGTTCTGGACCTGGGCGCCGCGCAGCGGCGTCAGCGCCCCTCTTCCTCGCAGGCGCGTTCCTGTACCATTGAATCGCCAGGGCGACCCCGCCCCGCGTCGCGCGGTCGGGAAGCTCGCCTGCCATCCGGAAGGCGCCGCGCTGCAGGGCCGTTCTCTTCGAAGGGGCGAACTTCGCTCTCGCGCCGCCGAGCCCAACAACAAATGAGAACAATGCACTGCAGTCCGGGGCCTGAACGACTGCATCGAGTTCGCGCGCGACGGAAAGCCCGACCTTGCCCAAGGCCACCTGACACGCAACTGCGGGGCCCAGCTCCGAGCCAACAGCCTCGCGCAGCACACGTAGCGCGGTGATTCCCGTTGTTCCCAACGCGAAGTCGGCCCCCTCATTGAGGGGCTGGCTGATGAACGAAGCACCAGTGGGCCCCTCGTCCATGATTTTCCAATTAAGGCCTTCCATGACCATAACCCCCCTCCACGAGTGTCTGCGCGACGGGGTCGCGCGCCGCCGCTGCGGCCGCGTCGAGGTCGCCGCCCTAATCCAGCACGCAATAGAGCCTCGCGAGCTCGCCCCCCGTGATCTCCGCGCCCTGGGGGGTGGGCCAGTTGGCTCCGTTGGCACTCGCGCGCAACGCCGAGCGCACGCGGCAGCGCGACAGAAAGCCGAATCACGCAACGCGGTGCCCCGGCGCTTTTTCCGCCATGAATTCTCCGCGCGTCTGGAACGTAGGGCCCATCTGTTTTCCCCAGCTCAATCTCTTCTGCCGGGTACATCTGAACACAGACAACTTCGCGGCCAGCACCCGCTTGCGCGAGCCCCGCCAGGATGATTTGGACGGCGAGTTCCCGACCCGGCTCGGCTGCCCGCGCGCGGGCCAGGGGTGCGCGGAGGAGCACCTTGGCCCCTGTCCTGATGAATCTAGACCTGGTCGCGTTGGCCCTCTGAGAACCCCATGCGCGGCGTCCGCAACTAGGGATTTTACATCCGCGCCCGCGGCTTTCGCGCCCGCAACTGCGGCTTCTTGGTCACTGACGTTGCCGCTCATGTCACGGGGCCGCGCGCGCGGCCTGGGCCCCCGCAACTGCGGGCGATGGCCCGACGCGCGTCGCCCAGGGGGCGGTCTTTGCCCCGGCAACCCAACCACCTAGTGTGCCCAAATGCCTGCGGTTGTGGATGGACGGCTCCTAGATGGCCCAAGACCTTGGACCCTCTTGAGTACCGCGTGCCCTTGAGCCCCCTTGATTGCCGCCACCCCCACCCTGGCAAACCCGTCCGCCCCTCTGATGGCGATGATGACCATGGGGGGTGATGACGGTAATTGTGACACGGATATGATGGCGATGGTGATGGCGTCAATGCAGAAGATGCAAAGGAGGTGGATGAGGAGAAGGCGATGCAAATGCTGGTGCTGAAGCTGATGCTGGTCCCGATGCTGCCACGGATGATGATGATGACGACGAGGATAAGGATAACGATAATGAAGACGACGGCGACGACAATGACAGCGGGCGAGCGAAACATGTCTCTGCTCGCCCTGATCGCAACTGCGGGCCGGCAAACCCGTGTTCTCCTACACTGCAACTCATTGCGGGCCCTAGACTGCGGGCGCGCTACACCGCAAACGCCGGCACGCTACGCTGCAACTGCGGGCGCGCTACACCGACTTGATTACGTTCCCCAACTGAGGCTCATCGCTTGTTGCCCACCCCCCGCTTGTCCGCAACTGCGGCAGATCGCCTCTGCCCCCCCGCTGCTCGCCCCGCTCATCGGCGCGCCCGCGCCCGACGCAGAGGGGGGTCTGGCGCGCGCCTTCGCGCCAGTGCCTATCGAAGACCTGCTGTTTGAGGCCCCTTCTGGATGACCTTGCCGAGCGGGGGCGGGGCTTGCAAGCCGAGGTCTCTCCTCATTCCTCAACTGCGGCCAGGGTCGTCTCCCCACTTCGGCTGAGACGTCGTTGTCGACCGTCGCCGAGCGACGATGGAGTCGCAAGTTCGAGTAATCCAACCTGGGGGCGGCGGCGGATCGCCCCCGGGAGGTCGCTCTGGGCCGTCCGCGCCGCAGTCCGCAACGCGCGCGTCGCTCGGGCCAGCGGGGGCGGCGAAGTCGGGGTGCGCGACGCGCTGGCCTGCCCTGACCCCTCCGAACATGGCTGGCCCAGCCGCGAACGCCACCGCGATCGGGCGCCCGTAGCTCGCTCCGCAACTGCGGTTAAAAGCAACGAGCTGCTCAGATCGGAGGTCGAAGAGGCCGCGCAAGAACCGCGCACCCTTGGCAAGGAGGCAAAACGCGGTGCCGTCGACAAAACACTACTCCCAGGCCGTTCCGCCATTTTGCGGCGGCTCCCACGTCAGAACATCGGCGGGCTCGAATATTGAGATCGCGACAAAAGGGATCACCGCGTCTGGGCCCCTCCGGGAGGGCCGCAAACGAACGCGCGCGATCGAGAGCGCGTGGGCGGCCCCGACAACCGCGCCCGCAACTGCGGCAGTTGCGACGATAAATAGGCGCCGCAAAACCAGCCCAGCGATGTCGAACAGCTCAGCTGTCGCCAAGAACAGCTCCGCTGTGTTTCCGCTATACAAATTCCTCACTTTGAAGGCCTGCACGACGGTGGTCTTGAATTCGGACCGCAATGGCTCAGGGCCCGCCGACTCATTCCCCCCCCCCTGGGTCGGAGCAGCTCGGGGCCCCGCGCCAAGACGACGGGCGCCGCAGCGCGGGCAGCGACGGCGCGCCGCAGATTTGCCCCGGCGGCCGCCCTCGCGACGACCATCGCGTCGAGCGCCAGGGAGATGGTAGACGGGGCCACGTTGCCGCCCGCTGTCCTAATGAGCCCTTTGCCCCACTCAGGTCGACCCCAAACTTCTCGGCGCAGGCCACCCCAGGTCCGCTGCTTTCCCCACGCGCGCCCCCGCGACTGCGGCCCCCGCGGCGCCCCCGCATCTCCCCGCGACTGCGGTTCCGACGGAGCCCCCGCGCTGCCCCCCGACCGCCGCTCCGACGGCGGCCGGTTCCCCGGAAGGCGATAGCTCCCAGTTCGCCGCACCCCCTTGGAGCGGCTTTACTGGGAGGCGCGCATGGGGGGCGCGAGTCCGAGGGCGCGCTGCTCCTGACTGCGCCGCGCGAGGCGCCTAGCTTGCTGGCCATTGCCGTCGCGGCGGCCCCGGCGGCGGCCGGCGCGCCCCCGGCGACCTCGCGGGCGCTGAGCACCGACGCCTGCTGGCGCCCCCGAGCTTTCGAGGCCGCGCGCGCGACTGCACCGCGCGGGGCAGCGCGCTCAGCGGCGACGGCGGCCGCCGCCGTCGCACCGAGGTAGACGACTCCGAGGACACCTCGCGCAGCTGTCGCTCGGGGCTCTCGCCACCGCGGATCTCCCCAGACTCCAGAGTCGAAGACTCAGACTCCAGATCTACTGCCGCTGGCAGCTCACGCAGCGTTTGCCCGGGGCTTCCGCGACCGCGGTCAGCCCTCGCCTGCGCCGCCGCCTGCGCTGCTGCCTGCGCCGCTGCCTGCGCCGCCAGCCGCCCCCTCCACTTCTGATAGAGCTCATTGAACTTGCGGTCGAGCTCGGCAGCAAGGCCCAGCCCCACGGCGCCGCCGCGCGCGGCCCTCGCCCGACGGGAGAGACGGCCGGCGGCTTGGGCGAGGGGGGAAGACGAGGGCGAGGGCGAGAACGAGGGCGAGGGAGAGCGAACAGGAGGAGGGAGAGGACGAGGAGGAGGACGGCACGAAGAGCTCGAGCAAAGAGAGAAGGAGGAGGGAAGGGTCTGCGACGGAGACGGCAGGGCAGAAGCGGAGGAGGAGGAATCACGAACGGGACAGAATTCGGCCCACGGAGGGGACCGCGGCCAACGGAAAGGAAAGCGGCGAAAAGGGAAGGCGGAGGGAGGGACTGCGCCGAGCACGACGGGAGAAGGGCGACGACGACATCGGACAATTGGGGATCCACCATTTTGCCTCTCCACAACTGCGGCCAAAATCAGCAGCCCCCCATCGGAAGCGACGCGCGCCCACAGAACCCGCTGACAGCTGCGACTGGCGAGAACGCCGCAACTGCGGCCAAGCAACTGCAGCGCCGCAACTGCGGTCGAAGGCAGCGCCGCAACCGCAGCCGAAGGAGCGCACAGCAAGTCGAAGAGAGGAGCCACGCGAACGGTCGCCGCAACTGAGGTTGCACGGCTGCGCCCGCCGCGGCTGCAGCCCGCAACTGCGGCGCCAGGGCTGCGCGGGCCACCGCTGTTGCGCCCTAGCCCCTGTACACGCGCCATTGCCGTCGCTCAAACCGAAGCCCGCCCTCGGGGCCTGCGCGGGGGGCCAGCGCGGCCCCGCCTCGCGCGCGTTGAACATAGGCGTGCCCCATGATGAATGCACGCGAATGCTCGCGCCGTCGTCGCGAACGAAGACGAAATCCCACGCGGGCACAGGGATTCTCGGCGCCTGTACTCTGCCCACCCCTTTGCAGCGCTTCGCGGTCGACACAGTCTGGGCGAAGGCCGCCCTCGCAGCGGAGCAACCCGCGCCGGTGGTCAATTGTCGGGGCCGCACACCACGCGCAGCACCCTCGGTCCACCCAGCTGCGCGACCATCTCCAGCCAAGACCACGGCATTGTGACAGTTTGGTCCCAGTCCCTGTCACTGTTGTCCTGCGCCTTCCCACTTGCGAAGCACTTCCGGATCCTCGGGATCTGCTCCGCAACTGCAGCACCGAAGGCAGGCGCGCGGCTGCCGAAGGGGTTCCCCTGGTCTCCACACTCGTCTCGCAAGATCTTCAAGGCCGCGTCGCGATGCATAGAATTGCCAGACCAGTCCGCCCTGAAGTTCTCGAAAAACTCAAACTTGAAAATGTGCGTTTCTTCCCTTCGCGCAGCTGAAAAAGGAACATCTGCGCCCTGCCCTTCGCGCCCCGGAGGACGCGGGGGGCCGACCCCTCGCCCGCCGCTGTCGCGGGCGAGGGCCCCGCGGCAGGAGCGCCTTCCCAGGCGCTCGAGCGGCCGCCTCGCGCTGGAGCGGCCATCATCCCGTGCGCCCCAGTCCCACCAGCGGCCCTCTTCCCTGGGGTTCCAGCGGCCCCGTCCTCCACCGTCGCCGCCCCGCCCGCCGCCGCCCCCCAGTCTGCGACAATTGCCTTGCCAACCTCCGATGCCGCGCCCCCGTCCGCGACCGCGGTCACTTCCGCCGCCGCCCCCCCGCCCTTCGCCTTGCCAGCCGCCACTGTTGTCATTTCCGCCGTGCCATCCGCCACTGCGGTCACCTTCGCCACTGCGGTCGTCCCAACCTCCACCAGCTCCCCAATCGCCGCCCTTGCTCCCTGGAGACACCCCAACTGGTGCCGCGGACCTGGTCTCTGGTGCCGCCTTGTCACCCCATCCTGCATGCATCTGTGGCCCGATTGGAGGCTGCGGTGGCGCAGGCGCGAGCCCGCCCGACCGCCGTCGAACCTGCCGTCGGCGCGGGCCGGGGCCGAACGTGAACGGAGGACGAGGAGGAGGAGGAGGAGGACAGTGCGGAGGATGAGGTAGTCGTGGGAGGGGTCGAAGAGCTCACTTTTCCAGGGCGGTTCCCCGTGACCGCTTTTTCGCGGCGGGGGGGGGCGGTGGTCAGAACGCGGCCCACGGCCAAAGGAGGCGGTCTGAATGCGTTCCGCCAAGAGCGCCCCCCCCCCGTGGCTTCCCCGCGACGGGGGGGGTCCTCAAGTGCTCCGAATGGGGAGTTGCAACGCGCCCTTTCAGGATGCCCCCCCGTGACAGCTTCTCGCGGCGGAGGGGGCGCCCTGGAAGAGAGAGCGTCGTCGTCGTCGTCGTCGTCGTCGCCGCAACGGCGACGACGGCGGCGACGGCGGCGACGGCGACGAGGAGGAGGAGGATATGCAGTTAAATTTTCAATATTCATACACAGTATCTACACATTTGTATGAATGTAATTTAAACATGTACACATGCAAATTTATGATTGTATTGCATCGCTATTTCAACAAAGGCTCTGTCAACGTCGTCGCCGTCGTCGTCGCCGCCGTCGCCGTCGTCGTCGTCGCCGCCGCCGCCGCCGCCGTCGTCGTCGTCGTTGTCGTTGCCGCCGCCGTCGCCGTCGACGTCGCCGAGACGGGGGAAGGGAGGAAAAAGAGGGGTGCAGATCAGCAAGCAAGAACGAGGCAGGAGGGGGCACAGAATGGGCAGGAGGAGGACGAGGAGGAGGATGTGGAAGATTTCCAAATTTACGGGCACGCCGAAGGCGATCCTGCTGTTGCCTTGCCGCCTTCTGGTCAGAATTCCGCATCGTTCAAAGCAGTGCCCGGCAACTGCTTTGAACGATGCGCGGTGTTCAAAGCAGTGCACCGGCACTGTGTCGATCGTCGCCCTTATCAGGGCCATAGGATGACTCCAGATGCAATCGCGCGTCCTCACTGGGCGGCCCCAGACGTCCCGACCCCTTCCCTGGGGGCAGTCCTTCCTCCCAGTCCAATCGTCGATGGCCCCGGGTCCCGCGGACGGAGCCTGGAGGCCAAAAAATCAAAGGAAAAGCTGTCAAAAGTCACATCGTCGGAGAGATCTGGGTTCGTGTCAGGGCTCCCCCCCTTCCCCCCCCCTGGTATCCACCTTCGATAGGCCCGGGGGTCCGCAGACGGGCCCTGAAGAGGCCGACCTCGAGGCGAAACAAGCGCCCGCACCGAAAAGAAAAGAGCTCGCCGGAGATCTGGGGGGGGGGGGGGCAGCTCCCTGGCCCGGGCCGCGAGGCGCCAGCGCGGGCGCAAGGGTAGAGAACAGCAGAGGCCGGGGTACAGTCGGACCTGGACTAGCAGAACATCCCTCAAGAACAGGAGGCCCTCCGCCGGCCAAAACTCACAGAACAGCCAAGGGTGCCCTCCCCAGGGTGCACAAGAACATCCAACAAGCACGAAGAGCACTGGCGTACGCTCGCCGACCCGACCTCGATCTCACACCTCAGTCCGACTGTAGACATTCAGCTCACGTGGCTGGTCATCCTGGCGCCTCTTGGCGGATGCCCCCCGGATCCGTGCGGAGGCTGCCCGCCCCGCTCCGCGGGTGCCCGACCTCGTCACCGCCTCCCCGCCTTGGAGGCGGCCGGGGGGTCTGAGCTGGCTGCGGGCAAGGTGTGTGTCCATATGGGCGCTGCCAAAAACGGGTCCAACTGCGCCGACACCGGCGCGTGAGCTGCCCGCGTAGGGTCGCGCGCAAGCGCCCTCGCGTAAGCGCCCTCGTCTCCAATGTAGCATGGCGCGCTGACCCCGCGTAAGCCACAGCCTAAGATCGCTGTGCCATCTCGCGCAAGACCCGTTTTTGACCGTCGCCCATATCCACTGAGTCTTCGACTTGCTGGGAAGGGGAGCCAAAAAGCCGAGGCGCAGTGGATATGGATAAGAATCTGGCCACTGGGGGCCAGATGTTCATCCATATCCACTGCACCTTGTGCGTCAGGAAAAGGGAGCCCGAAACTCCAAAACGCAATGAATCGGAGGTTTGGGGGTGAGATCGCAATGAAACGGAGAGCCCCCCACCGGGAAATCGGTTTCGGTTTCGTGTCGTGCATGAGGGCGAGGCGAAGCTGCGTGGGCGAGCGAGAGGAATGATCCCGCCCTGGCCGGGCTAAACATGTCTCAATGTCTCTCCTCCCCCTGTCGGCCAGCGGTGGCCCGCTGGCGTCCCGCCGGTGTCCTGTGGTGTCCATTGGTGTCCCGTGGCGCGGTGTCCCGCGGCGTCCTGTGGTGGCCCGCGGAGGTCGATAGTGAGATCGAGAGAAAGATCGAGCACAATATTGATTGAGTGAGATCGATAGTGAGATCGATACTGAGACCGATCGTATGATCAGAAGTGAGATCGATAGTGAGATCGAAGGTGAGATCAAAAATTATCCCGGCAAAGCAACCTAACAGCGATGTGTAGAAGCATAGCTGGAAACATTGCCTGTGGTATTCATGTAAGAGTGCTGTTGTAGAATGCTGGTGTTCTCGCGTCTGATGATGATGAAGATGATGAGTCTTGGAAGTCTGGGAAATGGAAGAGCACGAAGTGGCGTACAGTTGGCTCTGGGCATTCAAAATGTGGCCCGGGAGTGGAATTCTGGGAAGTGGAAGAGCACGAAGTGGCCTACAGTTGGCTCCGGGCATTCAAAATGTGGCCCAGGAGTGGAGTTCTGGGAAGTCGAAGAGCACGAAGTGGCCTACAGTTGGCTCCGGGCATCCAAAATGTGGCCCGGGAATGGAGTTCTGGGAAGTCGAAGAGCACGAAGTGGCCTACAGTTGGCTCCGGGCATCCAAAATGTGGCCCGGGAATGGAGTTCTGGGAAGTCGAAGAGCACGAAGTGGCCTACAGTTGGCTCCGGGCATTCAAAATGTGGCCCGGGTATGGAGTTCTGGGAGGTCGAAGAGCACGAAGTGTGTGACTGTTTGCTTAAAACGAGCCCGGCCCTGAGCCCGGCCCTCGCTGTCCAGATGCCGCCCAGACCTCCCTTCTGAGTCATCAGATGCTGCTTTCTTTTGACACCACTAAAAACCTATCAGTCTTCGCTGTTAGGTAATGAGGTCGATTGATCGTGAGATCAATGGGTAGAGGGACATCAACAATGGAATCGACTGTATGCTTGTTTCCGCTGTGTTCCGTGGTGTCTCGTGGTGCCCCATGGCCTTTCATGCTGTTCTGTGGTGTTTCGCGGTGTCTCGTGCCGAGAGATCGATCGTGGGACTGGTAGATAGAAGTCGAAAATGAGGTCCATATATAAATGCCTTGCGATACTCATAGTGCCTCGTGAGCTGATACAGCACAGCAGTACCATAACCCCAGCATCGCCGATGCAGAACAGCAGGGCCATCACCACCATCACCCTCATGACAGCAGTCTGGCTCGATCACTCCGCAGGAGCTCTCGGGCACAGGAATTGCTGGCAAGAAAACATACCACCTCTGGCCATGGAGGTGGCATGTATTTGCCCGCGATGGCTGGCGACGCAATCACCGATCGATAGTGACACTCATGGATAGACAGTGGGATCCTTTACGAGACCGAAAGTGAGATCGCTACGCAGATAGTGGGATCGATTGCGAGTTGAATCGTGAAACCCATGGATAGTGAGACTGGTAGATAGATAGTGGGTCGCGATGGTATCATTTATTGGCCTCCGTAGTGTCTCCAGATGCTCCGTCCGACGGTGTTTCGATGGTGTTCCGATGCTGCCCCAGTGGTGCCCTAGCGGTCTCACCAGCGTCGTCACCACTCATCGTCGCCGATTCGTGAGCGTATCACCTGCATCGCCACCATCAAAATCGTCGCAGTTGCCACCAGTGGGCCCCCCCACCCACAACCTCATTGTCACCCGAAGGATGGCCGTTTAGGTATGGATATAATTACACCTTGCCCGCACTGGCGGGGCCCCGAGAAGATCGGTCAAGACAGGGTAAAGCAAAATCCGTTCCAAAATCGGTCCGCAGGCCCCTCTCGGGGTCCATCTGGTGCGGTTTGTCACCCCGGATCAGTGTTTGACTGCGGAAGGGCCCTAAGACGGCCCTCAAACATCGACAAAGGCAAAAGACCTTCTCGAACCCAAACCTCGAACCTCGCCCCCCTTCCTGGAACAACTGCTTTGGACGGCCAGCAACCACATATTTTGTCCGAAACAAACAGCGGTCGCGTTGGGCAGACGGCCTTCGGTCTCAAATGGACAACGTCCGCGGCGATACCGGCAGCGAGTCCTGCGCAAAATGAACAGGACATGGTGTCGGTCTTCGTTACCAATTTCTTCTGTAGCCGGTTCTATCGTCACGAAGTGCTGGGCCACCTGAGACCCCCAGCCGACTCCAACCCCCTCCGCACGGGCTGCTCGCCACACTCCGCGCGGGGTGGCCATGCAGGGGGCCGTCCCGCGTGCTGGGTGGGCGGCACGTGCCCGTAGCCGTACTGCGGCATCATCTGCGCGGCAGCCGGGCCACGCCCCAGGGATGCGAGGAGGGGGCCCTAACACGAACCCAAATCTCCGACGACATGATTCTCTCAATCTGGGCGTGTTTCCTCGATTTCGGCCTCTGGGGCCCGTCATCGGGCCCCGGACCCGTTGGAGATGGATCCTGGACGAAGAACTACCAATGAGATTCGACGTTGCAGAAGAATTACAACATCGCGAAAAATCACCGCCACAGCCTCGGACCCCATCTTTCTGCGTCATTTTTCGAGCCGGATCGATCTGTGAGGGTCCTGGGGCCCGAAGTTGAGCGAAAACGCCCGTCGTGAAAAAAATTCGGCGCCAGGATCTCAGGGACACCCAGAGAAGGGGTCGGGACGTCTGGGGCAACGTTATGTATATATGTATATACACACATACATATATATATATATATACAAATCATTATTATGAATAATAATAATAATCATAATCATAATAATCATAATAATAAAAATAATAATAATAATAATGATGATAATAATAATGATGATAATAATAATGATGATGATGATAATCATAAAGATACTAATAATAATCTTAAAAAATTGAAGCAATGATAATAAAATAATAATAAAAATAATAATAATGATGATAATAATAATAATAACTATAATAATAATAATAATAATAATAAAATCGGCGGATGTCCAGGGTTGGGGCCTCACGTGCTCGACCATGGTCCCCTTGTTACGCGGGGTTCCTGGGCAGTCTTCGGCGGTCGCCCGCGATCGTCGGGTGGTTTTCGGCGGTCGTCGGCTGTCTTCTGACGGTCTTCGGCGGTTTCTGGAGGCGCCTCTCTTCGCTGGGCGCTGGGGCGCCCACGCCAACGCGCGCCCCCTCTTCGCACGGTGGCGCAGACGGGCCCTCCGTGGGGTCTGATCACCGCCGACCGTCGTTTTGTCCAGCCGTGGGCCCTCTCGCCCGCGCCAGGGGGGAGGTTATCCCACCACCCGCATTGCGAGGCGCCTCCCGCATTGTGAGGCGGGTCCGCTGAGCACGTGCGGCCCAGGGGCCCAGACAGTGACGCTGTCCGAAATGGTGCGATCTCTCCCTCTCTCCATCTTGCCCTCTCGCCCTGTCTGTCGCCGTCTCTCCCTCTCGCCCTCTCTTCCTCTCTCCAGCTCTTGTTCCATGTTTTTTCTCCTTCTCTTCTCCCTCTCGTTTCGCGTTCGATTCCCTTTTTACTCCCTCTATTCTCTCTCCCTCCCACTCTCTCAACTTCTCCCTCTCTCCCTCAATATATCCCTCTTCCTATCGCGTTGTCTCTCTCACTCTCTCTCTCTCTCTCTCCCTCTATATACATGGTCCCTCTCTAGTTTTCTCTCTCTCTCTCTCTCGTACGTTCGCTCTCTCTTGTGTTATCTCTCTCTCTCTCTCTCTCTATGTCTCTCTCTCTCTCGATGTGTATATATATACATACATACATACATATACATAAATCATGTTCTCTCTCGTTATGTGTATATCTCTTCATACCTGAACAAACATAAATCAGCCGACCCTGTCGGCGTGTGGGAGAGGCTTGTCCGTCTACCCCATAGCGTCGTCGCCTCTTCTGCTTTCCGAGAGCTCCCTGCACAAATGCACGCAAAAATTGCACAACGTCGTCCTTCAGTCGAAAAGAAACCCCTTCCCTTGATCCCTTCCCCGCCGGGGCGGGGCGGGGGGTCCCAGGGCAACTCCCGGGGGGGGTCCCCCCCAACTCCCGGGGGGGGTCCCCCCCCAACTCCCGGGAGGGGTCCCGTGTCCTGGGGTCCGTTGGCTCTCCGGGGCCGTCTGCGGGCGCATTCATCCCTTCCCCGCCTAAGGGGGGGGGGTCCCGGGGCAACTCCCGGGAGGGGGTCCCCCCTCGGATACGCAAACCCCCGCCTCTCATCCTCCTGCGTCCTGGAGTTCCGTTGGCCCTCCGGGGCCGTCTGCGGGCCCTGTCAGCCATCTTAAGGCTCCTTGGAGACCTTACGCAATTTTTCGACTCTCTTGGCAGCCTCTGGCGGCACTCCTGACAGCCTCTGCGGGCGCTGTTGGACCTCGCTTGACGCCGTCTTGAACCCTCTCGGGCCACTTGAGGGTGCTCATTGCCTATCTTGGCACTCTCTGAAGCCGTTCCCGAACCCTGGAGGAGGCCTCTTGAGCCGTCTTCGGACGACCTTGCAGGCCTCTCGCGCCGTCTTCGAGACATCTGAGGGCATCTTGGACTCCTCCTCCTCCATTATCTTCGTCGTCGCTGCCTACAGGGTCGGCGGCATCGGCCGTAAGTCCTTCGCAATAATGTGTACATGCACTTATGTGCACAAGTACTGCTACATGAATATATGCGTATGTGGTAACCAGCGTGGACCAAAAGAATGTGTTCTAGCATACTACATGCTGCAACATATGTGGTGCCAGCTAAGTGGTACAAGCTATGTTAAGCAATGTGTGCGGTGCAATGTGGGTGCTGCAATATGCGTGGTACGAGCTACGTGGCGCAATATAGGTGGTGCGACATGTGGCACAATGCACAGAACTTCCAAGAAATGCAAAGCATGGCAATGTAAAGCAAGACAGAGCAACACAAAGCAATGCAAACCAATGTCAAGCAATGAAAAACAGTGCAAATAAAGCAATGCAAGTCAATGAAATGCAAAGTAGCACACATCCATGCCAGGTAACGCAAAGCAATACAAGGCAATGCCACACAATGCAAAGCAACGCAAAAACATTCGAAACATCGCAAACCAACGCAAGGCGATGAAAAGTGTTGCAAAGCAATGCAACACAACATAGCATTTCAAGGCAGTTGAAGCAATATCGAGCAATGCACAGTAATGCAAAGCAGAGCAGGGCAATGCAAGGCACTACATAGCAATGCAAAGCAATGCCAAGCCATGCAAAGTAGCACAATGCAGTGCGATTGCAACGCAATGACGCAATGCAATGCAAAGTAACACACCGCAAAGCAGCACAATGCAGTGCGATTGCAAAACGGTGCGAAGCAATGCAGAGCAATGCGAAGCAATGCACAGCTATGCGACGCAATGCGGCGCAATGCTCAGGGGGGCGGCGACGAGGCGGCGCGCGGCGACGAGGCGGCGACGGCGGCCACATATCGACCACAGCGGCCCGCAGGCCAAAGCGACGGGCGCCGCAGGCCCAGTTCCATAGAAAAGGAATACGGCTCCCCAAAGGCAAGCACTATTTGGCAAATACACTACACTCCTCCCCCTCCCGATCCCCCTCCCCATCTCCTGCCTCCTCTACCTAGCTCCCCCATCCTCCTCCTCATCCTCCTCATCATCACCATCACCACAGTTATCGTCGCCATCATCATCAGCATCGGCATCAGCAGCAGCATCGCCATCATCCTCACCATCACCATCGCCATCATCACCATAATCAGCATCAGCATCAGCATCAGCAGCATCAACACCATTATCAGCATCACCATCGGCATCATCGCCACTACCATCGTCATCAGCAGCAGCATCACCAGCAAGAACATAAGCATCAGCATCTGTATGCGTATCACCACCAGCATCATCACCGACATCATTACCACCAGTAGGAATCGCCATTCGGACCACTAGCATCACCAACAGAGGCCGTGCGGCAAACGCCGTTCCCTTAATCAAGTGACTTCTCAACGGCCATCATCACGATCATAAACATCGCCCCCGACATCATCATCATCATCATCATCATCATCATCATCATCATCATCAGCATCAGCATCACCATCGTCGTCGTCGAAGGCAGCATCATCAAACGCATCAGAATCATCATCACAATCGCCATCATCATCATCATCATCATCAGCATCGTCATTAGCATCATCATCATCGCCGTCAGAGTCGCCAGCATCATCACTAACATTTGTATTATCATAAGTACGAGCCCATTCAGAACCACGACCATCACCAGACGCATCATCCCCACCGTCACCCATCCGATCCACACTCAGCGCATTATCATCGGCAGTTATCATCGGCACCATCATCCTCACCATCGTCACCAGCATCGTCATCAAAATCATCATCGTCATCACCATCAGCATTGGTATCATCGAAATTCTCATCATGATCAAAGTCATTGTCTTCGTCTTCGCCGTCGCCATCATCATCGTCAGCGTCCGCAGCCAACAACCTCACCACCACCACCACCACAAGCATCATCACAACCACTACTACAACTAGCATCACTATCAGCATCGCGATCACCACCACCACGATCACCAACATCACCACCCGAGCCCATGTTTCACAATGCAGGGACAGATCTGGCAAACACCTCAAAACGTCTGGCCCAGAGGTTAAAGTCAATTAAACGAACCTCACTCCTCCCAGGGCGAGGAGGGTGGGGGCCGAAGACTGGCCATGGAGAAGACGGAAAGGAGAGCAGAGTGAGAGAAGACGAGACCGATGTTTAAAACCTTGGAGCGCTTGCGCATCACAACGCTCGAAAAATCAGCCCGAACTGTCCAATAGTATATACAACCCATCGTTTGACGAAAGCCTCGACATGTCTGGGCCAGAGGTTAAAGTTAAATAAGCAACTCACGCTTCTCCCCAAGGCCCCCGAATTCGGGGCCCACTAGGGCGGGGCAGGGCAGGGGGGGGCGGGGGCCTGTTATAACCACGAGCGGCCACAATGGAGGCCGTCAGGGCTCTGTCGATGCAATGGGCACGTTCTGGCGGATACGCGACAGCGGGAAGAGCGCGGGCACACCCCTCGAGCTGAAGGCGAGGTCGACCAATTCGGGGGCAGAGCCCGCCCGCGCCTTTGCAGCTCCTGCATAGATTACACGTCGTCCTCTAGCACGCGGCAGAACAATAGGCGGGCGAACTTCTTGCATTGAGCACGGAACTGGCATTGGTCTAATTCCACAAGGAGAACGCTGGCCTGGCGAGCAAGCGACTGCATTTCACGAGCGCGCCGCAATCTCGATGTTAGCGGGTGCTCAAGGGCAGCGGGAATCTTGGCCTGAAGAAGGCAGAAAAAAAAGAGAGAGAGAGAGAGAGAGAGAGAGAAAAAAAAAAAAAAAAATGAAAAAAAAAAAAAAAAAAAAAAAAAAAAAAAAAAAAAAAAAAAAAAAAAAAAAAAAAAAAAAAAAAAAAAAAAAAAAAAAACGAGAGAGGGGCACGAGCTAGTTTATTCCCGAGCTCTACTTCGTCGGCACCCTGCGCCGGGAGCCAACCCCGCGGGAGGCTCCAGGGCATATCGCTAGACCGGATCGCGGCAGTTGCGTCACGGGCCATGGAGACAGCCCAGCACAGAGGCGCAAGCGAGGCGGCAAGGACAAACCCACGGCAGCCGCAGCGCTCGATGGCCTGCGCGACGCGGATGTCGAGCAAATTCTGCCGCGCAGGGCCATGGGGCACGCCCCGGCTTCGGGCTCTAAGTCCAAACGCCTCGACGGCTCTAGAGACGCACCTATGCCCCCCGCAAACAAGTCGGCTACGCAGCGCCCCCGCAGGCCTTCAAAGCGCTGGGGGCCCAGCTGCCGCGCACGGCAGCCGCGGCAGGAGCGCCCCGCGCAGGCGGCTCCGCGGGTCTGCCAGGCCCCCATGCCTGCTGGCGTCTGCACCGGGTGAGGCGCCCCTAGGAGGACCATCTGCAGGTGGGCCTCGCGCGCCTCGCACAGGCGCCGCCAATCCTCGGGGCGCCCCCCGCGCTCGGCACTCAGGCGGCCGCTGCGCTCGCAGCGGCGCATGCTTTTCGCCTGGGCCCAGCAGCCCCGCCCCCTGACTTCCTCTAATGTCACCCCGCATGCAGACGTCGATGAACGCCCCAGAGTGACGGAGCTGATGCAGCGCCAGCTCTCCGGCCCCACCCCCGGCCGCCGCCAGCTTCAGCTCGGCGGCCAGCTCGGGGCATTTGCGAAGCCAAAATGGGCCCCGCGCCGCCGGCCCCGCGCAGCTGGCTGAAGGCGGGCCCTAGACCCCTCAGGCAGCGTGAGTTGAGAATGCGCCCCTCGTCGCAGCGGTTCGTCTGGCTTGGCCGCGCCTCCTCCTGTGGGTGGTTCAGCAGGCACCAGCAGTCCGCCACCCCCTGTGCCGGCGGCACCAGGTCGCACCTCCGCGCCGAGGTCAAGGGGGGGGACATGAGTAGGCTGAGAACCCTACCACAACGAGCAGAGCCATGGCCAACGCCCCCTTCTCCACTAGGCGCCACATCTCGGCGGCCCACACAGCCAGGGGGTGAGCGAGTCGGGTCCGAGAGGGCGCCAGACGACGCCGCGCCTTCAGCGCCCGCCACCTCCGCGGGATGGAGCGGCCCCCCTCGCGCCCAAAGGTCGGAGGCCGATCGACCAGAGCCGGTTCCGTCTGCTCCCCCAGGCTGGCCTGCCCCCCCAGGTGCACGGCGGCGAAGTAGTCGCGCAGCCCGCAGTCCAAATTCTCCCCCGCGAGCATCGCCACCATGGCGTCGCTCAGGCCCGAGCGCGAGAAGAACTTGTCGAGGCACTTGCCAAAGCAGGCCCGCGCCCTGGCCGCCGCCGCCAGGCGCTCGAGCAGCGTCGGCCCTTCCGCCGCCGACTCCACGATGAGATCGGCGCACAGGGCCGCCCGCCGGCGGCGGCGGGAGGCCTGGGGGCGGCGGGGTCGCCGCCGCAAGGCTGCCGCAGCTTCCACCAGGCTGTCGGACGCGCCCGAGTCGTCGTCGGCCGCGGCGCCCCCCGCGAGGGCCTCCGGCGGCGGCCGCCTCGGCGCAGCGCTCCAGCGTCGCGAGCGGCGGCGGCGGAGACCCCGCCCTACCTGCGCGGCGCGCCTTCGCCCGCTTCGCTGCCAGCTCGGGCGACGGCGGGGCGAGAGCCCGCGCGGCCCGGCGGCCGACGCGCCCCAAAGGGGGTCGCCCGGCCTCGCCGCCGCAGACGGCGGCCCCGCCCGCGCCGGGAGCCCCGCCACCTGGAGCGCCCGAGTCGCCTCGCTGGCCAGCGGGAGGGCCTGCGCCGCCAGCGCGCGCCCGCTGGACGGAATCGCCCTCGAGGCCCGAGCCGCACGGGGCCCCCGCGACGCGCCGAAGGCGAGCCCGCTCGCCGTTGGAGCCGCGCGGGCCGTCGGCGCCTCCAGCGCGCGGGAGCGTCGCATCGAGGTCATACTTCTCCTGGATGGATGCGAGGGCGGAAGCGGCCTGGCTCGGGCCCCAACGCCACGGACATAGAAGAGGGGGGACTGACCTAAACCACACTGCTGATCCAAGACATCGGCAAGTAACTTAGAAGACGCGTCGGAGCGATCACGGCCCCCAGCATCGCCCCAGTTGAACACCGACTGAATCCATCCCATCTGACAAGAGCAGCTGCCCAACACAGCAGCCAAAACGGGATCACGCCAGGCGCTGGATAGCTTCCACCAGGACGCGGGCTTTTTTAATATATATATATATATATATATATATATATATACATACATGCACAAACATATATATTATATATATATATATACATACACATACATATATATAAACCAAAAATATATATTATATATATATATATATATATATATATATATGTAAACTGCTCGAGCAGCTGCCTTCCCCAGGCCCCGCTCTCGTCGCGGAAGAGGCGGGAAGAGGCAGAGGCCGAGGCGCGGGCGGAGCGGGGGTCAACGCGACGGAATCAAGACCGCCCACAGACACGGCCGACCCTGGCGACCTCGGAAAGCCCCCAAAAGCCCTGAGCAATGGCCCAGCCGGCCAGACTGGCATCGGTTTCGAGGACGCACGGGCGGCAGGGCAGCCACCAGCTTCGGCCCAGGGGAAGCAACGCACCCCGGAAGGCCAGGAGTTCTTGGACAACTTCGGGCCAGAGCGGGGAAACCTCGAGATACTGTGTCATACAAATAGACCGCATGGAAAAGAACAAGACTCTCTCTCGCCACGAAGCCACAGAACGCGAAATGCCCCATCACTTTGTCAAGAAACCGCCCGCCGCAGCGCCCGCGGGAAAGCAGTCCGGAGAGGCCGCGCTCGAGCTTCCAAAACCGGCTGGACGCAATGCTCGAACGAAGGTTCACACCGACCAGCCACGCCTCGAGCGCCCCCCCAGGACCGCCGCGGGCCCCCATCTTGCGCAGCGCCCGCCCCACGGGCTCGAAGAGCTCGCTCCGCTCCGACGCCGCCCGCTCGCTGAGGGGGCCCCCGTTGGAAACGGCGCCGAGGTTGCCCGCGTAGACGCGCGCTCCGGCGACGCCACTCTCCGCCGCCTTCAGCGCCAAGGCATCGGCCCTGGCCCTTGCCTGCGGGCGCGCACCGCTGCAGCGCCAGGCTCCCGCGCGGGGCGGCCACGCAGGCGCGCGCCTCTGCAGCGAGCCAGCCACTCCTGCAGGCCGGGCACCTCGAGACCCGCGAAGACGCGCGCGGGCGCGCCGGGCAGACAGAAGAAGCGGCCCAGATCCTCGCGCACCTCGACACGGCAGACGCAGTTCTTCACGTCCGCGGTCGCGACGTAGAGCGCGAAGTCGCCCAGCGAGCGCCCCCCCTCGGCGGAGGCGGGCGCCGCGCCTGGCGACAGTTCGACCTCCAGCCGCCCGAAGCCCTCGCTGCTGAGCATCCTCGCGCCAGGCGGCGCCCTGAAGTGTCCGCTGCCCCGCCTCGCGCCCACCGTCGTTCTCAAGGCGCCGCTCGACACGCTCGCGAAAATTTGCCCGCTGATTCGGCGGGTCGAGCCGTCGCTCCGAGATGTCCTCGCTTTGCCAGCTCACGAACGAGCGAGCGGCAGGCCTTCGGGCCCCTCTTCAGCACGGGGCCCACGCACACCCGCGGCACGCAATCAAAATCAACCGTCTCTGGCTCCAACCCCGCGCGCACGTGGCCCCCATCCAAAAATGAGCCGCCCTCGGCACTCGCGATGTCCTCTATGTAGCAGAAGGTTCGCACGCTATATTGGAGTGAGACCTTGCCGGCTCGGTGGGAGAGGAGGCCCCTTGGGGTCGCGTCCGCCCCGTGAGCGGACTGCCCTCAGAGCAGCCCCCGCGGGGCCGCCTCTGCCTTCGGCGTCGCCGCTGGAGCTGCGGCCTGACACTGGAGAGCTTCGCGAAGCAGATGCTGCTGATGGGCCGCGCGCTTGTCCAGAGCCGCCGCGCCTGGACTCCGCTAGCCGCCCGCGCCCTTGCATCCTGCCATCCATCCATTTCAGGCCGAACAGGGCACGATTCGACAAGTCAATCGCTCGCCGCCGCTGGCGAGTCCTGCGCCGGGACACCCCCCCGCCGGGCCGCTCAAAGGTCACGGCCAGCAAGGGCATCGGGAAAATGCCCCTCTCGAAATCGGACGGCGGCAGCGGAGCGGCTCGGGCTTCGCAGTCGGGCCAGCCAGGGGGGGGGCCCATTTCCCTGGCGGGGCTGTCTCGGCCATGACTGGACCTGCGGAGGCAGGCCGGGGCCTCGGCCGGCACTTCTGCCACGGCCGCGCCCTATGCCCCCGTTCCCGCCGGCCCCAGCAGCGCCGGCGCCGCCTCCTGCGCCCGCGCCCGCGGCGGCTGCCACCGCGCGCGCGTCGACCGCCTCCGCCTGCTGCGCGGACTGCTCGACCCCCCAATCCTCCTTCGCGCGGCGCGAGACGTGGCTGCGCCACGCGGGCGTCTGCAGCTCGCCCGCGCCCCCGAGCGGGGACGGGTGCGTCGCGTTGGCGAACGAGGGCGCTCCGCCGCGCGTCTAGGCGCCCGCGGTCGCGCCGAGCCGCCGCGCCAGCACCTCCAAGCACGCGAGCCCCCCGAGGTTCACATGGTCGAAAGACCCCGCCCCCCCGAGAGCCTCGACCAGCGGCCGCAGCTCGCGGGCCACCCGGTCGGTGGACGCGACGTGCTCGTCGCGGAGGAACTTCTCGAGCCAGGCCCTCGGTGCGCCGGCGGCGCGGCACATCATCTTGCGCCTGTGGAAACATGTCTGGCCCCGGGGTTCCGCTCCAGTCTCTGGTGGTTCCAGCGTAGCTCAACGACTCGCCCAAGGCCTTGCGGAACCCTTTGTAGCAGTCGCCCTGGTCGCCCCACTCGACCTAGAGCGTGCGAGCGTCGTCGGCGGCGGAGTGGAATCTCCGAGGGCGACCTGCATGGGCTCCGCGTCCTTGGTCACGTCGCGCTCCGGGCTCACTCCGCCGTCGGCGGGGCGGGGCCCCTCCTCGGCCCGACGCGCATCCTCCTGGGAATCGGAGTGGCTTCAGGCGCAGCGACCTCGAGGAACCCACGCAGCTCGGCGAATCGGCGTGCCTTCCACTCGGCCACCGTGCTGTCCACCATCAGCGCCACGCGGAGAGCCCAACCGCGATGGAGCCAGATCGCATCACGCCAAGCACCTAACAGCGTCTGGTCGACCGGGCTCACGATGGCGCCGACCTCGAGCGGCAGCGTCGGCTCCGCGAGCACCCGCACGTCGCATTGTCCTGACGGAGTCGGCGTGCCGTCATCAGCCATCAGGGCCCCCCCGTCAACGCCAGCGGGCAGGCCTTGCTTCCCAACAAGGCGGCGGCCCAAGGCGACGGCGGGAGGCGACACCCAGCCGAAGGCATCGCAAGCCAGCACGAGCGCCCCCGAGGGCAGCTCCACCTGCGAGGGCAAGTCGGCCGACACCTGGCTTCGGGCCTGGGCGAGGTCGCGGCACTCGGCGGCCAGGCGCTCGAGCTCGACCAAGGACGGCCTCTCCCGGAAACCGTGCAGCTTGCGACCATCTCCCGGCAGAGCGTCACCCCCTGGCAGCCGATCGCCGCCAAAGGCCCGTCCGCGGGCGACTCGCCGACAGCAACTCGCCGTCGGACAAGAGGACCCCGTAGACGTGCTCGTCCTCTCTCGCGCCACCAGGCCCGCGCCGCGCGGGCCACACCACGACGCGTTCGTGGTCCAGGCGCTCGCCTTCATAGCTCACCCCGCAGCGCGCCCCGACCAGCACGTCACCGCACCACGCCCCCTCCGCAGCGAGCAAGGGCAGGGCTAATCGGCGCCCGCGACCCAGCGCCATGGCTGCTGGCCGGGCGCCTCCTGCAGCAGGGGCTGCAGCGGGCCGCCGCCACGCTCCAGGCTGGTCCGACCAGCACAAGGAGCACGTGGGCGAGCACCGCCTCCTGCTGCCCGCTGGCCTCCGGCGCCGGGCACTCGAGCGGCGGGGGCGGCGGGGGAGGCGGCGGCGGCGGTGGCGCCGCCGCGGCGGCCACGGCCGCCTCCTCGGCCTGGTGGGCCGCTCCCGCGGCCGCCTCGCAGACCTCGACCACGTCGCGGGCCCAGCTCGGCGTCGCCGGCGGCAGCCGCGGGCTGGGGGCCGCCGACCAGCCCAAAAAAGCCACAAAGGCCACCACCAAGGCCGGCAGCAACACGGGCAGCCCAGGAATGGACATGGGCCCGCTCGCGGCCGCCCGTCTTAGCCGAAGACAGGCTATGGAGAGGAGGGAGAGGAGAGCAGAGTGAAAGAAGCTGAGACCGAAGTTTAAACCCTTGGATCGTTCGCAGGTGGTGATAAAAAAACTCTTACACATCATAACGCTCAAACAAAACACCTCAAACCGTTCAAGAACGTATATCGTCATCATCAGCCTCATCAGCCTCATCAGCCTCATCAGCCTCATCAGCCTCATCATCATCATCATCATCATCATCCTCCTCCTCCTCCTCCTCCTCCTCCTCCTCCTCCTCATCATCATCATCATCATCATCATCATCAGCATCAGCATCAGCATCAGCATCAGCATCAGCATCATCATCATCATCAGCAGCATCAGCATCAGCATCAGCATCATCATCATCATCATCATCACCAGCACCACCATCATCATCATCACCATCAGCATCATCATCAGCATCATCATCAGCAGCATCATCATCAGCAGCATCATCATCATAATCGTTGTCATCCTCATCATCATCCTCATCATCATCAGCATCATCATCATGATCATCAGCATCAGCATCGTCATCGTCATCATCAGCATCACCAGCCTCAGCATTATCATCATCAGCATCATCGTCATCATCATCAACGTCATCATGCTCGTCATCGTCATCATCAGCATCACCAGCATCAGCATCATCATCATCATCATCATCAGCATCTTCATCATCACCAGCAGCATCACCATCAGCAGCAACAACATCGGATTCGTCTCCATTACTTCCGTGCCCATAATCGACCCCCCCCCGGCAAGCTGTACGGCAAGCTACAGGCAGTTATTAAGCAAGCGCAAGGCGGACCGAGGCCAGTCGAAAGGCCATCGGAATGCAGGTCGAACTGGGCACGCCGAGGAGAGACGCACTGTGGCCCGGGAGGGACGAGAGGAGGCGGCAACCAGGGGGGTTACCGACCCGTGTAGCCTGCCACCCGGTGGCATGGTGGCGCGACCGTGCATCGAGGAGAGTGCGGGGACAAAGCCAGCTGCATCAGACTTCGAAGACTTCGCGCCTCGCGCCTCGCGAGTCGTGAAGTTTGCCTCGCGGCCTCGCGCGGACACCCCTGCAGAGCAGCAGCTGCCAAGCCCCCCTGCCGTGGCGGGCGGAGCGCGATGACAGTTCGGGGAGTCCCTGGTGGTACCCACCCGCGCGTCTCTGGGGGCCTCTGGAAGTCCTAGAGACCTTCAGAGACATGCAGAGTGGGCATCGTTTGATCGAACCCTATGCCCATGAACGCGGCCTGGGCACCTTGAACCCCCTAGATGGGGATATAGGCCTTTCCCTTCGGGTTTCGAGGTTTTGTGTGTCCCCAACTGGGGTGCAAGGATGCGGGGGGTCTGGATGGGGATGGGGATGGGGATCGGGATCGGTTAAACGATACCGACAGAGGTCCCCTCTGGAGGCCTCGGGCCAGAAGCAGCAGCGACGAGCAGACCGGCAGGACAAAAAACGGAAGGGAGACGGCAGCAGGAAGTCTCGAGCGGGGCGGGAGGCGAGAAGAAAGATTAGGTCGGGCATGTCCTCCTGCAGGCGGATTTTGGACGGAAAATAAAAAATGCCAACAGATACGCAACATAAATATTCAACACAAACAACAAAACGTCCCTACTGCATTTTTGCCATTTTTGGAATTCCTCGTGTAGAGGGACAGGCCCGACTTAAGGGAAGGGCCAGGGAGAGAGCCCGCGGCGACCCCGAGGCTGGGCCAGCTGCATCCCCCCCCCTCGGGCGCGCGGGCGACAGCCCCGCCTGGGTCCCAGGCCTGGACAGCTGCATCTGGTCCAGCCGCTGCGTCGTCGGCGGGACGAAATGCTCGGCGGGGCGGCGGCGGCGGCGGCGGTGACCACGCGGGGAGCACCAGGACGAGGAGGCCCACGGAGGGCTCGGGAGCGGCCCGAGCGAAGGGGGAGGGGGAGGGGGAGGGCGAGGGGGAGGGGGGGGTGGGGGAGGGGGGACGGGGAGGAGATGGGGGAAGATGTGGGGATGGGGGGCCGGGGGGGAGAGTGGAGAAGGGAGGAGGTCTCCCCAGATCCCCGCAGGCCTCAAGGAGGGGCGGGGTTGACAAAACCATGCAGCTGAGCAACCCGAGGCACGTCCAGGAAGCAAGAAGAACGCCCGCACACGGGCACCGTCGAGGGTGCTGCGGGCGCGGCGCCGGAGCGCAAGACCGCCAAAGGATGAGGCCCGAGCAGAAATTCTGCTCGATCCTGTTCCAGCATGTCGTGCCAGTGAGGCCGAAGATGCATGGCCTGGGGCTCGGAATCGAGCCCATGCACGGGGCCTCGGAGGGGACCGGAGGGGAGGAAAAGTGGGTCAGGTGCCGCGCGGGGCTGCTCGGCGGCTGGTCGCGGCTTGCGGCCGTCGAAGCTTGCCTGATTGCTGGGAGGGACGCGCGGCCACCAAGGACTTCCCTGGTGGCCCTGCCCATCCCCAGACATCCTGCGGCTCGGAACAACTCGAGAGCCCGCGGTTCGAAATTCAGCGGCCTCTAGAGCCAGATCCCCTCACGTCGTGAAAAGAACACGACGGCAGCGTTCACCCATTTTGACGGCCCTTGGGGCCCTCATCTGGCCCGAGGGAGGTCCTGACACTACGACGAGATGAAAAGACCATTCCTCTGGACCTCGGTGGCTTAGAACACTTCCCCTTGCAAAAGGGAGGGGCGCACCACTGCTCCTTATGAATGAACCCCCCTTCCCCCATTCGACCGGTCGCCAACCAGAACCCATGCCCCCCCGAACACGCGTGTCAAAAACAATGCGCGGAGTGCACGTGGCGGTGCCCCGCGATGACTTCACTTGACATTGTGTTTTGGTTATCGAGGGGTGGTAGGGGACGATAATGTTTGTCCGCTGTGCGCTCGCACGCTGCTCGCATCATGCGCAAATCCAAGTTCACTGCGGGTACACACACACACACCATGGACCATCCTGACCGCCCCGCCACCGCTTTGCACTGGTTTCTGACACTGGTGGTGGGGGTGTCGACGTATTGCCTGGTGCTGTCACGCACACTGGCGCAACTGGAAAATTCTGCGCGCGTCGCGCACCTGGCGCAACTGGTGCGGGTGGATCATGTGGCACACTTGGCGCACGTGGAACATCTCGCGTACCAGGCGGCATCTGCCTATGCTGAGTTTCGGGTGCCCTTGTAACATGGTGGAGGGGCAGGTGAGAATGTGTGCGCGACAGCTTGTGGCGCTCCTGTTGGGAACTTGATTTTTTATGTATAAATAAACGTCCGTCCCCCACCCGACCGGCGACAAAGCAGGGACCATGCCAACACCCCCCCACCATCCCTGTCAAACTACACTCTGCGGCAGATTAACGGACTATGCGCGGGCACGTCACGATCATTTAGTATTGACGCTGTCAGGGATAGTTGGGGGGCCTCATATTGCCTGTGCAGGCGGGCACACCATCCCTGTCAAAAGCAAACGCAAGTCTTTACAGGTGCGCGAACCATACACCACTACGGCCACACAGCCGCAATGTTGCATTGGTTTTTGACCGGAATGCTGGAGGCCGACATGTTTCCCGCTGTGAGGTGCCACGTGGGGAACTAGGCACATGTGGAGCACGTGGCGCAGCTGGCGCACAATTACAGCCTGGCACGCGTGGGCTCTTGGGGCGCCTGGCGCACCTGGCGCGCGTGGGGCACGCATCACGCGCGCCGCACCTCGCCCGCGTCGCGCATCTTGCGTCTGCATTGGTCCCCACTGGCTGCCCATCCACTAGCGAACGCTGGATCTGATGAGACTCGGGTGATACTTCTGTGCTAGGAGGGCGGGTGGGAGTGAGCGAGACGGTTTGCGGCTTGCGGTTAACTTGCTTGTCTCTAGAGCTAGAGCCCCTTGCTGCGGAGGTCCGAAGGCCCGGTATAGCTAGAGCGCCCAAGATTGCCCAAAATGGTTCCAAGATGGATGGCCTCGCCTCGAAGCTGGGGCAATGAGGCCCAAGATGATCGCCCCATGACGGCTTCGAAATGCCGAGAAGTTTTACTGTACTGGAATCCGAAGCAATGCCGCTGGAGTCCTGAAAACCGTCTGAGCAATCCGGAAGAATTACGCAATAATGTTCTAGAGCATGTCCTCGCTCATCCTGTGAACTTACGAGTGAAATCTGACCTACAAGAATTTGAAGCATTCCTTCAAGAAGCATGCACAAGCCGAACTTCAGGAAATACCTTCACGAAACTAAAAAAATTCTCAAAGCATTCACGGGAGATCCGGACAAATGCCGAACTAACCAGAGGACGTATGAAATAGCAATCAAACTTCCTGAAAAATTCAGTTGGAACATCATCCAGAATAGCGCAAACAACCGTTCGAACCTTCAAAGACATCCAAAAATGCTGCATCGGAGTCTTGATTTTCCTCCGAAACCGAAACTTCAACAAACATGTTGGAGTAGTAAGGGGCCCTGCGGATGACCAGCTGGAATCTGGCGCACCCCCTTCGGAGTCTTAGAGAAACCCAAGTCGCCCCCAAATACGCCCGAAGATTTCGGCAAAATCCGCCGACCCCTTGTGGGTCTCTAGGCGTGTGAGATCCTCCCCCCCGCTGTTCCCCCCCCCCCCCCCGGGGACGCCAAACCAGCAATTCGACCCCCCCGCCTCGCCCAGCCCGGCCCCAGACCGAACGCGCCACGGGGGAGCGGAAGGCCCCAAAACTCATCAAAAAGGCACCAACACGCTGCCCAGACGGTCTCCTGGGGCCACGATTCGCCGACAGATCGCCCTCAGACGCCCAGGATGGCCCCCAGGCGGTTTCCGAAGCTGCCAAAACGCCCCACAAGGCCCCCAAATGCGCCCCAAGAGGGTCGCAAGAAACAGAAGTTGGCCCATTTGCCTTTGAAAGCCAAGCACGTTTCGCATGCTCGCCGACCCGGCGCTCACAACGTCCAAAACAGGCAAAGGAACCTTTTCCATCAGCCCCAGACGGCCACATTGGCCCCAGAGCAGGGTCGGAAAGGGTCCAACAACAGCCCACGAAGCCCTCAAGACAGCCCAAAAAGGGCACCCAGACGGCTCCAAGACGGAGTCCAAAGGGCACCTTTTCGAGCCTTCGGCCCAAAAACGCCCCCAGCCTGCTCCAAGAACGCCCCAAAAGGCCCTGCGGGACCTCCAAGAAAACCTCCGAAGCCTCTAAGAAGCCCCAAAGAAATCCCCAAGACGCCCCAAAACCACCTGTAAGGCGACCCCGCCCGGCCCACGAGATTCGCTTAACCATCCGTGTGGCCGCACACCTGCAACCCAAACAAAGTGGCGGGATGCGCCGCGTCCCATTAGAGAACCACCCGTCCGGTTTTGGGACCGAAGGACCGAAGCCCGCCGTCAACAAGCGCAAGTACCCACTAATATTTCTCCATGTCTGCACGGCGAACACTTCGAATGTCATCACGAAAAACGCACTGACCACGCAGTAATATTGCCCTCGCCTCCAGAGCGCTCCGAGAAGAGAGAGAGAGAGAGAGAAAGAGAGAAAGAAAGAAAAAAAAAGAAAGAAAAAAAACGAACCCCCAACCAAGCCGGTTTAGACCGACGGCCATGACAAATTGCACGGCCCAGACACCTGCACAGGGTCTCGACATCCAGGGCGACGCACACGCTGTCCGAAGTGTCGGACATCTTTCCAAAAGGCCACCAGAGACAGGAAGGAGTACACGCCTCCAACCCAAATATTCCCTCCTCCTCCTCCTTCTCCTCCTCCTCATCCGATGACCCTCCTCCGCCTCTCCCCCACCCTCACCCGCCTCCTCCCCTTCCGTTTTCTCCTGCTTGGTTTTCCTCATTCATCGGCTTCGCCCTCCCTCTCGCTCTCACCCCGGTTGGTCGTACTTCTACGGGTCATGGCACCAGCGCTCGCATGGGTATCATTTGCACGCATTGCATTTCAGGGTGCCCTTGTTTTTTTTTTTTCCGTCGCGCGCGACATTGCTACTGTTCACGGAAGGAGCCCGCCCACCCAAAGAAACAAGACAACACAAGTACGTCCCAGGACAACAACACGACATCCCCAAGTCGATCAAGGGGTCGGCGGATGTGGCGCAAGCCCATCGAATTTCTTGGGCTTCTCAAAGGACAAACATGTTTGCCCTGTGCGCCGTCGGGCAGGCTCAGCGCCCCGCTGCTGGTGGCGACTTTGCGCAACGCGACAGGGTTCGGGCAGCGGGAAACCGTCGTTCTCTGCGTCGTCGTCGTCAGTTTTTCGAGCTGCGTCCAGCCGTGGCGACGGGGAAGCCCTCGACGGAGAGAAGGCCACGAACCTCGACCCTCGAGGCTCGAACCTCGGCGCGAACCTCGGCGACGGCCCCAAAAGAGCACGAGCATCAGGTTCAGACGCCCGCGAAAGGTTTGACCGCCAGCGCCCACGACGACGACGCCGACGATGCCGACGATGCCGACGATGCCGACGGCGACGCCGACGGCGACGCCGACGCCGACGACGCCGACGCCGACGCCGACGCCGACGCCGACGCCGACGCCGACGACGACGACGACGACGACGACGACGACGACGACGACGACGACGACGGCGACGGCGACGGCGACGGCGACGGCGACGGCGACGGCGACGGCGACGGCGACGGCGACGGCAACGACGACGACCCACTCATTGGGCGGCGCCCTCGGCGCCGCTCCCGTGCGCCCCTCGCCAGACCTCCGGGCGTACCAAAAGTGGTGGCCCCCTTCTGGGCCTCAAAACCTATAACAACCTGTGGAAAAACGATGATTTCGGCTCCTTGGGCCTCTTGAGGGTCCAAGACGGCGTGAAGACGGCTCAAGATGGTCTCAAGACGGGACAAGACGGCCGCAAGACGGCCCAAGATGGCCCCAAGAGGGCCCAAAACGCCCCCAAGATGGCCCAAGAGAGCCCGAAGAAAGCCAACCAGAGGGCCTCCAGATGCCAAAAACATGATTCTTTGTTAGTTTTTCAAAGAGTTCAGCGTTCTCGGTGTTGTCGGCTCTTCAGAAGCCCATGACGGCCCAAGCAGCCTCCAAAATGGTCCCAAGACAACCCAAGAAGCACCCAAGGTGGCCCCAAGACAACCCCAGGGAGCCCCAAGTCAGCCCAAAGAGGCCCCCAAGACGGTCCAAGAGTCCCCCAAGACGGCCCATGAGGATTCCAAGAGGGCCCGAAGGCGGCCGCGAGAGGCTCCCAAGAAGGCCCCCGAAGGGGCCAAACGGCGCCAAAGCGCCCCAAGACGGCCCAAGACGGCCCAAGACGCCCCCAAGAGGCCGCCAAGAGGCCCCCAGGAGACCCCCAAAACGCCACAGGAAGCCTCCAAGAAGCTTCCAAGAACCCCCCAGGAGGCTTCCAAAAAGCCCCACAACGGCTGGACTGTACGTGCTCCGGACGTGCACCCCGCGAAGCGAGAGGAATTTCTTGGGCTTCTCAAAGCGAAATCGCCCCAGAACGCCTCCGGAGGCCAAAATCTTTGATTTTCCTATAGTTCTGGGACAATGTCAACGTTCTCGCCTTTTTCGGCTCTCAGAAGGCCATGACGGCCCAAGCAGCCTCCAAGAAGGCCCCCAAACGGCCCAAGAGGCCTCCAAGGGGGCCCCAAGACGGCCCAAGAGGGCCCCGAAACGGCCAAAAAAACATCCAAGGCGGCCCAAGAAGCCCCCAAGACAGCCCCAGAGCCCCAAGGCGGCCGCGAGAGGCTTCCAAAGTGGCCTCCGAAATGGCCAGACGGCGTAAGAACGCCCAAAGACAGCTCCAAGACGTCCCCAAAAAAGGCCCCCAGAGGCTCCAAAGAGGGCCCCAAACAGCCCAGGAGGGCCCCAAGACGGCTCAAAGAGGCCCCCAAGGCGGTCAAAAAAAACCCTGAGACGGCCCAAGAGGACCCCAAGAGAACCCCAAGGCGGCCGCGAGAGGCCCCCAAGACGGCCTCCGAAGGGGCGGAACGGCGCAAAAAGCCCCAAGACGGCCCAAGATGCCCCCAAGAGGCCCCGAGAGGCCCCCAAGTGGCCCCCAAAGAACTCAAAAAAAACAAAAAAAATCTTAGAGACCCCCAAGAAATGCCCAAGAAGCCTCCCAAAGGCTTCAAAGAAGCCCCCATAAGGCCACACAACGACTGGAGCGTAACGTTATTTCCCCCCTGGGCGAACGACGGCGCAGCGCCAGCCAGGTGGAAGTTGGTCACTGCGGCGCCCATGATCAGAGCCGGCGCTGGAAGGGAAGATGGGGAGGGAGTATGAAAAGGAAGGGGGGAAGAGGCCCCAAAGAAGCCTCCAAGAAGCCCGAAGAAGCTCCCAAGAGGCCTCCAGGAGGCCCCCAGGAGGCTCCCAAGAGGCCCCGCGACGACGTGACTGTACGTGCTGCGGACGTGCACCCCGCGAAGCGAGAGGAAATTCTCGTGCTTCTCAAAGCGAAATCGCCCCAGAACAACCCAAAAAGTCCCCAAAAGGGCCCCGAGACGGCCCAAGAGGGCCCCAAGACGGCTCAAAGAGGCCCCCAAGAGGTCCAAGAGGCCCCTAGGACGGCCCCAGGGGACCCCAAGAGAACCCCAAGGCGGCCGCGAGAGGCCCCCAAGTCGGCCTCCGAAGGGGCGACACAGCAAAAAAACGCCCCAAGACGGCCCAGGACGCCCCCAAGAGGCCCCAAGAGGCCCCCAAGAGGCCCCCAAGGGGCCCCAAGAAGCCCCCAAGAGGCCTCCAAGAAGTCTCCAAGAAGCCTCCAAAAGGCCCCATAGAAGCCCCCCAGAGCCCACACAGCGACTGGAGTGTACTGTCCTTTCCCCCCCTGGGCGAAGTGCGGCGCAGCGCCAGCCAGGTGGAAGTTGGTCACGGCGGCGCCCATGATTAGAGCTGGCGCTGGAAGGGGATATGGAGAGGGAGTATGACAAGGAGGGAGGGGGGAGAGGCCCCAAAGACGTCCCCAAGAGGCTCAAAGAAGCTCCCAAGAGGCCTCCAGGAGGCCCCAAAGAGGCTCCCAAGAGGCCCCGCGACGACGTGACCAAGACTGTACACGATGGCCCCAAAAGGGCCCCGAAAAAACCCAGGCGCCCCAAGAGGGCGCCAAGAGGACCTCCAAGAGCGCTTCCATAAACAAACATCATTGATTTCCCATTGAGTTTTGAAAGACTTTGGCTTTCTCGCCTTTGTCGACTCCCCGAGCCCCAGGACGGCCCAAGAAGCCTCCGAAATGGCTCCAAGACGGCCCAATAAGCCCTCGAGAGGGCCCTCAAGAGGGCACGCAGGCGGCCGAAGAGGGCTCAAGCCGGCCCAAAGAGGCCCTCCAAACGCCTCACTGTACGACTTCACTGTACGCACTCCGGACGTGCACCCCGCGAAGCGAGAGGAATCTTTTGGGCTTCTCAAAGCGTTCCTACGGAATCCAAAGCACGTTTCCGGTAATCCTGCAAATGTTCGAAGGGATGCTGAAGAGATGCTCGGAAGCATTCCTCAATAAGCATAAAACACTGGCAAACCATCAGAGCATCATCCGATCTGCTGGTTACATTGACCACCTGTTGCCCCAGTAGTACTGGCAGTCATAGTAGTGGTGGTGGTGGTAGTAGTGCTGATAGTAAGCATGCTCTGGGTGTCTTGATAAGCGTGGGGGGGTACCCCCCGATGGGGGTCAACCTTGCCTCGTTGTCGCGCCGCGAGGGGGGTCGCAGCGCCTTCGGCGCGCGGTGGCTGCCCGCGATGGGGGTCGATGTGGGGCTGTCGGCGGGGGTGACGTCCCCCCGACGCTTATTAAGAAACTCGGAGTAGTGGTAGTAGCAACAGCAGTTGTAAAAGTAGTGTCACATGCAAACCCAGCCGGAACACAAGGCGCACGGGACGGGCACGAGGACGGCACGGGCGGGCACGGCGAGAAACCCCAGGGAGCTCACCTATAACGCAGGCAGCGGGAATGAAGCGGGCACGGGCGGGCACGGGGCGAAGGATCCCAGGGAACCAATATGGAAATCAAGAGCTACCCATGCCGCCACTCCGGGGACCTCGCCGGCGGTGCGCTGAGATCTGGATTTCCAAGCGAATCCAGCAGTGGCGACGAGGGCCTCCCAGGAGGCCCCAAAAGGGGAAAAAAACGAGGAAGGGTAGCGGTACGGGCACATTCTTCTCATCTGGGAGATCCCAGGGAACCAACCAAAATGATCAGCAACGCAAACACGAACCCATGCAGCGCAAGCACTGCGCAGAAAAAACTCAACACAAAATCCCGACCACCCGCAGCTGCAGGAGCCGTGCCCCTTTCTCGCGGCGACGACTTCGACGCCGATGAGACCCCCCCCAGGGGTATACAGTCAACCAACAGAACAGGCACGCACGATGAGGATGCAAGGGCCTTGGAAGACCGTGCCGACACTTTGCGAGCGGGGCGCGGCCAGCGAAAGCGGCAAAGGATAGGCCGAAGAGAAAAGGATGCACCAAGGCCGCGCCAACGGCGTGCTTCGTTAACGGTGCGGTTGGGAATCTGGTTTTTGTGACACCGAGCTCACGCAGAACAACATGTGGGAAATCACGAAACACCGTTTCCTCCATGTCAAATGTGCGAATGTATCGAGCGAAAACGACACAGCGAGTTGTAAGAAAACTCGAACCACGCGATCCTACAATTGGCTTGGCCACGGACCACGCCTTCCCACAACTGGTTGTCCGACATCGCATATAGCCAACACACCGTCAACACGTCTACGGAGGATGCAGGGTTAGCCTTGGAAAGTTGCTCATCCTCACTATGCGGGCTGACTGCCCAGTGGATACCAGCGGCTGCTCTGTGATGCGGCTGCTCTGAAACCCTCGATCCCCGATGGCGCTCCAACGGGGCAGCTCCAGCCGGCAGGAGGAGGGAGGGGAGGACGAGAAGAAACGCGGGGGATGGAGAGGAGGGGAACGAGGAGATGGGGGGGACGGGGAGGACGTGGGGGCAAGAGGAGAAGGAAGATACGGAGAAAGATACGGAGGAAAACGGGTAGGTGGTCGAGGACTGTAGTGCAGAGCTGGTGCCCAGGAGGATAACGATTTGTCGCGGACCGACCTCATGGCTTTGGAAGGGGCTATTGTGAAGAGAAGGGCACAGGCATACACCTCATACTTCTGGACAGTCACTGCCTGTGTTTCCAACTGTGCTGCTGGGCCTCGGAAGGCTCAGGTGATGGCAGGGCACCCATTTTCGCGCATTGGCCCGCCCAGTCGTTGTTGATGGATCTGTACTGGTTGGGCGAGATCTGGGAGATCCATTCGGGATAATGACATGCGCATTGACCTTGAAAATGAGACAGCGTTCGTCCTATAGTGATGCCACTTGAATCATCGAATACGTCTGCCTTGATCCGCTTAAACATGAATAATGGCATGCCGCTACCCTAGACCAGGGTGCCTCAGACACTTGAACAATAGCCATAGCTGTGTCGATATCTACATAATAGATTCACGCACAAGCACACACGCACACACTC
Organism: Prorocentrum cordatum; assembly: GCA_963575745.1. Taxonomy (NCBI): domain Eukaryota; class Dinophyceae; order Prorocentrales; family Prorocentraceae; genus Prorocentrum; species Prorocentrum cordatum. Next base: position 919,505 of record CAUYUJ010016960.1, read on the forward strand.
TGGAAACCTAGGGACAATGTTCAATTACTGCCACGACTGTCATGTGCCCAAATACGCCGAAGGTGTCGGGATATGCCGATCCCACGGCGCCCGAGGGCAGCGACCAGATCACCGCAGACGTTACTTTAACAATCGGCCATGCTGCTGCGTGACACATGGAAGGACCGTCACTGAAGCATGATGCGCCGATGGGCACTACATCTGGGGAAGCGCGTCACACGGATAGTGCTGACACGGCGCACCTAAACTGGAACGGTGTACTCTCTGATCCCTGTGTCGTGACCACCACCAGGCTTGTGAGCTCTCCGTGAATCCACATGCGAGCGGAAAAATTCGACTGCGGTCCGAGCGCAGCAGTTTACCCGCCTCAGTGAGCATACGATACTGGACAAGGGCGGTGCAGGGGCAGTGGTGCAACCTGTGGGATATGTAGAGCACGGGGCCGCCGCATGTGCATGTCGTTGGCACCAGGTATCCTGCTCGCCTCAGCTGGAGGCACGGCAACCAAAGACTGGCGAAGAAAAGATAGTTGAAATGCCATACCCGTGGCGCAGCAACATGTGCTCTCTAAGCGATTGTCTGGCCACGCCAAAGTCCAACACAGTCCTAGCAAAAAGCCCCATCTTGGCGACGAGGGCGGACAAGTGCTCCCTTTGCCATCAATGCGGAACTCAATCGACGGGAGAAGGCCGTGAGTGGCTAGAGTTCTCCTGAGGGGTCCGCCAAAACGAAAAGGGTTGGCGCACGACCACCCAGCGATAAAGTAGCCGCTGCAGAGGGCCCACGGACCTCCGTCATTGACCAAGGGAGGAGGACTACGAGGAGGAGGAGGAGCCAGAGGAGGAGCCGGAGGAGGAGGAGGAGGAGCACGAGGAGAAGGAAAGAGAAGGACGAGGAGGACGATGCGAGCCATTCCGGCTGGCGCCTGAGGGAAGCTGCGGCCAGTGGAGCCCAGCGGCTGGCGCTGGCCACTGGAGCCCAGTGGCTGCTGCCGCCCACCGGCTTTGGCGGCGCCCTCTCGAAGGGCGGATGTGTTCCCCTCTTCCTCCTCCGCCTCCTCCTCCTCCTGCTCCTGCTCCTGCTCCTGCTCCTCCTCCTCCTTTTGCTCCTCTTCCTCCTCCTCCTCCTCCTCCTCGTCCTCCTCCTCCTGCTCCTCCTCGTCCTCGTCCTCGTCCTCGTCCTCCTCCTCCAACTCCTCCACCTCCCCCATCTCCTCCTCATCTATCCGTTCTCTTTGATAACTCAGTCCTCTCTGTCGCACCCCGGGGCGGGTCGAAAGGGCGGGCCCGGCGTTTCTCCTGAGACCTCCTTACCACTTATGATCCTGAAACTTATCATTTGCGCCCCATTTAACGCCACACACATCCGTCTCAAAAGTTTGAAACAGCTTCACGGATAAAGGGCGGTCCGTCTCAACATGCGACGCCGCGCAAGTGCGTCGCAAATATTGCGACGGTCTCGCGGATGGAAGACAGCTCCTTTTCAAAATTGGCGGTTCGCATTAGCGCCACGCACATTCGTCTTTCAAGCTTGTAAGAGCTTCACGGATGGAGGGCGGTCCGTTTTCAAAACGTAGTTTTCGCGTTGGCGCCGCGCACACCCATCCAAAAACATCGCAAGCGTTTCACGGGTGGAAGGCGGCCCGTGTTCAAAATATGGCCCTCGACTTAGCGCCACGCAAACTCGTTTAAAAGGCTTGCAACCGCTTCACGAATTGACGGCGGTTCCTTTGTCATAAAGTGTATCTCACCTTAACGCCGCGTTCATTCGTCTTGAGAGCTTGCAGCAGTTTCAAGGACTCTCCTGGTTAACCTCCCAGGAATGGTGCTTCTGCGCGATGTCGGAATGTCACGGCGCAACAGTCACGTTGATTCGCTGCGTTGCAGTCCCAGGAGTGGTGTCCTCACACGATCCAGGATCGTCACAACAATCGCGGTGGGTAGCGGCGTTAATGTCCCAAGAACAGCGGTGTGATACAATTCTGGATGTTCACACGGTTGTGTTGTGACGGGGCACCCCCATTAGTGAAGTGAACCCGTGTATGGGGCCTACAAAAAAAGGAACGTGGGATGGATGGTTTGCTACAAGGTCGTTGATGAGTCTTGGGTTTACATTGGCCCTCCTCCTCCTCCTCCTCCTCCTGTTCATGATCCTGCTCCTCCTCCTCCTCCATCAACCTTCTCACCACCGTCCTCGCCGTCCCCTTCTGTCTCCTCCCCCTTCCATCCATAGCCATATTGGCTCGAGCCCCTCTCCTTACCGAGAGGTGGGGTGCGCGCACTTGAGAGGGGCACGCACGCCCGAGCCAGGGGCCCGCGCCGATGTTGTGGCGGGGCGCGGTGCGTTGGCGGTCGCGCGACGCGGCGCCGACGCCCAGGCGCCCCAGGACCCCCCGCGCCGCCCGTCGGCCGCGGCGACGGCGGAGGTGGTCCGAGCGGCGGTGGAGGCCGCGGTCAGCGCCACGACCAGGGCGCTCCAGCCGCCGCCCGCGAAGGCGATGCCGCGGCCGCGGCCCAAGGCGCTGGCGCGGCCTTCGCAGGCGCAGCGCCTCCTGGCGATCGAGGACGTGCCGCCCGACGCGCCGCCAGGCGACTGGGCCACGCCATCCCCGCCAGCGAGGGCGACGGAGGAGCCGACGGCGCCGAGCTGACCGCGCTCCACGCTCGGCAGCGGCAGCGGGGAACCCGCGCGGGCGCCGACTCGCTGGTCGCGCTGGATGTCGGCACGCGCGACGGCGACGCCGAGGGCCAGGTCGCGCTCAAGGGGAGCCTCCTCGGCGGCGGCGTCCACAGCGGCGGCTTCGGCATCAGGGGCTACGGCGTCGGGGAGCGGACCGCCGTCAGCCTGGGTGAAGGAGGAGACGGAGAACACGGAGAAGGAGGTGAGGGAGAAGGAGAAGACGGAGAAGACGAGCAGGAGGAGGGGGAGGCGCAGCCCGCGCTCGGCCTCTGCCAGGGAGGCGGAATAGTCAGGCCTCATGTGTTCGAATGTGTACGGCAAGCACACGACGAAGCAGGTGGTCTGGGCGAGGGTGACGCTGGAGATGGTGCTGCACTTGAGTGCTACGGCATCGACTACGGCGACGACGAGGAGCAGTACGAGCCCGACACCAGCAGTGACCAGCTGCACGACTGGTACGACAGCAGGGATCAGCCTCCTGGATTTGAATGTGTACGTGGAGCACATGATGATGCTGAAGTGCGTGGCGCCGTACTTGATGCAGACTATGCTGCACTGGAGTGGGCGAGCATCAACGACCGCGAGGACGAGGAGCAGGAGGAGTATATGGACAGCAGCGCTCAGCCTCCTGTACTTGAATGCGCACGTGGAGCACATTACGATGCTGGAGTGCGGGGCGCCGTACTTGCTGGAGGTGGTGCTGCACATGAGTGCCTGAGCATCAACGGCGGCGAGGACGGGAAGCAGGAGGAGTACGAGGCCAGCGGCACAGCGGAGGCCGAGGGCAGCGGTCGGTTCCCTGGCGTTGCGTGTGGGGCTGACCAAATCATGAAGCTGGCGGGCATCCCGCCGTTCCCGCAGCTGCGGGGTGAGACGGCCTGTCAGCTGGCCGAGCAGGACGAGAAGGAAAAGGTGTGGGAGGAGCTCTTCAGGGAGAACGAGGGCTGCGACTTGCGGGAGCAGCAGGCCGAGGCGGCCAGGCGGCTGCGCACGGACACGGTCATCGGCGGGGTCGGGCTGCAGACGGAGGTTGGCGGAGATCCTCGAGATCGAAGCCTGGTCAGGCCTACCTGTCGACGCGGGCGACGTGGACGGCAACGGCACGATCGACTTGGAGAGGAAGCCCACCGACGAGGAAGTCGCCGAGATGATCCGCTTGGCCATCGTCGAGGTCGGGACTCCCGACGGTGCGCCTTCGTCAGCCCTCAGGCCCTAGTGAGGCCACAGGCCTTGGGGGGGGGGGGGGGGCGACCCTGTTGGGTTCTGGGGCGCTCCCTGTGCCGCGGTTTTGGGGCGGCCTTGTGCCGCCTGGCCCTCGTTGGGCCTCGGTTGTGCGGCGGCCGCTGCTGCCCTGGCCCTTGTGGGCCTTTGGCCCCGCCGCACCTGGGGGGGGGGCTGGCACCCTCCCTGGGGCGGGTCGTCTGTGCGTCAATGCATGAAGAATGAGGTCGCCCCTCTCAACGGTTGCCGAGCTCCTCCTCCGCCACCTCCTCCGCTTCCTCCGACTGTTCATCCTCTTCCTCCTCCTCCTCCTCCTCCTCTCCTCCTACTCATCTCCTCCTCCTACTCCTCATCTCCTCTTCCTCCTCCTCCTCCCCCCCCTCCTCCTCCTCCGCCCCCTCCCCCTCCTCCTCCTCCTCCTCATCCGCCTCCTCCTCCTCCTCCTCCGCTTCCTCCTCCTCCTCCTCGTCTTCGTGTTCATCTTCGTCCTGGTCCTGGTCCTCCTCCCCCTCAGCATCATACTCCTCGTCTTAAGATGTATACGAGTATTAGTGTTAGCATGAGCAGTAGTCGTAGCAGTAGCAGTAGTAGTGGTAGTGGTAATATGCTCCTGACCGTTCTTATGATGAGTGATACGGTTGGTAGTACCATGCGTCTGAGCATTCGTGTTATGTGTGTACCAGTATTCGTAGTCGTATGAGTAGTGCTCATCGTGTGCTTATACTTAGTGGTCTTGATTGTCGTAGTAGTACTCGTCGTGTTCTTAGTATTGACCATATTCTTAGTAGTATGGTTAGTATGAGCCGTAGTCACACTAGTATGACTAGTAGTACTGGTGCTAGCGTTAGTAGTACGGATATATTAACCATCGTGTTCGTAACAATCGTCTTAATATTCGCCTTACTCTGAATAGTATTGTGATTATTATAGGCCGTATCCCTCTTATGAATCATATGATCCCTAGCATTCGTATTATTAGTATGTTTACTTGGCTCCAGCAAAAGTCTCCTTGGAAACTCGCATCAAGAAGTGTATGTGCGTACGCCCATCGGCGACATGAATTGTCGCGCGCGCGTACTCCGCGATCGCACCCGCGAGATCACAAGACGCCCCCATGGCCGCAAAATGGTTCCAAGAGGGCCTGAGGCCACAGACGGCAACGTCCAGACGACCCTGGGAGGACGCCACCCCAGCACGATCCCGCCATGGATTCTGGACCGACCCAGGCCGACTCGAAGATGACAAAACAAGAGCCACGAGTGAAATCGAGATGGCCCGATGGCAACAAGATGGATCCACGGGCGCCCAGGGTGGCCCTAGAATGAACACGACGGCTGCGCGATCCCAGCATGACCGGGATTTGATATCAAGATGATCTCAAGACGACCCTGGCATGCAAAGAATGCTGCAACTTCGGAGCCGCATCTTACTTTGAAACGATCCCAGCATGGCGGGATCCGTGGACGGCCTGGGATAATTTTTTACCATAGTTCTAGTGGGTGGGATTTTAGTCTGGCTGAACTAAACTTATATCATTCAAGAGGAGTAAGCTAGGCAGGATCCCGCCCAGCCCACGGGAGAAGACTACATTGCTAGGCTTCTACGGGGGGCAGTGGGGTTCGGGCAAGGCGTCATTTACTTCCGCTGTCTCCCGCAAGCCTTCCAACGGCCTTCAGACGTCTTCCGCCTCGTTTTACTTCCATCGGCTTCCGCTAGCGGGCGACATGACGAAAATTCAAGGAACTTTCATGTATTACTGATAGTATTCCTCAAACTCTTCCTCCTCTTCCTCCTGTC
>CAUYUJ010016961.1:0-192500 GCA_963575745.1 Prorocentrum cordatum
CTGGGTTTACAGCGGCTTAACTCAGCAAAATGGAACCGAACCCCCTGCTGTCGGACCAGGCACCACCCGCGGCTGGACCATACATCCCGCAGAACCCGGACGAGCTCTGGGCCGAGGCCCAACGGGCGATGTACGACGAACAGGAGGACGACCCGTTCGGCTTCGGCGGGGGACTAGACTTCCTGGACGACGGGCCAGCCAGCACCAACCTTGCCCCGTCGGGCATCCGCACGACGCCCACCTCGACTCCGCCACCGAGAGCGGCACCGCACCCACATGATGACGTCGCTCACCTCCAAGACGCCGACGAGGACTTTTATGATCCCCTCGGATTGGGTGGCAGCATAGACGACGTCCCGCCGACACCCCACGCTGCAGACGATGCCGCTTCATCGAGTCGCCACCCGGTCACGCGGCCGACCTCTGAGCCCTCGCACGGCATCATGATTGGCCCCTCCGTGCCACCAACCCCGTCCCCCCACCAGCGCCAGCCCGCGGGGGCGGCTTCAGCCCCCCCGCAGGGCACTGAGCCAGTCAGACCGTTGCGCCCCGTCCACGCTCCTACTGTTGCAGGCTGCGAGGCTGCGGCTCCTCCGTCCTCATGGGGCGTGGCCCCAGCGGCTCCAGCCCTGGGGCCGCGCGACACCCTCCAGTCGCCTCGCCACGGCGACGGCCGCCAGCGCACGGACCGCCGCACTGCGCTGGTCCACCACCTGGCCAGGCGCACCGATGACCTCGTCCCCGCCGCGAGGCCTGCGGCCGCGGGCACAGAGCAGCCGCCCCGCACCGACCGCGAAGCCGAGCTGTCCCAGTCTGTGGCCGCTCTCCAGCAGAGGTGCGCAGCTCTCGCCGCCGACCTTGCCGCTGCCCAAGCCCGTCGAGGCCCTTTGCTCCAGCGCCTCCACCGCGCCGGTCGTGCCTTCGCCGAGCTGCTTACACCCCCGCCCGATGGTGCTGCGCCGCCACTCACCCTCCATGCTATGCTGTCATCGCTCCGCGACGCTCCGCCTGGAGCCCCGCGCTAATCTCCGCCATTCTGCCTGCCCGTGTGCACGCGTGGCCCCGCGTCCACGGTGTCAGGGCGTGGGGGCGGGGGGTGCCCCGTCCCTGCGCGCCGCGTTGCGGCCAAGCGCCCAACTGGCGGTCTGCCAAGCCGCCTAGCCACGTGTCCGCACGTCGCCTTTCTTGTTGGGGCCTTCTTCGTCACGCGGTCTGACGCGTGAGATCTTCACAGTCTGTCCGCCGTCCGTAGCTTCAGACGCAATGCGCCGGGGGAGGGGGTCTCTGCCCGCCCTCGTATCCTAAGGCTGCACCGCCGCTAATAGTGTTTTGCGGGTTGTCGCACCGCAGTGCGCCTCGCGGGCGGACCCTGGTCCGCCTACTTGTCCGGTCTCTCTCTCTCTCTCTCTCTCTCTCTCGCTCTCTCTCTCTCTCTCTCTGCTCTCTCTCTCTCTCTCTCTCTCTCTCTCTCTCATCTCCCCCTTTGTCACGCACTCTCTCTCTCTCTCTCTCTCTCCCTCTCTCTCTCTATATATATCTTTCCTCTCTCGTTCTCTCTGCCCGTAGTTTTCGATTTCCTGGCATTCGTCCTCGCGCCTCCTCGCGGAGGCGGCGCTGGGGGGGCGAGGTCGCCGAAAATCAGCAAAAACATGGAAATCAGTCGAAACCAAAACAAACAACAAACCAATCAGAGCCCATAGGCAAACAACCATTAAAATCAAGGCCCCGAATGGTTTTCGGATGGGAAATTATTTTTTGACTGGGGGCCGTGATTTTCTTGTCTTGGCGTTGGTTTTGACTGATTTTCCTGCTCCCGTTTGTTTCTGCCCCCCCGCGCCCTCTCAGGGGGCGAAGCGGAGGCGGCGCGGGGGGAGCGAGGGCGCCGAAAATCCATGAAAACAAAAAATCAGGAACAATCGCAGCAAAACCATGAAAATCAGTTCCACAAGCAACAAAAACAACGAAATCAAAGCCCCGAGTTGTTTTCGAATGGGAAGCATCGAAAAGCTTAAGGTGTTATTTGGCTTCTCTGCTAAAAGAAGCTCAGGGCTTGGACTTCGTTGGTTTTATTTTTGACTGGGGGCTATGATTTTCATGTTCCCCATGGTTTTTGACAGGTTTACCTGATTTGACTGGTTTCTATCCTCCCCCCCCCGCCCACAGAGGGAATCTATGAGTAGCCCTCCGCAGGCGGAATCCCTGCGTAAGACGCCGCAGAGGGAATCAAGACGCACCCCGCCACAGAGGGAGCCAGAGTGCATTCGGCGCGCAACGAATCAATTCGCAACCCGCCACGCACGAACGCTCGCGCAACGCGCTTTCGAAAGATGCTGCGCTGAGATTATCATTGCAACGCCGCCAAGGCCAAGTGAGTTATGAAGGCATCAGAGAAGAAACGGAACAAAGGTGGGAAAGAGGAGGAGGAGCGCGACGAGGCCGAGGAGAAAGGGGAAGAAGGGCAAAGAAAAACAGGGAGAAGATGAATCATGCTAGGGGGAGAGGAACGGGCTTTCGGAACCCATGGGGCCCAGGAGCGAGGGGATGTGAAGGAGGGGTAAGAAGGATGACGAAAGGATGCGAGAGAAGATTTCTATACCAGTTCTGGCTTAAGCAATCAGCGCGCTCTGACATCGACAGCGACGTCGGCCACTCAACAGCAAACTTCCCGCCGAAAGCGGCAACGGAAAGAAGCAGTGGCCGAGGGGGGGGAGTTCAAACCGAGAGGCGAATGGCTCTTCGACCCCGAGAATGAGCAGGGGGCCCTCAAGAAGGCAAAGGTAGCCCACGACCGCGAGTCGAACCACTCTCTCCGTTATTCGCCTTTGAAGTTCCCAGCGGGGACGATGGAGCTACTGGAGGAGGCGAGGAGCTTCTCAGACCACATATCCTGCGCGGATCGCCAGGGTCGGCGGCGGCGCCCGCATTGCCCGACTCGACGCTTCCAGCGGCTAGAACGTCTCGTAGGTCACCTCAAGCACCACAAGAAGCAACCACTGCTGGGAGGCGCGGCTAGCCGACAGGCGATGGTAATTGAGAGTCTGGCGAGGCTGGACCATATCAGGAACTTGGTTTCCGAACTGACAGGCGCTAGGCTGAGATGCGGGGCTGGCAATCTGCATCGCAGCGCCGAGCTACTGCGGAATTCCATCGGCGTCAACAACATGGAAAAATGCAAGCGACTTCCGCGCGCATCTCCTGCTGGACGTTCGAGGCCCTCGGTTCGTAGTCGAAAACGAGGGTGTCAGGACCACGCGCAACTGCCGCGTCGCTCCAGGATGTCTCCTTCTCGTGGTTTCGTCCATTGGTTCTCGCGCGCAGTCCGCGTGCCTGCGCATTCGAGACCGCGCGATCGATCATTACTTGTCCACTGGCAGTGAGTTATGCTTCGCGCCCCCCAGGTTTCGCAAGGTTTGGGGGAAAATTTATCAAGCTGGGACCCTGGCAGCTGCTGCTGCATGCAAACAGAAACGCACCGACCAGCCGAGCTTCCGAGCCGCGCCCTTCGATTCGTCGCGCAAACGCACGCTTTCGGCGGTCGGCCAGACGAACCGCCGGTGGAAGAAGAGCGCCGCGGACCGTTCGGAATAGCATTGCGCTCAGGTCCTGGTCGCTGACGGAACCCCCGCGGCTTGCACGCCGGATTGCAGCGAAGGCGTTCCAGAGCCGGCAGGGTTCATGGGGTCGAATGCAAGCCTTTCGCGGAGAAGTCAAACAGGGACTGCGTTGTTTGATTCGCCAGAGAAGTGGGGCATTCAAGGCATGCAGAAACTTTTCCCGAACGTCAAATGCGCCGGCGGAGACCCCCTCCATGCCTGGGCGCACCTGGCGAGGTTCGTCGAAGGAGGCGACCAGCTCTGCAGAGATATCAAGAAGGTTAAGCTGAAGTTCAATGGGGCGTCAACGCCGACCCAGCAAAACATGCGGTACATCGACGTCGGCCAACCAAGAGGCCAACACCAGGGTAACTTCGAAGCTCGCTCCTGTAAAGCTCCGCGAGGCATATGACAGACTCCCAAATTCTACGTATCAGAAGAACTCGCATGTATATCACAGGCAGAATTGCGTCGACATCATGGCGGTGATGAGCATGAATGTGGAGGCGCGCGAAAGGCCGCCCACAGGACGTAACTCCAAGTCGACAGTCCGCGACCTGCTCTCAAGGTATATGGGGGCGTCGCGCTTCTTTGTGCCAAACAAGGAAGACTGATAGGTTTCTAATGGGCTCAGGAGAAAGCATCTTGACTCCCCAGGGGGGTCTGGGCGGATGCCGGAGAGGATCCGGGGGCCCCCCGGGACTCCCCGGGGGGGTCTGGGCGGGTGCCGGGGAAGATCCGGGGACTCCCCAGGACACCATTCCCAAGCCACACTTAGAATGCACGGGGCCAACTGCAAGCCACTTCGTCTTCTTCGTGCTCCCAGAACACAACTCCCAGGCCACAATTTGAATGCCCGGAGCCGACTGTAGGCAACTTCCCCGAGGGTCTCCCGGGCTGAATTACTACACGCGCGATTCTGCAACATCAAAAACTACATGCTGACGCACCGCTATGTATACCATTACATGCGATATCAAGTGCTGAATATGCGTGGGAACATCTATGCGTGTCGAATATACACTGTACATGTTGGTTATATACAGACGTGTCGACTATCCCCCCCCCCTCCCTCCTTCGGTGGCCGTTTGTGTTCGATTGCCCTGGTGCTGCACCTTGCCGTCGTGGGTGGGCCTCGGCGCGCCCCTGTGCTGCGCGATGCCTCCGCTGTCGTGGGTGGGCGGCGGCGGCGTGTTCGACCAGCTCATGAAGCACGGCCAGCAGCAGAAGAAGCAGCAGCAGCAGCAGCAGCAGAACCAGCAGCAGCAGCCGCAGAAGCAGCAGCACCAGGAGGCGCTCAGCTGTGCGTCCACTGCGGCGCCGACTCCGATCGGTGCCGCGGAGGTCGAGACGGTGCCGTACGTGGAGCCCCTCCAACAGGGGCACGCGTACGCGGGCGGGGTGCAGCTCAGCAACGAGTGCTGGCGCAGCCTCATGGGGGCAGGGTCGAGGGAGTGGATCGATCGATCGATCAGCTCTCTCGATGAATACATATTTTTGTTGATATATATATATATATATATATATGTGTGTTAGGTACAAGTATGATTGTATGTAGGTATAAACAAAGATACATTGATTCATCGAGAGCGTCGATCGATCGATCGATCGACTCACTCCCTCGACGCACTCCACAGGCAGCTCGGCTGCGCGGGCAAGCAGCCGGCGTGGCGCAGGTTGTGGACGGGACTAGAAAGGGTAGGGAAGAGTATAGGGAGGAGGAGGAGGAGGAGCGTCATCGATGCTGCAATACACCCTCGATGGGACACTTACGGTGGCACGGGATATCCCGTGCCACCGTGCGTTTCCATGTGCTGCCCAGGTGCTGGCTGCTGCTGGCGTCTCGGCGGCGGACCTCCAGGACACGGCCGCTCGCCTCGCCCTCCTCGTTCGCCTCCTCCTCGTCCTAATCCCTCCCCCCCATTCTCCTTCTCGAGATCCTCGTCCTCCTCCTCTCCCTCGTCCTCCCTCCCTCCCTCCCTCACTCCCTCCCTCCTTTCCCTCCCTCCCCCTTTCCTCCTGCTCCGCGTCATCCTCTGATCTTTGCGTGTGCGCATCCTACTCACCCACGTCCTCCTCATCCGTCTCAGTTTCCTCATCCTCCTCCTCGTGCCCGATCATGCCATCAGTCCCCAGCGTTGAAATTCCAATGAAATCCGTTGAACTTCGTTGAGATACGCGTATCCCCACCAGCCCATACGCTTCGCGTATCCCCACCAGCCCATCCATACGCTTCGCGTATCCCCACCAGCCCATCCAGCAACGATGTCCAGGCGAGTGAGGTGATCAGGGAAGTACGGGAGCAAAGAGGTGGGCTGCCGAACAGTGCGAAACAGGGAGGATGTTGACACGGGGGAGGCTGGAGGAATGAATGAGGGAGTGGGGAGGAAGAGTCTGAATCTGATGAGGAGGAAGAGCAGGAGGATGAGGAAGAGAAGAAGTAGAATGATTGCCACCAGCTCTCTGGGCGTAGGTGTTTTAGGGGACGTCCGCTTCCAAGCCCCATTCTTCCCTTTCGGAGAAATGTTTACCTCTCCCCTCTCACCCCTCTCCTGGACATGAACGGTGTGGGGGCAGGAAGTTTTATTCCAGCGTTGGCCTCATTTTGGCCTCTTAACAAGATGGCCCCAACAGGCACACATGAGGTCCCAAGAGGCCACACGATGGTCCCAAGATAGCCCCATGAGGCCCCGAGGAGGCTTCCAAGAGGACCCCAAGCGCCCCCCCCACACCCCCCCAATGCACCCAAGACGCCCAAGAGCCCTCCAGGATCGCAGCGAGACCCACAAGACGTCCCAAGCGGCCACCAAGCGCCCAAGAGATACAATCACTCAAATAATGATAAAAAACAACAGCATGATCAATAGCCATTTTGGCTAGGAGGCGCGACGAGCGCCAGCTGAGCGCTCGCGCGGGCCACTGCCGGAGGCATGGCCGACGGAGCGGCATCAGACGTCTCGGCCGATTCGCCACATGCATGCGTGGACGTGAGCCTCATGAAGGAGCACCTCGCGCCGTTCGTGACGACGGCCGAGTTCGTCATCTACCCGACGAAGAAGGGCAGATCAGGCCCAGACAAGGACAGGATGGCCGCCCACATCGACATCGTCTACTGCATCAGGAAGAATGTCGCGCCCAACATGTGGTTGAGCAAGAAATCCCTGGAGAATGCGCTCTACTTGATAGGGAACGACAAGAACTGGCCAGGCGTCCAAGGCGCAGTGCTGACGAGCTGGTCCATCGAGATGAGCGAGAGAATTCGCGCGATGCTCAAGCATGCGAGCACGACGTTCACTAGAAAGGTCTGGCCACAGTGGTTCAGCGAGCCGCTCGAGAAGATTGGCGTCAAGCAATCAGACCCCATGTTCGCGAGCGTGAAGTACGTGTACAAATACGACGAGATCACACACCAGGCCCCGATCCGCATCCCGATGATCAACAACAGGAAGTCGGGGCCTGCAGAGAAATGTTCAAGAATCGACGGCCCCGACGAGAACGGCAAGCACACGGCCTACTGGGAGAACGACGACGACTGCGATGACAAGTGGGTGTTCGAGAAGGTGTTCACCGACGTAGACAAATGTCGGGCCCACTCGTCCAGATTGAACGATTGGACAGACACCCCCGACGGTCTGAAAGTCAAGGCCTTCATCATGGCCGACCGCGGCCCAGACAAGCTGATCAGGGTCCATCGCACAGTGAAGGGGGGCAAAGGCAAAGAGCAGATGACGAACATCAGCTGCGGCTACTTCGAGTCAGAGAAGGCAGCGCTCGAAGCCGTGCACAAGCACATCATCGAGAAGTTCAAGGATGGCACGATCAAGACGAAGGCCGATGCGAACAAGTGCAGGATCGAGCTGCAGAACGAGCTGAAGAAGCACGTCGTTCGCAAGCGGCCTGCAGGCATAGACGGACTAGAATCGCACTCCCACCCCGCTCTCCTCTCCGAGGAGGGCGGGATGCAGAGGAGGGCAGATGGCTGGGAGGAGAGCAGTGAGGAGGAGGATGGAGGAGGAGGAGGAGGAGGAGGAGGAGGAGGAGGGTGAGGAAATAATGGTGAGGATGAGAGAGGTTCACATATAGGCTCTGACATGGTAGATAGGATAAGGGAGAGGGGGAGAGGAATGACGAGGCGGAGGATGAGGAGGATTGATGAAGCTTCACCCCCAGGCATGCACACCAAGGACGACGCCGAGATCGTCGAGAAGGTCGCTGGCGAGAACCGCGACAGCGATGACGAGGACAAGGATGCGGATGCAGATGCCGAAGCTGACGACGCAGCCTCTGAAGAGGAAGACGAGGCCATCGACGACGAGACCGACGCCCCGCTGAAGAAGAAGAAGAAGCAGTGCAGCACCGCGATGAAGAAGCCAGCTGCTGCGTGCCAGATCACGCGCAAGCGTTCCATGCACGAGGGGCTTGCCGACTCACAGACGATGAAGAAGCCAGCGGCAACCCCGACCATGCAGCTGGCAGCGCAGCAGGTGACACCAATGGCAGCATGCAAGACCGACACGGAGGCAGCTGGGAGCCCATCCCCCGACATGAAGACCCCGACCAAGAAGGACTCGATCAGCAAGACAATGATCACACGTCACGTGGACAAGCCAGACACGAAGGTGGACGGCGAGACGGCCAATGCCACGAGCGACATGAACGGCCCAGATGCGTCCATGATGGAGGCCGCGCTCTCGCATCTCATGGAAGACCCATGAGGTTTCAAGACCGCCTGGGGGCGGCAGGGCCAACAATAATGAGCATCAACATCATCATCATCATCGTCATCATCATCATCACCATCATCATCATCATCGTCATCATCACCAATATCATCATCAGCATCACCATCATCAACAGCAACATCATTAGCAGCAGCATCACCAGCATCATCATCATCAGCATCAGCATCTCATCAATCGCCTCCGCATCTCTCATCATCCTTCCCCTCCTGATCCTCACCCTGTCCCTCCGGTGTCACCCAGAACGGTTGAACGTCGACATCGCGAACGCATGACGCACGCACGCATTGAACAAGCATTAAAAACACAGTGAATTCGGTTGCATCCCGTTGAAAAGCATTGCATCTCAGGTTCGCTGTTAACACAAGAAACACTGGCATCACGGGAGCAGCAATGCCGACATGCATCGCAACATCAGCGCCATGCACCAACACCTATCATGCGACGCAGATCGCGCACACACGCATCCCCCCCCTCCCCCGACCACACACACACACTGCACACGCTCACACACACACACGCACGCACACACGCACACATACACGCACACACACGCACACACGCACGCACGCACGCACGCACGCACGCGCACACACACACATGACACACACACACACACGCACCGCGCACACACGCACACATCCACACACACACACGCACGCGCGCACGCACGCACACACACGCACGCACCTGCATCTGGCTACCCGTGGGCGAGCGTTCTAGGGAGGATTTGGATGACCTCATGCGGGTCCAAGCCGACCGTCGACACCCTCGCCAGTGGTTATCCGAGGGGGCCCCAGGGAGTTCATTTTCATCATGATACCAATTCTGATCACACTCGCCCTCTTCCTCCTCGCCCTGCCCCTCGTCGGACATTGTTGCCCCCCCTGACAGCCGCCAGGGCGGCGACGAGACCAAGGGCGTCGACCAGGGCGCTGGCGACGGCACTGACGGCTCCAAGGGCCCGATCAGCGGCGCTGGTGCGGCCTCGAGCGGAGGCGACATCAACGACCCACGCCGCGCTGACACCGTGGTTGAGATCGCCGACAGCGACGACTCCCGTGACAAGGACGTCGGCGCCAATGCCGCGAGTGCCAAGAGGAGCGCAACCGATGTGGATGACAGCGACGAGGCGCCCCTCACCCAGACGAAGCACCAGCGTCGCAGCCCCGACGTCGCGGGAGCTGGCGACGCCAGCGCCAAGGACCCGTTCGAGGACACGCGCGGCTCCAACGACAAGGGCGGCGACACCGAGATCGGCAAGGGCAACAGCGACCACGGCACAGACATCGGCAACATCAAGCACGACGCCGTCACGGGCGGCCACATGACAGTCGAGGGGACGGGCTCGTCGCCGTGGCCTCATGACCGCCAGCCAGACAGCTGGGCATTCAACGCCTCTATCACCGTACTCGTCCCCCTTGCGAGGGGGACGAGGGTCCGCGTGCCATCTAGTTTTCACACGCGCGCGCGCACGTGCGCGCGCACGCGCACTCACGAACACGCATGCCCGTGCACACGCACGCACGGACGAACGCACGCACGCACGCACTCACCCACCCACACAC
Organism: Prorocentrum cordatum; assembly: GCA_963575745.1. Taxonomy (NCBI): domain Eukaryota; class Dinophyceae; order Prorocentrales; family Prorocentraceae; genus Prorocentrum; species Prorocentrum cordatum. The sequence continues at coordinate 9,901 of CAUYUJ010016961.1, forward strand.
ACGCACACACACTCGCACACACAACGCGCGCACACACACACACACACCCACACACACACACGCACACACACACACACACACACGCACGCGAACGTGCGCACGCGCGCGCACCGTCTGGACCAGCTTGAAATGTCGAGGCCATCGGTTTCAATGATGTTCAAGCTGTGTTTCGTGCGTTGCATCGGTTTGGCGCGCGTGCGCTTAGCCCGAGGACGGTGCGCCGCCTGGAGCACCTCCACCACTTCATGCGCCCGCCCCGCACCTCGGCTCCATCGGCTTGCAGGCGGCGCCGCTCGGTGAGATCGGCTTGCAGGCGGCGCAGCTCGGTGAGATCGGCTTGCAGGCTGCGCCGCTGGCGGAGATCGGCCTGCAAGCTGCGCCGCTGGCGGAGATCGGCATCCAACAGCTGGGGTCGCAGGCCGCGTCGTCGCGGGACGAGGTCGCCAACTTGACTCAGCTCCCGAATGACCCCATGCGCACCAATGAACCAGCGAGCTTGTCCCAGCTGATCTCCAAGCTGACTGACCTCTACAATCAGGCGCAAAGCAACGCGAAGTTGGCGGCCGTCCAGAATGCATACTTCAACAAGCAAACGGAGGACGATGACAAGGCGAAAGACCGATTCCTGGAAGAAGCCCATGCAACGGACGTCGCACCGTCGAGGGGCGCATTGGGCAACCGCTTCCAGACCTTCTTGGATGCGAACCCACATGAAATAAATAAATACGAGACCACCAAAGGGAACATCGCGAAGGCAGACTTCCGCAAGAGGTGGTTCGACGAGGAGTGGGTAAAGTACAAGAAGAGGCGCACTGTGGTGGAGAATGTGGCGGAGAGCTGGGCTGACTTCGGCACCTACGAGCCGTTCGGGGTTTGCAGGCAAGGGGTCTGGGGCAGGGATCGCGTCATCGGGAGCGGAGGCCGCGCTCAATATCTGCCTCAGTTGCATCAATTTGGGCGGATAGTGGTGCAAGTACAACTGGCAGAGCAAACGCATGGAGTACTCGTGCATGAAGTCGGGGTACACATGCAAGTTCGAGAAGCAATGCAACGAGATCACTGAGATGATGGAAAAGAACGCCGCAATTCCAACCGTTCCAACGCCCCAACCGACTCCAGCTGCTCCAATGACAATCGCGGGAGGCGGAACGGCTTCAGCGGCTCCAGCAGCTCTGGAAGGAAGAGACAATGTGGTAGACCCGACGAAGAAGCGCAACAGCGAGAATGTGACACCACCACAGCCGACACCAAGGGCGAAGGGAATGCCGAGAGGAACAGCTAAGGCTAAGGCGGGCACCGCGCAGACGGGTGACGTCGACGGGAAGACTACCGACGCCGAGCAGGAAAAGGAGAGGATCAAGCATCTCAAGAAGACGCAGAAAGCAAACATGGAATGCGCGCAGACGTCCATCTCGGATTACGGACAGACCGTGACCCAAGCAAACCTCATCCTGGACAACATCAAGTCGCTGCCCGAGTGGAAGTGGGCCAACAACTCCGGGGGCGTCTCGGGCCTGCAGGAAAGCCTGAAAACGCTGGTCTCGGCCGCCATGGGGAGCCACTTCATCAGAGTGGTTTTGATCACTGACATCGCAAAAGTGAAGAGCCACATGGCAGAGGAGACCTTCGACGACAAGCTCGTGTCCGTGACGCCTGCCCTGGAGTCGCCGCTGAAGAAGCTCGAGGCCGAGATCACCTGCCTGCAGAACATGCACAGGGAGAAGCAGAGGCTGGCCAACATCTAGACGACGCGATCCATGCGCTGCTCGGTGGCGTTCAACGCCAAGCTCATTTAGTAGCATAGGTATGTATACAGGCACGTGTTCAGCCTTCGGTTGAACACATGGGGGAGCCGACGTGTGGCAGTGGATACAGGTTCATGCAAGAAGTTGCGGTACTTCGGCCTCTCCCATGTGACGTGCTGGTTCGGGTTCACGTGGTGGCTCACGGAACTCGGTGCGACTGAGACGCTCGCGCACCGCAGTCCTCTCGGCGCGCGTGACACGAGAGGTGCCGCACAGCTTGCCAGCAAGATCTCAGCGTGAGAGAATGCTCCCAGTCGTGCTCCCATCACAGTCCGCCTCGCCCATGTGTGCCGTACAGGTCCAGCAATGAGCGAGGTGTCAACGCGTCCAACGAGAGCAACACACACACACACGCACACGCACACGCACACGCACACGCACACGCACACGCACACACACACACACCAAACTCATGGACACAAATGACCAAAGAAGCAAACTACTAAACACACAACACAGAACGAGCAAACACACGCCATCAAACACAAAAACACGTACACACCTCGAAAATCACAACACCTAACGAGCAATCACACGCCGTCAGCACAAACACACACTCACAACCATAATATTTGCAATGGCTGATGCCCAAATACCGAGTTGAACAATCAGTGAACTATCGTTGAAATCTGTTGATTTTTTTTGGAAACCCACACAAAACACTATATATATATATGCAAAACCACGCATGAAACATCAGTGAAACATCAGTGAACTCCGTTGAAATGTGTTGAAGTTTTGACATGTGAGAACTGTACAAACATTCCGGGAGGCAATGGAACAAAAAAACACCACCAACATCAAAATATCAACGGCAACCCGCACAATTTACAACTCGTAACCTCTAACTCTTCTCCCCATCCAATTCGCGCTCTTTTCACCCCCATCCAGACGCACTCGTATCCGGACCCACTGGCTCTCAGGCCCACTCGCAGACTCACTCGCGCGGACTCATGAACAGTCAGACACACTAACATTCAGACTCAAACATCCTCAACCTCAGCCTAGCTCGGAGGGCTGAACGGAGTGTGCGTTGGGCGTGCTGAAATCGCTTGTGGCCCTGATTCCAGCGTTCCTTTCGCGCGCCTGGCGCGCGCCCCTTCCCGCCTGCAGGCCAACAGGGGTAACTCGGAAAGACGGGGCGCCCCTGCCTTGCATCTGCCCTCCGCCCCCACCCCCTCCGCCCCGTCATCTCCCTCGGCATTCCCCTCCCCGATCGGTTCCTCTCCGTATCTAGCCATTTTGGCCCCCGAGCGCTAGCTGCGCCTGTTTCCGTGGCTTCAACCTCCAAGCCCGTGGGATGATGCCTCTCAGGCGCGCGCCAGGCAAACGCATGCCGCGAGCTCGGCCCTCTACAAGTATCTGTTGGAGATGCACGCTGGATCCCGACCCACGACGGCGAAGGACGTGTGCTCGATTGCCTTCTTCTGCAAACAAGCTGTCGAAAGTTTCAGAAACATCTAGACCGAGTTATTCCAAGGAAGCCTGAGTCTACCTACTACTGGATCGAAGTTCCGACCGCTGGGCGTGGTTGGCGGACGATCAAAGAAATACCGATTCTACAAGCTCATGAGGCCATCCAGTTAGAAGTGGACACGACTGAATTATTGTCTGTGGAATCGATGCAGTCTGACGCACGTGTCCAAGATACGTATGACCTTCACTCTTGGCACCCAGGGCGTCAACACATCGGCAGAGAGAACTGCCCGTTGCTACTGTGCTTGTATGTGGACGGGATCAGATATACGCGCTCAGAGCGGGTCGGGAAAACAGATACAGTAACAGCGCTCTTCATGTATAATGTGTGGACGCGCCGCAGGCACACTCTGGCAATCCTGAAAGCAAAAACAGAACAATGCAAGTGTGGCTGCCGTGGATGGCGCGCGGTGTACCAAGTCATGTTGGTAATCAAATGGTCGCTGGTGGCACTGATCCACGGCCACAAGCCGCACCGTAGGCATGACCACAACCAATGGCCAACGCACGATCCTAGAGCAACAACAGCGGGTGATGCCATACGGAAAGGGCTGGTTGTGTGGATAAAGGGCGACCTGATCGAACAATCGACCACATTCGGCCTCCGCGGCCTCGGGGGCGGGTGGAGGCCGCGCATGATGTGTAGGACGTTCGCCGACACCATGCACGACTACGCCGACGTCGCGTTGTATGATGCCGTGTGGGGTATGCCAGACGACCTGGACGACTACGAGGCTGACTGCCAATCGCGCGAAGTGCAGGTGCTCATATCGACCGAGGCGGATCGCACGCAGGCGATGCTGCGCTGTCCGTGCTGCATATAAACGCCATGGATGGAAGGGCCCAGGTGCCTGGGAACCGACTGGATGGGTGCGGGGAGGGGTGTGAGCCAGATAGGTATACATGTCCCCACGCCCCTCCCCACCCATCCCCAGCCAGTTCTTAGGCACCGCGCACGCGACTGTTACACACATGTAATTGCCACAAATATTTGTATACATATATATATATATATGTATATATATATATGTATATGCACATACATGTATATAGATTCCGTACAGGTACGCACATATGCAAACACACATGCGCACACACGTACACACACACCAGCACCCACTCCCCCCCTCTCCCACACACACGCACTTACAAACCTACATAAGCAACAGAAGTGACACCACCGCACAATGTCCGGGCACGCGCAACTAAGCATCGGCCCGCTGACAGGTGATACGTGACGGGATGATGTTCTGGGACAAGCGCAAAGTCCACGTCCGCGGGAGAGTGTTGCTACGGGATGTCCCGAGGTTCGGCCTGAAAGCAGGCGACAGACTGGAACCGACACCACAGTTGCCAGACGTAGGAGAGTTCAGCGCCATGCAGCTGCCATGTGTTGCAGTGCTTTGGCGGCCTACTTTCTTCGGTCAAGCGTGCACAGACTCTCTGAACCATAGAAACCCAATGTTCAGCCCACTTATATATGTGTCCCCCGCGCTGACCTTCATGCTTGATATGTTGCACATTTTGCAATCAGGGATCCATCAGAGAGTTATAGCAGCAATACTATGGAGCGTCTTGCGATTGAACCCATGGCATATCAGCGGTGGCTTCGAAACTGTGTCGTCGTGTGGTGTCGAGCGGCTCGACGAGCAATTGTTTAGCTGGTGCGACGAAAATGATATTCCACATGACTACAGGATCAAACGTCTAGAAAAAAAAACTATGAATGGACACGAGCATATTCCTATGATGAAAACAATGGGTTCAGAAACAAACGCAATGTTGCCATGGGCGGTGTACTTGTCTGGGCTGCACGCGTATCAAATGAGGCACGGCATACCGCTTCATCATGCTGCCCTTGCGCTGCATCGCTGCATGAAAGTTTTGAATAGACCGCCCGTGCAGATACCCCGTGAGGTGTTGCAGCAGTTGCTGGACCTGGCACTTTGCCATGCTGAGTTTATGAAGCTGTCGGGCACGCCCCTGATGTTTAAGCATCATTTTCCATACGCATGACCCGTGGGATACACAAGCGCGGTAATCCATTGCCCCATGCAACGTTTGAAGACGAGTCTCTGAACTTGCAAGCAGCACTAGTTTTCGCAAGCGTGCATCAGAGGAATTGGGAGGTTCGATGCTTCGAGAAACTCGATTTGCTCGGGCACCTCGTCCGCGACAGGGGCAGATTTTTTTTATTTTTTCCGACGGGGGCGCAGCGTAAGCGCCGAGCTCGCGCGCAGTCGTGGGGCATGCTATCACAATCTCTCTCTCTCTTTCTCTGTCTCTCTCTCTCTCTCTCTCTCTCACTCTACCACTCCCTCCTACCTATATCAAGTCTCGGGCTGAAGTGCTATCACCCTCTCGCTCCGCATCCCTACTCACACACCCCTCCCCCCCCCGCATCAGCCAGCCGTCCTTGCGATCAGCTCGTCTTTTTTGACGCGCGTGCGAGGGTGCGCCCAGGCGAGGATGATCACCGAGCGGCGCTATGGAAAACGTGAGTTGGCATACCAACAAACGAAATACAAAAGGAAACCGCCGACCACGCACAACCAAACACAGCGCGACACGCGCGAGGATGTGAACCAGCAGTAGTTCGAACGGGCAATCCATTTATAAAAGAAACCAGGCATCGCAATCAGCCAGCGCAGCAAACTATCACACAGCAACACACATGTTACACCATTAAGACATACATGTCAGTACGCGTTGAAACATCATTGAGTTTTCAGTGGGTACCAGTGAATTGCGTTGAACGTCGCTGCAGCTGATAGGTTGAGCGTGAACCATCGGAGGCCGGTCGTGCATTACTCGCCCTGTCCGTCTGACAGGAGGCACGCCATCGCATGGCACAGGTTCCTCACTTCAACGTCGCCCACGCCCGCCCCCTCTCCAAACGCATCGGCACCCGTCTTCGCATCCTCGCCCCCCCCCCCCCGCCCCACCATACCGCACCCCCCCCCCCACGGCGAAGGTGGCATAGCGACATCCCTCTCCGATCGATGTCACACCGCCGTAGCCATGTTATGGCTGATGTATCTTTATGGGCAGCGCCCTGCCACGTGTACCCACCATGGCCCGGCGAGGCAGGGATCTCCGCTGCAATGGACAGACATATGACGCTGATGAGTCTAGGCTTGCGTTGGTTGGGCAGCCTCACGCGCCAATACCTGCGTGGATTGACAGACATGCGTCGCCCAAGGGCATTCCTTGGGAATTTCGCGAGGATGTGTACGCCAACACGAATGTGCCAGTCGATGCTCCAGAGTTTGTCATGGTCGATGCGGCAATCATGCAGGTGCAGCGGTACTACGCGTCCACGACACGAGTCTACATGGCGATCGAGCTGTAACCTAGTCGTGGAGATTACTCGTTCTGGCTCAGGTACGCTGGCGAAAACCGAGTGCGTGAGTTCGATGTTGATACGCGACATTGGACAGAAAATCGCAGCACTACTACAGGGATCGCTTATGCATGTAAATTGGTGTACGCAGTGCATGCGGGCGGTACGGTTCTCATGAGGCCAAATAGTTCGTGCTGGAGTACTCCCAAGTGGTTCACTGCAGGTCGACATGTCAAGGTTCATGGTTCGACTGGCGATGCACGTGCAAAGATCACGAACACCACTGCTTGTGCAGTGGCGATGCTCGCGTGGGTCGCACATACTAGGGGCGTGTATTTCATAATCGCGCAGTCGTCCGAGTCCAAGTTTTACGAATATCCACCAGTCAAGCGGGTTCTTGAAATGGTCGGCGCACGACTTGTGACAACTCACCAGGCGGAGCTTGGTTGCGTCAGCCTCGTGGAGATGATCATTGCCACGAACCTGCCAGATGCCCTCATCTCCACGCTCGCCGACTCGAGGCCACAGATGGCATCCAGCACCGCGGCTGCTGTTTCATCGGACTTTCGGGTGTGGAAACCTGGCGGGCGCATGATTTCCAGCGTGTTAAAATCAAGGAGCGGGTGCAGCTCATGGGGCCTGTTGGGGCATCCTGTTTCATTGTTTGGTATAAACGCTAGGCACGGGGGTGGCGACGGTTGGCCACAGAGTCGGCGAGCGGCGAGATCAGTGCACGCCCGCAGGGCCCTATGCCCAGTCCGACTGCATTCGCTCTAGGACTAGCTGAGCTAACACTGAGAGCTGTTGGCAGCGCTGTGCCGACGTGGCCGTCAGACGGCCCTGTCGAGATAGACGGTTCAGCATTTGATTGACATGCTGAAGATGGTGTTGCGCTCGAGCTATTTGAGCTCAAGAGTTGCAGTACGCCAGCGGTGCATCAATCCTCCACCTCCTCATCGTTACCCTCACCTCCCAATGCTATCTTAATTCTAGTAATACCAACACCTCATCCGCATCCTCGCTCCATCCTCATTACAACAAACAACAACATCCAATGGGCCAATCGGCGATGCATCCGTCCACCTCCTCCGCATCATCACCATCATCATCAAACGATGTACTGCGCCTGCCCATCGCAAGGCACCATCATTATCCTCGGGCCACCCTCCGAACATACATCGCCCCGAACCGAAACAACGACACCAATGTGCTGTAACGCGTCCGTTCTGAAACGGAATCAGGATTGATGCTGCGATGAGCTGGGGTAAATGTAACAACGCAACATGTGGATGGCGTGCATGTTAAGCGCTATGGGCACTCGCATGCGTGCATTTACGTTGCCTCTGAGTTAGCAACTGCACACATATATAACCAACACATCGGTTGCACAACTCATGCAAAACCAATGAAGCCCGTTGAAAGTGTGGACGCTCCGCGCATCCCCACCAACTCATCCAGAAACGACGCCCAGGCAAGTTGAGGTGATCAACGACGCGCGGGGGCACGCATGGACCGACCGAGCCGCGCGAAGGAGGTAGGAGGAAGAGGAGCAAGGGTGAGCTTAGATGCATGGACGGATGGGTGGGGACACGGACGATGAATATGATGCTGATGACGGGGGGGGGCGAGGAGAAAGATGAGGATGATGAGGATGAGGATGCGGAGGAGGAAGGAGAGCATGATAATGAGGATGAATGAGGCGCAAGAGACTGGCACTCAACAGGGCCCGAAGTCTCGTGGATGCCCATCGGAGCCTCTTGTGATACCGCGCTTCGTGGTGGCCTCTTGGTGCGTCTTAGTGGGTGTCTCCTTTAGCATTTTAATGTGCTTTTAAGGTTGTCAACACACAAAACCCATGTAGCCAGCATGCAGAACTTGTGTGACCCGCCGCGAACACTAGGGCGCCCACAAGACTAGGGCATAAAGTCCAGATTGAAAGTTTCTTGCATTTTCATTCCGACTTAGCGCATAGCCAAGCGCCAGTTTCGAACCCTAAGTCGGGCAAATCACGTCACTAAGTCAAGCAGATTACGCCAACAAGTCTAGCAATTCACGCCAACAAGTCACACCTGGGCGCAGCAAGGACTTGTTGGCGTAATATGCTTGACTTAGTGACGTGATTGATTTCCCCGACTTCGGGTTCGAAAATGACGCTGGATATGGGATATCCTGGATATCTAAGTATCTAGATCTCCTTATCCCTCTTCCTCCTTCCTCCTTCATCTCCTCCTCCTCAGGCATCCTCCTGACTTCCCAACCTTTCTACTTTCTATGGTCCATGGTCTATGGTCAATGGTCCTCCTTATCCTGCATTGCTGCATTCCCTACTTCTTCCTTCCTTCCTTCCGTCCTTCCTTCCGTGCCATGCTGCCACCATGTTCCTTGTTCCTCTTCTCCCTCTTGAGTCGAGTCGGGCCTTCCCTCCTTCCCTCATCATCCCAGTCATCTTTCCTCCTGATTCCTCCTCCTCCTCCTTCCTCATTCCTCCTCCTTCTCCTCCTCATCCTCCTCCTCCTCCTCCTCCTCCTCTTCCCCCCCTCACCATCCTCCTCCCCTTGTACCCACTCGCACAGAGGGCAGGCCGCCTGGAAGACAAGGGGGTAGAGGTGAGGGTGGGGGAGGGTGGGGGAGGACCGAAGAGGTGAGGAGGAGGGAGGAGGAGGAGGAGGAGGAGGAGGACGAGGGAGGAGGAGTCCAGGAGGAGGACGAGGTGGAGATGAAAGAGGGGGAGGAGAAGGAGGAGGAAAAGGAGGTCAGAGGAGGAGGAATCGAAGAGATCCAGGCTGGATCCAGGAGAGCCGGAGCCGGAGCTGGAGCCGAGAGCTGCAGACGAGGAAGAGGATGAAGCGGAAGAGGATGAGATGAAGCGGAAGAGGATGAAGCGGAAGAAGGAGGAGGATGAAGCGGATGATGAAGTTGCCGCAGGAGTCGCAGGAGGAGGGGGAGAGGGGAGAGGGAGGAGGGAGGGAGCACGGAGCACAGAGGAGATGGGAGAAGAGAGGAGAGAGACAGAGGAGGGAGGAAGGAGGTGGGGAGGGAGGACGGAAGGCCGGAGGGGGGAGGGGTGGAGGGGGAGGAGATAAAACGATTTCAGCCACTCGCAGCGAGTGGACTCCACTCCAGGCTGCAGGCTGCAGGCTGCTGCCTGCTGCGGCCCATAGCCGGGCTATGGGCCATGGCTATGATAGCCCTGGCCTAGCCTGGCCCCATGGCCTTGGGCCAAGACTCCCAGACGCAGCTCGGCCGCCTCGGCCGACTCATGAGCCGTCGGCAGCGACGCCGCCGACGCTTCCCTTTCTCATCTCGTCGATGCGGGTGCGCAGCTTCTTGGGCAAGCTCACCTTGAGCTCCTTGGCCTGCTTCAGAAACTGCGTGACCTCTCCAGTCTTCTTTTTCTGGACGATCAACATTCCGCTCCTAGCGGTGATCTGCAGCCTGACCTTCGTCCTCGTCTTGGTCGCCTCCTCGATCGCATCGTTGTACGTTTTGATCTGCTTGGCGTCTGCGCTCGCCCCTGAAAGAGCCGAGACGAGCTTCTCCAGACGCTTCGTGCCACCTCCGTCCGAGCCTGCGTTCACCTTGAGGAACTGCATCATGTCAAATCGACCCGAGCACGCGATAAGCTTCTCGGCAGTCTCGGGGTCGCCCATGCCGTCGATGATTTCATTTAGGTTCTCCAGGAGGAGCGACTCCACCGCCTTGCAGTCCTCAAGGGAGTCGTGCGGAGTCCACCAGGCGCCCCCGTTCGCCACGCCTTAAAACCACATTGGGGCGTCGGCCCAGACTTGGTTTCAGGGCATAGCCATCATCGGGGAGGCCTGGACAGACTCCGTATGACCCTGGTCCTGTGACAACTGCGACACCGAAAGATCAGCCTGCACGAAGATCGTCTTGACCACTGCATCCTGCCACGCCGTCAAGCTCTTGACCGCCACGTCCTTGGCCTCGCCGAAGTTCCCGGTGCTCGTCTTGAAACTCTGGATCTCTGCATTGGCACTCGTGAACTTCTCCAGGAAGGGCGCCTCGCGAGCGAAGCTGAATTTCTGGTTATCCGGGAACGCCTTGCTCTTGCCCTCCGCCTGGCACTCGACCATCTTCTTGACAGCTGGCAGGATGGCAGCGCACATCTGAAGGCACGGCTCGTTCAGAGATTCGTTCTTGACTCCCAGCTTGTCCGCGACCATCGCGTAGCCCAGCATGACGTCGAGCCTCCCAAGAACGACTTTCATATCCAGCATGGCCACTGCGTCTGCTACCGTCTGATTCACATTGCCATCGGCGTCCACGAAGTCTGACTGGAATTGCGACGGGTCGACGGGCAGCTGGCCACCGACATCATTGGCGATAGCTTTCGAGAAGTACACCTTCAACTTGGCATTGAACTCCTTAGGGGCCAAAGGCAAAACGGCGAGCTTCCTTCTATCCTTCCTCCCCCCCTTCCCTCCCCCCTCCCTCAGCGAGGGGGGGGGGGGGGAGAGGGCCCCTCGCCTCCAACTGCCTGGGCACTCACGCGAGCGCAGGCAGTTGACTCACAGTTGGCAGCCAACTGACTGCCTGTGCTGCACTCGCACTCGCGGCCAACAGACCTGACAGCCAGCTCTTGGCTGTCAGGCCCATTGGTCCGTTGGCCTTGCCAGGGCCCTGACGCCTTGACTTTGCAGAGCTTCCTTGGGGAGATAGGGTTTGAAAAGGGGGAACCCCTAGGCCCCTAGTTGCGGCCTGGCCACTCCTGCACGGTCTTGTCAATATGAGGCCCCAGGTCGAGCAGGTCCTTGTTGGCCATGACGGGGTAGACGTATCTCCAGCCACGAGGTCAGTTCCTTCACAGGGAGGTTGACAACTAGCTTGGCGAATCCCACGACCTTCAAAAAGCAAAGAAACTAAAGAATAAAGAACCAAAAAATAGACAAAAAAACAAAAAACAATAAACAAAGAAACAGACAGAAAGTAAATAATAAACAAACAACAGCTAAAAAAAGAAAAACATAAACACAAAAAAAAAAAAAAAAAAATGTAAACAAAAGAAAAAATAAAAACTAAAAAAAACAACTTACATAAATATTGCCAGAAACAATCCCTACGACTACTTCGGAGGACGTTGCTCATTGGCCCTGCTCTGCTCTGAAGCCAGAAAAATCACCAACTGCCTGCTCAAGTAGCTCCGCCATCTTGACCACTGAGTCAAGCCCTGCCCAGCTGTCCAAAAGACTTTTGAAGGTCATCCCCTCGAGGCCGAAGGCTGAATGGATCTTGCACATGCCATCCTTGATCGCGTGGTCAAGCTTGGAGATGTCACGGAAGTGCTTAGCCTTGGGGCACGTCGATTCGGCGTTGCAGTCCACGTTTGCGCCAGCAGCATCTTGGCCCTTCATAGCATTCATGGCCGTGACGAGGTTCAGTAGGCCTGTCTCGAGAAGTCTCATCCGAGCGACGTCCACCGTACAGATCGCATTCAAAGCATTGGACCTCACCTTGCCGTCGGCCTTGAGTTCGTTGCTGAACGAGCTGCAGGTATCGCACAGAGCGGCTAGCTTATCGGCAATCGCGTCGACGTCGACGTTCTCCTGTGAATGGCTGAATGGCACATAGTTATTTGGCTTCCGCCCTGGCTCTTTTTTGGCTGGGCCCTGGGGTCCATCCAACGATGACGGGCCTCTTAGACAAATGTTGCCTCTTTTGCCTGGGCATTTGGGGCATCCGGGGCCCTGGGCCGCAGGCCAACAGTGAGCCGCTCTGACAACAAAACTGCTCAAGGCCGAGGGCCTCGGACCTCCGGACCTCCGTCATCTGACTGAATTCAAGACTCAGACTCAGACTCACATGGACCAGGCCACGGGCCGGGGGGGGACCTTGGGTTAATTAATTAGTAGCCTCAAACAACGGTGGCTTGCTGGCTTGCTCAGAGAGTTTCGAATCTCGGTTGTCCTGCGCCGTGTCTTCCACGAGTTCGGTGAGCTCCGCCGCGGCCTTGGTCCAGAACTGCAGCATCGCCTCATCTTTCGCCGCCTCCTCGCAGCGCGCCGAAACCTGCTTCTGCTTCACCCTGCCAATCTTGCTCGCCTTCATCAGGCTGAACATCGGAAAGTCCCTCAGGTCCTTTGAGGAATTGAGCTTCTGAAGCAGCTCGTTGGCTTCCGACCTGCTGAGCGATCCGAAATCCAAGAGCATCAGGCACAGGTCGAGGTCGTTCAAGAGCTCCTCCGGTAGCTTGAGGCGCTCATGGGTCTCATGGGTGATCTTCACAGCGTCGAGTATTTTGCCCAGTGTATCCCTGGCGATCGCCTCCTGCGAGTCAAGATTTTCCCCCGGAGCAGACTTGTTCGGGAACAACTTCGCAGCAAGTTTGCGGCAGCAGGCCGCGATGCTCTCGGCCTGCTTACCCTCAGGCACAACCGCAATGGAGCATGCATGGCCCGAGTTGCAATTCAAGAGAAATGCAGCCGTCGATAAGGCCTCGTTCGTGTCGTGCAGAACCGCATCGAACGTCCGAAGGAAGACAGCCACGGACAGGTTATCGTGCATGCGGAGGCCCAGTGCAGTCGCCTCTTCCAAGAGCTTCTTAAAATCACCAAAGGTGGTCGTCCCCTTCTGGAGGGCAGATAAAAGCTTCGATGCCAACTCCATTTTCGGCACGACATCTGCCATCCGATCAGCTAACTGCATCGACGCAGCGGTCTGTACCTTGGATGCACGAATGGTGGTTATCGTCTTCTTGGCTTTGTCTACTGTGTTTTTGAACTCCGTCATCAACTTCTGGTGCTCCCTGCCCTTGACATCGTGAAAACCGTTGTCGCAGAACTTGGCCATGAGTGTCTCGGTCTGCGCTTCTGCCTTCAGGGCGGACTCTGAGGCGACCATCCGCTGCTTCTTCTTGGAGGGGCCGTCGTCATCATCGTCGCGCTGCTGCTGCTGATCCTTTGCCACCGCTTTGTCCTGGGCCGCGAGCTTCTTGTTGGCAACGATGTCGACGCGCACCTCCTTTGAAGCTGAGCTGGAGCCTGCTGCCTTGTGCTTATGCTGCTTCCGCTGCTGCTCGTCGCCCTTGTCCACCTCGTCCTCGTCGTCGTCATCCTCGGAGTCGTCGGAGCCCTTGCTGTCGTCGGAGTCGCTGGAGGCATCGCCGTTGCTGTCGCTGTCGCTCTCCTTGGTTTGCTTTGCCTCCTGGTCTGGAGTCTTTGCCACCTCGTTGCCCGGGCCCTTGGACTTGCGAGCTCTCCTCCGAAATTCATCGGCGGTCAAGGCGACGGCTGCGAGGGCGGCGCTCTCGGCGTGCATGACACCAGATGCCTCCGCAAATGCTTCTCCGATCTGCTCGTCGTCCAAAATCTCGTTGCCCGAGTCGACCTCCTCTTCTTGGGCAACATCGTCGATGACCGAGTCTCGTATCTCCCAGACGCCAGCCTTGCCGTTTGCAGTCCCTTCGTTCCCTTGCACCACTACCCCTCTCATTTTCTTGCCCCTCTTGTCCTTCCTCCAGACGAGCTTGGCCCCTAGCTGAGCCGGCTCGCCGAAGGCCTCCTTGAAAGCACATTCTTGCCAGAACTCTTTCTTCGGGGCGACCAGCTCAGTCCTGGTGACGTGCTTCCGCTTGATGCTCGTCTTGTACTTGACTACGCGACTCTCCCCGCCCGCCATCAGATGGATCCTCTCCTTGCCACATTTGCGGAAGTTAGTGCGCAAAGTCTTGTCTTTCAGAAGTCTGTTTTTGAAGAGTTTCAGCCCTTTGTTCTTGCCCTTGCCGTCCTTGTCCTTCTTGTTCCCGGACAGGCGCGACTGCTCCTTCTCCTCGGTGGACATGAAGCGAGCGCGATACACGTTTAGGCAATTGCGGCACCACTCACCGCAGCTCACTTTCATCTTTAGTTTCTTATTCTTCACCATTTTGGTCCGAGTCGTAGTTTTTCCCCACTGGATTCTCTTGCCCATCTTGCCCTGACTCCCTTTGGCTTTCTCGACGGGGCAGTCGTCCGTACTGCTCTTCCCACAGCCTACGCACTTCAACTCCTCCTCGACGAAGTCTAGGTCGACGGCCTCGGTGCCGTCGGCGCCCTCGACACTGCGCTTGGTGGAGCCGGGGGCTTTGCCAACGGTGCCAGTAGCAAGTGACGACAATGTCCCTGCCACGGATGCCGCCTCCGCATCAGCATCAGAAGCGCTGCCGCATTGAAGCAGGTCGTCCAAGGGGTCGCCGCTCCCAGCTGCCATATGGCCGAGCCCGACGCTGTATGCTGGGGGGCTCGGTCGGTGGGGTCAAAACCCCAGGGCAGCTTTGGCGCCGCCTCGAGTCCAAAATGACTGTTGAGGACACCGACTGTGACAAAGACCCACCCCTCGTCGAAGAGAGGGGGAGGGGGGCCAGGGGACACGAAATAGTTCCCAGAGGAGTCCGAGGAACAGGATTCAGAAACACGAGCAGTTCGAGTCTCTCGGACCGCTTGGGACGAGCGGCCTGAAAGCTCATGGACTCATGGGTCGAGATAAATCACGATCACCCGAGCCGGCGGCCCCAAGGCCGTGCCCCTGACATGTTCTTTCAAGGCCGTCTGGTCCTCGGAGCAGGAGAGCAGGGGAAGGGGGGGCCCTGGAGGGGACGAGGAGGCGTGGGATCTGACGGACAAGCGATTCAGGTAATGTTTGCGTTTTCGCATGCCACCGACTCGAGACTTGGCCGCCAATATGGTAGGTGCATTTTCCCCTAACAGTGTTTGTATTATTCGGTTCTTGGCTGGGCTGGCGCCCCCGGGGAGAGAGGCCATGACTCATGACTTCACTTTCTAGTGTGCGGGGGCGGTACAAACGTTTCAACCAGCAAAGCCTTAGTAGAACCACGTGCGGGTCGGTGTAATGTCCCAGTAGTGCGTGTATTGGCCGTACCAGGCCTTCGGCTCACGCGATTGGGCCAGGTCCTGTGAGGACCCCCCAGCCCAAATCTGTTCCGAGCAGGCTGACCCTGCCAGCACTCGGAACCGATTGGATGTGCCAAGGGGTCCTCATCTTTGGCGGCCAGTTGCGTGCGAATTTTAACAAAAATCCATGTTGTCGCGCACACTGCGGTGATACCTTACGCATACTTCTCCACCTGAGGGCCTGGCCCTCAGGGCCATTCGTGTTTTCCGTGTTGTTCGGCATCTGTCGGTACCTTTCAGATCCTTCGAATGCGCGATGTGTCCGCTACAGCACTCAAAGGGGCCGGAATTGCCGAGCAACGCACATGATGCTAAACAGTGCATGACAGCCCGTGGAACCCTGCGGATATGGAAGCAAGCGGCCAACACCTCGTCGGAGTCTGAATCGAGATCTGTGGGCCCGCCAAGGGCCCGATTACGCTCTGGTGCGCGGTTGGGGTGCATCCTGCAATCTCGTTTGGGCCAGAACTCGCAACCGCCCGCGATTGATCTGCGAACGCCAGGGGTTGGGAGAGGAGCGGGTGGAGGGTGGAGGAGGGAACGGGGGAAATGAGGACGACAGGAGAGGCTGGATGGAGGAGTAAGGTCGAGGCACAGAGGGAGTCGGAGTGGGGTCAACACTTCGCTCGAATACTCCTACGGCCTCATTCGCCATTCATATCCATTATTGCGAACTCACGTGGCATGGCTTACACCACATAGGTTTTAATCAACTAGCTCACACGACTCACACCTCCAGAATACAATATACAATACGATGTTGCAATGCAAGCACTGGCTGGGGGGGCACGTCTTGCACACTTGTTCCTTCGCCAAGGCTCACAGCCAAGCGCCGCGCAGTCCGACTGTCCGTGAGTCAGTCCGAAGCGGCGCACCCCAAACTTGCAGCTTGCAGCAATATACTTATTGCTTACTGGTCGAGACCCTGTGCCGAACGACTGCCACGCCTTCCTCGGGCTTCAATAGAAGCAAGCTAACCTAATCCCAAATCCGATCCTGGTCTGACCGTCTGACCTGAGCTCATTGGCCCATCGATGCTTCGAGCGCCGTTCCTGTCCTACTTTCTACTGCGACACTCACGTCGATACTGCATCCGACGGCGCCGACGCCGAAGCCGAAGTGCCATCACCGTTGTCACCGGCGAAGTCGGCGCTCAGGCTCTGATCGTGACCCTCCTCCTGGATCCTCTGGTGCGTGCGAACAGCTGCCAGAAGAGCGGCGAGGATCATGCCAATCACGGGCACGGCCATCATGTTGCCAATGAGCTCCCTGAACGAGCTCTCGCTCACGCTAACGGGGCACGTGATGTTCACGGGGTCCCAACCCATGATGGAAAGCATGTCGGACATCTTAGCCACGTGCATCTTGCCAGGGAAGAAATACTTGCTGCGCCCAGTTGGAGTCTTGATCTTCGGGCCAACGGTCCATGGAAAACGCTCCAAGGAGAAGCTGACGTCGATGGCGACATCCTCTCTGATCCACCCGCCAAGGGCGATATGGGCGCAGTCAATCACGTCTAACTCCCTGGCTGTGAACTCCTTCTTGATAGAATCAGGCACCTCGGGATCGGTCGAGAACGGCTGGCTACCTGGCTCCCCGATCTTCGGCCAATTGTACTTCGCGCGGATCTCGTTCGATTTGCGCTCCGACGGCGGCTGCAGCACCTGGTACTTCATCCTCTTGCATGTGGTAGGCATCGACGATTCAAGGTCGATGTCGCTCAAGAAATCAAAGAAGTGCGGATGCGCCGGCTTCAGGGCCTTCAGCTTATCCAAGTTAGATTCGACCACGTCCAACACTGCCATCCCTCCCTCGTCTTTGAGGACACCCACGAACCAAAAACGCTCTCGCACGTGTGGAAGGCCGACGTCGTATGCCGATGCGCTGAAGGTCTTGACCGCGTACCTCGGCAGCAGCTGCAAGCCGAACTCAACCTTGACACTGCCGATCTGCCGCGCTCCGCGAAGGATGAACGCCAGCGGCGTTTGCTCTGGGGTCCCGGCGGCGCTACTGCAGGATGAAGTCATGTCGCAACCCATCACGTTCTCCAGTATGAACATCTTAGGAGGTTTGTTGCAGGTGGCAAGAAAAAAAAAAAAAACAAAAATACAACAAAATAAAAAATAAGAAGCAAAACAAAGATAACGAAAAGAGAAAAAAAACGAATAAAAGAAAAAAACAAAACACCAAAAAAGGAAAAGGGGGCCGTTAATACAGACACACTGAGTCCATCAGGAACGACCAGAACAAGAACATGGATAACGAGCACGACGAACATAGCCTAGGTGGCATACTAGAAACTCTCGAATCGCGAAGAAAGGCTTCGCATCTGGGTCGCTGAAAACGTCGTGCCCGTCGAAGCGCTTGCCGTTCACAACTGAAAACGGGCGGCATGGGAAACCACCAATGAACAAGTCGAGCTGCTGATCGACGAGCTTCGCGCAGGGCCTGAGGAGGTTCGGCATGCCTCCCTCCTTCTCGCAAGTGAAGCAGATACCTTGCCCTTTGAGGGCCATTTCTATATCGCCATACATGCACCCTGGCCTGAAGTTTGCCGCGATGAACGCCCTGCTCGAGACGTCGTGGTCGCAAGAGAACACGTGCTCGAAGGAGGTCTCTGGAATCAAGCGCCGCAGGGCCTCGATGGGGGCGTCTGTTCCTTGGGCGCCGCAAGCGCGAAGCCAATGACCAATGCAAACTCGGGCTCAAAATGTTTGGGGTTGACGATCGGCGGCAGAAGCGGCTTTCGTCGGTCCAAAGGTTGCCGGTTGCCACTTCTGCCGCCAATCGTCAACCCCAAAGGCATTGGCCATCCAAAGGCTTTGGACGGCCAATGCCAGCTCAATCCTTGGAAGGCCCCTGGCCCAGTCAAGCGGGTTGGGGGCGGAGTTTTCGCCTCGGGCTCCTGAACAGACAGTGCCAACACGCAAGGGGCGGGGGAACCACTCTGGCGGGTGGAAGACGTACCCCGGCAGGCCGCAGCTCATGGCCTTATGGAACAGCACGGGCCATTCTCTCGGGTGCCAGCATCCTTTGACCGCCTCGAGCTCCCTGAGGTTCTGCAGGGTCATGAGCGCCTCATCGAAAGTCGTCTCAGAAGAGCCCGAGATGGAGCCGTCCTCGTCCTGGACGTCCTCGTCCTCGTCCTCGCCCTCGTCCTTGACCGGCAGCAGGCCCTCGCTGCCGCCGCCCTCGCCGACCACGTCCCTGGCGGTCGGAAAAGAAAAGGCAGAGTAGGAGGGGGAGGAGTCAGGAGGAGGAGGAGGGGGGAGGGGGGACAGAAGGAGGCCGAGGAGGAGAAGGAGGAGGAGGAGGAGGAGAAGGAGGAGGGAGGAGGACGAGGGAGGGAGGAGGAGGAGGAGGAAGAGGGAGGAGGAGGAAAAAGGAGGAGGGAGGGAGGGAGGGAGTCCGGAGGGAGGGAGGACTCCTCCCTCCCTCCCTCCCGGAGGAGGAGGAGGAAAAGGAGGAGGGGGAGGAGTGGGGAGGGGAATTTCAGACAGATTCAAAGATCAGTGCTCCCGGACTCCCAGGCTCACGACTCGAGACTCGAGTCACTGAAACTTTGTGGAAATCTTGCGGGCCCGCAAGATTTCCACAAGGTTTCAGGGAACCGCCCCATGGCCCATGCCCATGCCCCATGCCAAAATATCAGGAAACGTACGACTGGATGCTGGATGCAAGGCCCAGACGGGCCCTCATCGACACATCCCGTCCACCATTCCTCCCTCCGTCTTCCCTTGCCCCCTTGCGGAGGCGAGGGCACCCCTCTCAGAGACCTTTCCCCCCCCTTCCCTCTAAGCTGAGCGCTTCACGTTATGTTTCCGTGATTTGCGACCCTTTGTTCTGAGAAGGGTCGCAAATTATGGAAACACAGTGTGAAACGTTGTAGTTGTGCTGGGATCCCCGGCAGAACATAGGATGAGTTATGAGCGGCATGCGCCCACTGGGGCGCCCACAAGGAGGGGGTTGCGCCCACTGGCGCGCCCACTACAGCACTGCCTCCGAAAGTGTCTGAAACCCTGGGGCAAATCAAAAAGATCCCCGGCCTCGTCTCCATGAGAACCCCCATGTCGCCCATGTCGTCCGACTCAACCAGGCCGCCCTGGGTGTTCTCCATGGGGTAGAAGATCGTGGGCGGCACGGCATCGAACTCAGGCTGAGGATCATCAGCACGAGCAGCTGCAGCAGAATGAGGTTCCTCGCTACTGCTGCTCGTGGCCTCGAACTGAGCGAGGCCCATCACTGCCAGGAAACAATCTTTGGACGGCCCACAAACTGAAAATGGCTTGTGCCAGGATCCCACAGTCTCAATACATCATGACAATCCCCATGTTCCCCTCCTCAGAAGCCTTCCTCCTCCTGGACTCATCCGCCCTGGTGTGAGCGCCCTTGTGGGCGCCCTTGTGGGCGCACGGCCACCGACCATAAGTTTCCACGTGCTCTTGTAGTGGGCGCCTAGTGTGCGCACGGGGGCCCTTGTGGGCGCACAGTGGGCGCGTGGCGTGTCTAACATAACTTAGGCCAGTGCGAGTGTGGGCGCCTTGTGGGCGCATAGTGGGCGCCTAGTGGGCGCATGTCACGCATAAGTCGGCACGTGAAAGTTTTACTACTTGACTTACTGTGGGCGCATAGTGGGCGCCTAGTGGGCGCATTGAGGCCCGCAAGTTTTACTCTGCGAGTTTTGTGGGCGCCTAGTGGGCGCCTAGTGGGCGCCTAGTGGGCGCCTAGTGGGCGCACACACTGTGAAAGTTCGCTGGTGCATTGCCTTGTGGGCGCCGTAGTGGGCGCCGTTGTGTGCGCACATGCCACGATATCGTAGGGTGATAAGATAAGGAAATGCAAGGCAAGATCAGACAAACAGTAATATTGCATAGAGAATGACAAGGTCATGTAATCAAGTTATTACAATATAGTGTGATACAATATGAGGGCATGATCAAGGGCATACAAGGGTAACGTACCATGAGATAGGGTGACACAAGACCAGCCGCTACAGGATATGATACGCTAAGGACACGCACAGCACCTCAGTCGAATGATCGACCCTCGCGCACACACATGAGGGCATCAATGAATCAGCGTCGTCTGTGCACAGCAGAAGACAAGTGACTGCGTGGCTTTGGCACGACCACCAACTCACAGGGACTAGGAAGCCACAGAACAGACAGAGCCAGGGAGTCTCAAGCACAGTCGCTCGCTACAGGTATAAACCCTTCGTGGGCCCCAAACAGAGGACACTTGCATCCCAGATGTGCCAATCATCTGGATCTGGACCAGTCTGCGTGGTGTCAAGCTGAGTGCTTCCCATCCCCCACAGACGAAAAACGCAAACACAATCAAAAACTCCAGAAATAGGTTCCAAACCGTTCGATGCCCTCAGAGGGCTGTCGAACAACTTGAAACTTGAAGCCTGAGGGGTTCAAGTCGTCCAATGATACTTTTCACAGGTCCAACAGGAACATTCACTTAGTAGTCCAGTGCGCTGGCAAGCACTCTGCTCACGCACGTGGAAAGGCGCCGTCCTGGCGCTCCGGTACATGGCACACAGTACACGGTGCACTATAAGGATCTATTGATAAACATATTTGGCATAAGAAGAATCAATGATGAATTCTAGAAAAGGAAAGAGAAGGATGGAACAAGGTTCTAAAAAAACAAATGAATAAACCCGCGTTTGGCAAATTAATAATAGACAATTGTCAAAAGAATACACGAGCGGCAGGCATCCGCAACTTCCCACGAGCCCTTTGACTCGCGAGAGCTCTCGTTCAACGAGTCGCACGACGACGCCCACTGCTGACTGAGCTTTTTGCCAGCCCTGAATCCGGACATGAACGCTGCCTCGATCTTCTTCTTCTTGTGGCCGGGCGGCGGGTCCACCATGCAAACGTTCTCTGAGTAGGCAGTCGCGAGGTCACGGCCCATGCCGACCTCCTTGTTGCCGTTGATGTAGCCGTCGAGCTCATCCTCATCCTTGGTCCCCTGCTTGTCCTCGCCGATCTCCTCCTTCTTGGACCCCGTCGGATCGTCTGACGCCCCCGCATGGAAGTCGCGCGTCATCTTGTGCTTGGTGTCCCAATTGATCTGCATGTACATCGCCGTCTTGTTGTTCACGACCCAATCGCTGGCGCAAGGAAAGTTCCCTTCGACGAATGGGTGCTCGGGCATCTGATCTCCACGCTTCGGCATCTCCACGTACCACAGCTGTATTTCATCCAGCCCCACGTTCGTCAGGTAGCTCAAGCTGCGCTTCAACTCCATCTTGATCTGGCCGACCTCGCAGAACTGGAACGCGTACTGGCCCTCCCGCAACGTGGGAACATAGATCGGGAACCACGATCGCCAATCTTCGGAGTAGACCTGGATCTTCTGCAGCTTCTCGCTGTCAAACAGGATGTAAGCCGCCATCGCTGCTGCGCAGGTCGATGATCGATGCTGGCGCCCCTGTGTATGGGACCCGCCTGGCGTTCTCACGAACTGCTCGTGCCAAGAAACGACAAGGGATTCGGAAACAGTGACAACAATCGGGACCATTGGACCATCAGCCAGTCACCACTAGGACTCCGTGAGAGAAATCGAGAGCTAGAGGATAGAGTCTCTATCTCTCGATTTCTCTCACTCTCACTCTCTCGCTCAGTCGGTCTCCCGATCAGTGCGGCTGTAGGATGCAGTCGCACCGACGCACCGATCGGGAGACCGAGTAAGATCCGACTTACTTCCCCCGCCCCCCCCTTCCTTAGGAAGGGGGGTAGGAGGAGAAGGAGGAGGTGCTAGCTAGAGGAGGGGGCGCTGTTCTCGGAACCTGGAGCCTGCAGCCTGCTCAGGGCCAGAGTGGCAAGAGTGGCGAGTCGAGGGAGGAGGAGGGCAAGGTAAAGAGGAGCGCCCCCTCTTCTAAATAAGCTCTAAGGTAGCAAGGAAAGGAAGTGGACGAACGCAACTGTAAAGTGTTGGAGGCGGAGGAGGTGATATGTGTCTGAGGCGGGCTTCTGCGCTCCAAGCTCCGGGTGTCCGGGCGCTCCGTGGCCGCCGCCTCAACGCGTCATCATGTGCGCGGGCATGTCTTCATGTGACCGTTCCTGTCGTCGTATTCGTCCGCCCGAAGCAACCACCTATCGGCTATCGGGCAGGTACGGTAATTGCGCGCCGCCGCCCCAGACGAACCCACATCCGACCATCCTCCTCCTGGACTCCTCCTCCTGACTCCGACCACTACTCTCCTACTCCTCCTCGCCCTCATCCTCATCATCATCGAGCCTCCCCGATCTCGAGGCCATCCGATTATCATCCTCAACGGCCTCCATGAGGCGGCCTTGGAGTTGATTGCTTTATCTTTCGGCCTTGGCAAGGCCGACAGATAAAGCAAAGAACTCACGACGTCCCAATTAGCCATGAAAGGGCGCAGGCACAGGAAACAAACCATCAGAACAACAACATACTGAATCCCTCATTTCGCAAATGAGGGCGTCAAGGCAAGACCTGCTGGCAGGCCTTATGTTTCAGCTGTGGGGGATCCTGGAGGTTGGAGGCCCTGGCCCATGGACCATGGTGGGGTCCGGGTCGCTGGAACGGCTACTACTTTAGTTTGGCGTTTTATGCAAAGTATCAGTTGGCTCGATAATAGTAGTAGTAGTAGTAGTAGTAGTAGTAGTAGTAGTAGTAGTCGTAGTAGTAGTAGTAGTAGTAGTAGTGGTAGTAGTAGTAGTAGTAGTAGTAGTAGTAGTAGTAGTAATACAATTTGGCCCTGGTCTTATTTGCGTTTACTAGTGTCTGGGGAGTCGCATAATCATGGTTCGGACCCCATTACGTTTCGGGAGGTCAGAAGACGGGATGGGGCATGCTTTTATCCAGCTCGCACACCTGATCAAGGCTCTGTCCGCGTCGACCGCCTCCTCGATCCCGGCGCCCCTCCACGTGCGCATTCTGGAACAGTCCTTGTGGTCCTTGTGGTAGCATACAGCGGCTACGGTATATTGTCTGGTGTTCCCAGTGCGCTCCCGGATCTGGCCGATAGGTTTGCCCTCGTAGTTGCAGACATTCCAATACTTGCCATTCTGCGTCATCAGCGCGTCCAACTGGTCAGTTGTCTTGGGCGGTGGTGGTGGCGGGGCTGGGACGCAAGGGGCCGTGCCTGCACGATGGCCCTGGCCCCTGTCTGACTCGTCGCTCGAATCAGGGTCTTCATCTTCTCCACCTCCCCCCTCCTTGGACATGTCCAGGAAATCTTTGATCGACGAGTCGAGGTCTGTGCGCGACAGCTCAACGATCACATCCTCGACCCCCTTCGCCTCGAACTCAGTGAACATGTGGTCGAAGGCGGCCTCCTGTGCCAGCTCAGCTGCCTTTCGGGAATGCCAATGTTGATTCTGCATTCCCCTCCTCCCTCCTCCCAACGCCTCCACTCTGAGCAGCGCAGACTGCGCTGTGCCGAAGGGCTAAGGGCCTATTCCACTCCTTTCCGCCTTCCACTTCCCTTCCCAGAGCTTAACACCTCTCATTTCCCCCGATCCTCCCTCGGCTTCATCGGTTCGCTCGGTGTCGGCGTGGGTATTTGTTTCCATCCGCCCTCGCCTTTTTTCGGATCTCCTGGTCATCTGGCATGGCTGGCAGCTCGTTCGTGTTCTGCGTGTTCTGCTTAGCCCCGTGTTGTTGTCCACGCCCTGCCGCTTCTGCTGATGCAGCTGATGCAGTTGCCACCATGCTAATCATATCTGCCATGCCCTCGTCGTCGTTCTCCTTTGTCTCCTCCACGGCCATGGCGTGCATGTCTGCAAGGGCCCCTGAGAAGATAGATACTGGATCCCCAGACGATGTCACAATCGCGTAGTCCAAGGCCTCGATCGCGAACTGAACGCGGCGCATCACGACATCAGCAGTGCCAAATTCTCGCGCCTAGAGAGGAAGGAGGAGAGGGAGGAAGAACGAGGGTCTCTGAGAGGAGAGGGGCATGTGACATGTGGCATGTGGTATGGGGCGGGGAGAAGGAAGGACATGGGAATAGAGAGGGAAATTGATAGGAGATAGGGATGGGGGGGGAAGAGGAGGAAGGGAGGAATAGGGAGGGAGGGAGGGGCACAGGCCCCGGAGCCTGCTCTGGGCCAGGGTGGTGTGGTGGTGGTGGGATAAAGAAAGAGGGGATCAGGAGGAGGATTAGGAGGGGCGAGGGAGGAAGGGAGTCCCCCTCCCCTCCCTCGCCCCCTGGACTTCTCCCTCCCCACGCATGGGAAGGAGGGAGGGGCAACCTTCCTGGCCTGGGCCTGGCCCCCCCACACTCCCTGGGTTCCTGGGTGCAGTTTCCGAGGCCCTTGCTTAGCCCAGCAGGGCCTGTCTACACACGAGCTTCATGAACTCCTGGCCTTCGTGGAAATCGAAAGTGCCGTCGATCAGGCCGAGGTTGAGATGCCAGGGTAAGGTATCTCCAGATTGCAAGTCGCCCAGTGTCGTTGGAAGCCGGGGGTGCAGACGAATGAATACCAGTTCCGCAGGGTTCTCCAGCCTATGGGTCACCAAGATCATGTACGTGATGGGGTCGCCGATGTCTCCAATGACAGCAAACATGTCCATCGGCTTCGGGGAACATAGCTTAACAAACATCTTGAACCTCTCTTCAGCACTTGCGAACAAGTCGGGCTCAACGTACTTGCACATACCTTGCCGGCAGGCCGTCTCGTAACATACAGTTCTGGGGATCAGCCCGTTTTCGCGTTCCACCATTTTGCCCAAATTCTCCTTCCAAGCATGAATGTCATCTGTCATGGTCGGACCCCATTCTTTTTCAGCCAGTTCTCTCTTCAGCGGGGCCCCTCGCTCGCCAAGGTCCCACGGGCTGCCCCAATAGCGAGGCCACTCATCTACAGGGGCTGCCGCCACAGCCGCCACCTCGTCGCTCTCGTTAAATATCTCGGCCTCGTCAACTGTTTCAGATGCCATGTCGAGGCCCCGTGCATGTGCTATCGTTTTGAAAGGCTGCCGCTGCTGCTCATTCATACCTGCCCATTCCCGGCCGCACTCTTTCATGAACGTCCCAGAACGGATACCACTACCAGTACTCAGCAAGCCACGTTGCTGCACAAAGGCGTTCCACGAGTCGAACCGCTTCCGCTTCTTCTCAGGTCCCACGCAGGATCTTGCATCACCCATAGGCAACTGAGACTCCATCGCGAAATGCTGGAAGGGGGGGAGGAGGTGTCGCGAGGTCGGATGTAACGGCGTCCGGCCGTACGACGTGAACGGGACGGGGCGTTGGTGGGGTGGTGGTGTGGATGGGGCGAGTGGAGCGCACCTCTCCTGCAAAGTGCTTCACGCTAGCGTTGGCGAACAGGGGCGGCTTACCTGAGGAGTCGCTTCCATCTTCCCATGCCCGCCCTGCTTTTCCCACCCCCCTTTCCCTATCTCTTGCCCTTCCACATCTAGGATCTATGATCTACCACTGCAAGGGAAAGGGGGAAGAGAAAGGGGGATTGGAGGACAAAGATATATGATATCCTTGCCCTCCCTTTTCCCTGGCCAAGAAACCTGGATCCAACAGACCTGGGCCCTCCCTCCTCCCCAGCGCTCGCCTTTCTCGAAGTGGGGGTCAGGTTATCCCCCCCAGCTGCTAGCTGGTAGCTGGCCGCCGCACGTGCCCCCGGGCCCCCACTGCCGTTGCTGCGACGGACGTCACGTCGTTGCCTGCCATTGCTGCCATTGCTGTTGCTGGCTGCTGCTGCTTGCTGCCCCCATCTCCCCCACCTATCTTGTTCTCGACCCCGCGACTGCTCTCCTCGCCCTCTCTCCTATGTTTTGAGTGTCCGCCGAAGTTTCCAGACCCCAGACACCTTGGGTGCACACTATACGTTGCCGGGTCTTGGAATGCATCACCTCTTGGTCATAGGTGCTGAAATCGAACTGCTCGCAAATCTCCGTGATGATGTCCTTCACCCACGCTTCTTCCATGATATCAGGGGTAGGCTGCACTTTGTCATGTAGGTTGCGTAGACCTCTCGGAACATCGCAAGCTGGCGAGTTGACGAAGCACTCCGCTGCGGTGGAACGCCGAACGGCGTCGGGGCTCAGGAGGTTCACCAACTTCAGGGGCCACCAATCCAAGGGGCGAAAATGCTTGACCCATACTCTCGAGGCACTCGGCAACACAGCCTTCCATATTTGTTGTAGCAAGCGCGACCTATCACTCCGATGGTATGCCTTCGCAGCGAGCCAGACGTCATCTTCAAGATCAGGCTGCAGGAGCTGCGCAGCCTCTCGAAGGCACCGCCGAACTGGTGAAGAGGTCGTGTCCACGAATTCCAACAAGATCTCGACTCTGGATCGGGAATTCTCTGGGATCTCGAGCTCTCGGGGGACAGACTTCTTTGGTATGCTGCAGTTGTTCCGCATGACCCAGGCTAGGAGGCGGTGTATCGGGGACAAGGCTTGGAGCAGCACGATCAAGTTCACCGCAGTGTCGCCGCGCTTCAAGAAGTCATACGTCTTCTTCACCCGAAACCCTTGGAGCATCTGCCACGCGTCGTCTTGACTATCTTGATGTTTAGCCCAGCTGGATGGACAGCAAGACGCCCATACAGCGCGCATGGCGACCCCTAAGAGCACCCCCGGGCTGTCGGAGGACACTTCCACCACCTGTTCACACCCGGGACTAGTAGTTTCCTTTTGTGGAGAAGACGATGTAATAAATCGATGACATGCTTCGCAGCAGCATCCCGACATTCCTGGCCGCATTCGCACTGGTCTGTTTTGCAATGAAAGGCGATTTGTCCCGACACCCAGCTCCCACACAAAGCCTCCGCTGCATCGATCATGAGCTTCCGAACCTTGGGCTTCAGGTACTCATCTGGCAAATTTCCTCCCACTGTCATTCGTGAGATCTGATCCTTGACTTTTCTCTGCTCTCGATCATTATGTGGATTATGAAGAACCAGTAAAGTATTGCGAACATGCCCTTCAAGGTTATGGCCAAGCGACGACCAGTACGAGCTGACGTTCATGGCGCTAGCAGCCCGAAAAAGATCAGTCAGAAGATTGTGCATCTCGAGCAAGGGAATCACACACCTGTGTAATGAATGTATCGTACACCTCTGAAATATGAATATGGCGCCATCATGGTGTTTCAGAAGCTCATCTGCTGCAAAGGCTGCGACGCGCCGATTTGAAGAGGCATCATCACCAACCATAATTAGTATGGCCCATGTTGAATCTTGTGACCTCATGCCCGGAGCCGTTGACCATGGCCCGAAAGGATGTTTGTTACCCATAGCTTTCCACAGGGTCTCCGCCGTAGTCCTCCTAATATATTGAAGCTCGCAAACCCATGGTTGAGCTGACCCCATCATGTTCGTCTTTACCCATGCTGCCATTGTCATAGCATGCACCGTCTGCACAGTAGAAAGTTGTGCGTCTCCAGGGGCGCTCGCATTACAATGAAGATGCTGTTGGGTCTCGTCCCACTTGACCCTTCGGGGGGGGGCTGGCAAAATCAACCCCCTGGTCCCTTGCCCCCTTGCCTTTGCCCCCGGCCCCTAGCCTAGCCTATCCTATCATCCCTCCAGAAGTCCAGAACGTCTGAACTTCTGGAGGGAGGAGGGAGGAGACTTCTGGACCAGAAGTCTCCTCCCTCCCTCCTCGCCCGTAAGGCCCTTGCCGTAACCACCCTGCCCTCTCATCTGTCATCTATCACTTGCGGCAAATGATAGATTAGAGCAGGGTGGTTACGTCAAATGATTTGCCTCGTCTCGTGCCCACTCCCTCGCCACTGATGGGGGCCAGGGTGAGGATTTCGCGAGGATGGGGGCGTGGAGCAAGTAGGGGCCAGGGGAACGGCGGGTGGATTTTGTTTGGTCTACGCCTGAGACTCGTGATAAACATTTTACCAGGCTGGGCAGAACCGAGAGCGTTTCGAAGAGCTTCGGCCCGAAAGGTGATATATTTCCAAATCGTGGAATCGAACACTAGGTGCAACGAGTACGGAGTGAGCCCGAATTTGTCTTGCAGGGTCGAATCCTGGGTGGATTTACGAGCTGAAATGAATGTAACATCGTTGACGAGCTCAAAGGGGTAGAAAGTATATTCACTCACCTCTGGGTGACTTCAAATTGAGGGTTTCACTCAGGATTCCGACCCGGGACCCCCGGAGACCCACCGAGGGGCTTGATAGGCCCCAGC
This sequence comes from Prorocentrum cordatum, assembly GCA_963575745.1. Lineage (NCBI taxonomy): Eukaryota > Dinophyceae > Prorocentrales > Prorocentraceae > Prorocentrum > Prorocentrum cordatum. The sequence continues at coordinate 38,586 of CAUYUJ010016961.1, forward strand.
TTCCCAACCCCAAATCCTCAATCCCCAAATTTGGCCCAAATCCCCCAACAATTTGAAGCCACCCCGGACCGGGACCGATGAGGAGGGCTCCTCCTCCCTCGCGGCCTCCGTGGCCCTGGCAGCTCGCTTCCGAAGCGCTTGCCGAACGGCTCGAGCGACGTGGGCCCGATCGCGAGCGCCGCTGCCAGGGCCACCGCTGCCACCATCACCATCGGGGGCGCTGCCTAGCAGCGGGCCGCTGCCGAGATTCGGGCGACGAGATCTATGCATATCCACTGCCCCTGGCTATGGGCTATAGGCAGGCCCAGGAGCGGTGCGTGGCGTGCCTCCCTGGCCACGCCAGGCGGGCGCATATCGCATGCATGTACATATATTTATATATACATATATATATATATATGCCATATGATATGTTAACGCTGCACCCCTTTGTTCCGCGCCCTTTTCGTACTCACAAACCTCCCCCACCCTTTTCCCTTTGCCCTTGTTCCAAAAATCCATTCCAAATCCCTTCCTTTTGTCAATTCTCCGTTGTCGATCCCACGAATAGCCCTGCTACAATCCATCCTCTTACTTCTGTTGGACCGTATCTATTTTTCTCTAAGAAAACATATCTATTCGTATATATATATATATACAGATATACACCGCTCCTGGGCCCAGAAATGGGCATGGCCAGGGGCAGTGGATATGTACAGATCTGGTCGCCCTACAAATGGTCAAATGGGGGTCCCCGACCTGAGGAGGAGGAGGAGGAGGAGGAGGAGGAGGGATGTAGAGTGAGGAAGTCAAAGATGATATGGGCGATGACGGGAGCGACGGCACCAGGAGGAGGACCCGCAGAAGGATTGATAATGAGATGCTTCGAAACAGATAATGGCAAATAATGAAGAGGAGGAGGAGGAGGAGGTGGAGGAGGAGAGTAGAGGAGGACGGACGCTAGGTACTAAGACGTAGGAGGAGGACAGTGATCGCCCAGGCTTGCAACGAGACAGAAGAAGAACTCAGAAGAAATGGACCAGGAGGAGGAGGAGGAGGAAGAGGAGGAGGAGCCAGGAGGAGGAGGAGGAGGAGGAGGAGGAAGCCTGGGCGCTCGAGCGCGATTAGCACCGCAAGGTCGCCCATCCCGGGCCTGGGCCTGGGCGGCCTGGGGCATGGGCCCCGGGATGGGCCGCCATCCCCCTGGAAGCCAAAATGGCTGGGGGAGGGGAACGAGGGGAGGGGACGGCTCCTTCTGCTCTCTCCCTCCTGCCTCCTGCCTCCTGCTGCCCCTCCTGGCTTCATCCCTCCCTCCCTTCCCCTCCTCACCATTCTGAACCATTCTTCCCTCTCCCATCGCTCTACCTCCTGGCTCCAGGCACCTCCTTGTCACGTGTCACGTCCTCGCACCCCTCCTGGTCTTTCCTCCCTTCTTCCCTCCCTCCTCTCCATTCCCCCCTTCCCTCCTCTATCATTATCCACCTCCTAGCAGTCTTGCCTTCATGAGGGCCTCGTGAGAGCCGAAAAAATGCTTTGAGAGACCCTGAGGCTCAAAGATGGTCCCAAGAAGGCTCCAGTATGGCCCAGAGAGGTATCTTACAATGCCAGAAGGCTATAAGGAGGATCAGTTGGAGGAGAGGACAGACGGAGGAAGCTGTAACTTTCACACGACCAGCAGTATACTTTTGTATCCAGAATCACTGACTTACTCGAACAAAATACCGTACTTGTCAACCATGAAGTACTCGATTTAATAGTCGCAAGTCAGGTTATTCGGTGCTACAACTTTCCAGAAGAGTTTTCGAGAGGTGCAACTGCCGAAAACAGAGATGATACCCTTAAAAGCCACATTATTATGCTAATGTCTCCTGGCGGTCCTGGGGTGCTCGTGGGCGGCTTGGGTGCCGTGGGGAGCGAGGATGGGACTGGTTGGGCAGCGTGGGGCCATCTTGGCGATGGTGGCCTCCTCGGGCCATCGTGGGGCAATGGCGGGGCCTCTTGGAGCCTCATGGGCGTTTCTTGGGGCCCTGTTGGAAGACATCGGTCAAATGCGGCGGCGGTTGCAATTCGCATTGCCTCCCCCCGAAGAGGCCCACACGTGGCCACCACATTAGTAAAACTGATGCCTTTTTGGGCGCCCTGGCACCTCCCCCCCCTTTCACCCGCCCATGTCCAGGAGAGGGGGTGGGGCAGCGGGGCAAACCCCTCCCCACGGAAGACTGTGGTGGGAAGAGGAAGCTCCCTAAACCACCTACGCCCAGGGGGTTCGTGGCGGTTGTTGAATGTCGTGTGACTTAAGAAGCGTCAGGGCTTCAGTCTGCCCTTCACTCCGCTGCCAGTCTTGGCTCGAACTTTCGAGCGCAGCCTAGGGCGCCACTTCCCAGGCGCAGCGCCGCAAGCCGGCATCCATGGATCGCTCGGCCATGGAGCAGGGAGGTCGGCCGTGGGCGCAGGAGATCGGATCAGACGACTACTGCATCCACCAGTCGCAGCAGACCTTGAAGAGCAGCAAGGGCGTGGTGAACGCAGCCGTGGAATCATTCCAGGCAGGAAACGAGTTGCTGAAGGAACACCAACGATCACTCGTCATGAGCATTGTCCGCGGCGAGGCGGAACAACGTGGCACCCCAGCGAAGTGCATGTCGCTGAAAACCAACATCGCGATGATGAAGATGCAGCTCGAGACGATCAAAAAGGCCATCGACCACATCAGCTGTGCCAAGGCAGTGCTGCAATACAACATATCGATGTCGGGACCCTTTGGCATGGAGCGCGACTTCACGAAGTCGCAGGAGGACGAGAACTTGGACTACAACAAGCGTGCGGTGAACCCATGCTCCCTTCACTGGTTCGACCCAGATGACGAGAAAACGCGGGTCCCATACGGCTGGCAAACCAAGAACCCTGAAGGGTGGATCGACTACACGACTGAAGCTACCAAGACGGAGAACGGGCTGGAACCATCTATCCCGTGGGACCCGAACAACCCAGAGAACTGAACCCCGTACGGTTGGAAGGTGAAGGACCCGTCAAAGTGGAAGGACTTCTCAGCCCAGCGGTCGACAGCATCAGCAGAAGAGTTTTTTCTAGTGGAGCCGCCAGCCTCGCCATCGGACAGGACTCCGCGCAGCACCGCGCGCGCGCCGAACAGCACGATCTAGAATGTAAAGCACAATAATCTGGCAACTGGCAACACCGACGCTTGCGTGTACAGTGATCAAGCGTCACCGCTTGCACGACAGTGCAAGCTTTGCGGGCACCCCGTGCCTGCCGCCAGGAGCCACGACACGACTTTCCCCTTGGAGGGACCAACCTCCTGCAGTTCAAAAACACAAGACAAACACAACTATAACAAACACAACACGTAATTATAAAAACGTGTTCGACGACGACGTCGGCGACGACGTCGACTACAATTACTCCCGCATGCTCAGATTCATAAGGATATCTTGGGCAAGAGCCGAAGTTATCAAGCGGAAACTGCATTCTAGGAAATATTCCCGTGTGTTCAAAATTGCAATATGTCTCCATATCAAGCAATAAATCATAAAGTAAGTAACTAATGCACTCATTAACTTAATCGCATACTTATTATGGCAATATGATGTCACGACTAATGCTGCACATGCTTCGTACATCATTGCGCCATCTAGCTTACATCCACAGCTATATGCCGTTGGCTGCCTCGGCAGCTGGTGTCACATTCCCGTGCAACGTGTGCTTTATTAGAAAAAAACGTTATGATGTTATTTCCCGCCCAAACCTGTCCTTCAGACGTGTCGAATCATTGTTTGGCGCGTGTTGTTTTTATGCATATGTTGCAAAATACATCTCAACGTGCTGATCCGTACTAAAATATTACTTGCGTGCTAATTATGTACGTTTCCATAACACATGTTCTGAACATAAAATGAACATGTTATATCGGATTACGACCGCTTCCTCAAACCTCCCCCATCTTCTGCCGGGCTGAGATCCGGCACGCGAGACCCTCAGGGTTCGTGCTCTTCGAGTTCCCAGAACACCATTCCCGGGCCACATTTTGAATGCCCAGAGCCAACTGTAAGCCACTTCGTGTTCTTCGAGTTCCCCGAACTCCATTCCCAGGCAACATTTTCAATGCCCGGAGCCAACTGTAGGCCACTTCGTGTTGTTCGTGTTCCGAGAACAATATTCCCTTATCCTATATTATTACCTAACAGCGTAAAACGATAGGTGTGTAATAAGGTCAAAAGAAAGCATCATGACGCACCAAGGGGGTCTGGGCGCGATCCGGGGGCGGATGCCGAAAACTTTTTTAACCAACAATTACACACTTCGTGGTCTTCGAGGTCCCAGAACTCCATTCCCGGGCCACATTCTGAATGCCCGGAACCAACTGTAAGCCACTTCGTGCTCTTGGAATTCCCAAAACTCCACTCCCGGGCTACATTTTGAATGCCCGGGGCCAGCTGTAGGCCACTTCGTGCTCTTCGAATTACCAGAACTCCATTCCCGGGCCACATTTTGAATGCCCGGAGCCAACTGTAGGCCACTTCGTGGTCTTCGAATTCCGAGAATTCCATTCCTGGGCCACATTTTGGTTTCCAACGCGGGTCTGTTACTATAGAGAGGGTCATGAAACAAACGTTCAAACACATATTATGCCTATCTGTGCATATGCGGTCTGGCAAATCGGGGCGGCATCAACGCGACGCCAAGGGGCGTCGTCGACTCGAGCCTGTGGCCTGGAAGCACGAAGCGCACGATTACCCATATCATGAAGTTCTACAACAGGTCACTGTGTTCTGGGGGGGGGGTGCGCGTATACGCAGAACACTGTTCAGCTAATCGTTAGCTGGCGCCCGCCCTCAAACTCATGCCCCATCCCCCGCCGCCTTCCAAGATCCCTTCGCTTAGGCCCCACTCTCCTCATGCCCCTCCGATAACCCCCGGTCCTCACCATGCCCCTCATCCACATTGTCACCCCCCCATGTGCCAATTCATGTCGTTCCTCGTCGTCCTCCTCCGCCGGATTAATTCCCCTTATCGTCCACATGCCTGCCCTCCTCCCATCCTCGACGCCCTAGTGCACATCATGCCCCCTCCATGTGCCCCTCCCCGCCCCCCTCGTCCATGTGATGGTGACACCGATGATGCAGCTCCTCCTAGGCCCGTTTCCTCCCCTCTCGTCCATTCCGGTTCATCCCTGGCCTCTTTGGCCGCCCCTCCTATCGAACCCCTTCCTTCCCACAGCCCACCATCCCCACCCCCCCGCGCCTTTGCATGCCCAAACTGCCCCCTGGTGGACCAGCTGGGAGACTCGCGGAAACTCCCGCCCAGTGACCACTCCGCCGAGCGGCGCGCGACAGATGCACAGTTGGAAACACGAACTGTGTATTTCGACTGCGCACGACACCCCCCCTGGACCACCGAACGAAAAACGTGTAAGTTCCCGCCCAGTCAACACCCCCCGCGAGGCGCACACTCCAAATACACAGATGGGAACGAGATCTGTGTACACAGATCACACCACGATCTGTGTAAACAGTGGGCCCACACACGAAAATACACAGTTGAAGACACAAACTGTGTACACAGATCACACCTTGATCTGTGTATTCCGGAAAGGTGAACGCTCGCCACCTCGAGGGTGCCCCGACTTTGCCAACCCAGAACCGAAGTCGACATGCCCAGCTAGGGGGGGATGCAAATACACACTTCCCCGGCCCAGGGCGCCCCCGAGGGAGCTGCAAATACACGCTTCCCTGGCCCAGGGCGGCCGCGGTGAAACGCGGCAACAAAGCGACCCCCAACGGCCCGAAGATGCCCCGAAAAAGGCCTCGAATGACCCCGAAAAATGCCGCGCAGCAATCCCAAAACACGAGAGGTGTCACATGCCACGAACCTCTTAACAGTCAAAGCTCCCCTCGTCGCCATACAGACCGCTGCGCTGGTAAAGGGGCGGGCCTTGCCGCAGGCACCTATAATTTACATGTTAGCGATGCGACTGTGCTCGGCGGCCGTGCCGCCCGCGTTTGGAGTGCGCCCCGAACGCTCACGTTGTCAATCGCCTCTGTTTGGTTGCTCCGCTGTGCTCGGATATCGAAAAGGCGATCTACCACTGATGCGGGCACGCGGCACCAGGGACTCCGCTTTTCGAGCATGGATGGAAGACGAGGTAGGACGACGGACGGTGGAGCAGGGAAGCAAAGAGGAACAAGGAATAATGAGGGAGGTGATCAGGGGCTCTCCCCCGCCCGAGCCGCGGACGCTTTCGACATCATCCAGGGGAGGGAAGAAAGGAAGGGGAACGGAGCAAGGGCGAGGCCGACGACGGGAAGCAAACTGTCCTGGGTCCGCATATAGCCATATGATTGCGATTCGGGCGCGCGCGCTTTCTTCGAGGCGCTTCAAGCCCGACCCATACTGAATTCACGAATTCCTCCAAACTGTGTAAACACTCCGTCCTCTGTTCCCCCTCCTATACAGCTGCATCAGACCAGAGGGGCAGTGGATTCCAAGCCACATTTTGAATGCCCGGAGCTAACTGTAGGCCACTTCGTGTTCTTCGAGTTCCCAAAACTTCATTCCGGGGCGACATTTTGAATGCTGAGGCAGGCTGATGCTGAGGCTGAGGCAGGCTGAGGCTGAGGCAGGCTGAGGCTGTGGCCGAGGCTGAAGGCAGACCGAGGTTGAGGCTGAGGCTGAGGCAGGCGGAGGCTGAGGCTGAGGCAGGCTGATGCTGAGGCAGGCTGGCTGAGGCTGAGGCTGAGGCTGATGCAGGCTGAGGCTGAGGCACGGCTGAGGATGAGGCCGGGGCTGAAGGCAGACTGAGGCTGAGGCTGAAGCAGGCTGAGGCTGAGGCTGAGGCGAGGCTGAGGCTGAGGCAGGCTGATGCTGAGGCAGGCTGAGGTTGAGGCTGAGGCTGAGGCTGATGCAGGCTGAGGCTGAGGCAGGCTGAGGCTGAGGCCGAGGCTGACGGCAGACTGAGGCTGAGGCTGAAGCAGGCTGAGGCTGAGGCTGAGGCGGAGGCTGAGGCAGGCTGATGCTGAGGCAGGCTGAGGCTGAGGCTGAGGCTGAGGCTGAGGCTGAGGCTGATGCAGGCTGAAGCTGAGGCAGGCTGAGGCTGAGGCCGAGGCTGATGCAGGCTGAGGCTGAGGCTGAGGCAGGCGGAGGCTCAGGCTGAGGCAGGCTGATGCTGAGGCAGGCTGAAGCTGAGGCTGAGGCTGATGCAGGCTGAGGCTGAGGCAGCCTGAGGCTGAGGCCGAGGCTGAAGGCAGACCGAGGCTGAGGCTGAAGCAGGCTGAGGCTGAGGCTGAGGCAGGCTGAGGCTGAGGCTGAGGCAGGCTGATGCTGAGGCAGGCTGAGGCTGAGGCTGAGGCTGAGGCAGGCTGAGGCTGAGGCAGGCTGAGGCTGCGGCCGAGGCTGAAGGCAGACTGAGGCTGAGGCTGAAGCAGGCTGAGGCTGAGGCTGAGGCAGGCTGAGGCTGAGGCAGGCTGAGGCTGAGGCCGAGGCTGAAGGCAGACTGAGGCTGAGGCTGAAGCAGGCTGAGGCTGAGTCTGAGGCAGGCTGAGCCGATGGCAGGCTGAAGCCGGCGGATGCGTATCTGTGGTGTGAAGGCACGCTGTCTTTCGAGTTGTAGGCTGAGGCTGAGGCTGAGGCAGGCTGAGGCTGAGGCCGAGGCAGGCTGAGGCTGAGGCTGAGGCTGAAGCAGGCTGAGGCTGAGGCAGACTGAGACTGAGGCTGAGGCAGGCTGAGGCGGAGGCTAAGGCTGAGGCAGGCTGATGCTGAGAGGCTGACGCTGAGGCGGAGGCAGGCTGAGGCTGAGGATGAGGCCGAGGCAGGCTGAGGCTGAGGTTGAGGCAAGCCGAGGCAGGCTGATGCTGAGGCTGAAGCTGAGGCAGGCAGAGGCGGAGGCGGAGGCGGAGGCTGTGGCTGAAGCAAGCTGCGGCTGAGGCAGGATGAGGCTGAGGCTGATGCAGGCAGAGGCTCAGGCAGGCTGAAGTTGAGGCTGAGGCAGGCTGAGGCTGAGGCTGAGGCTGATGCAAGCCGAGGCAAGCTGATGCTGAGGCTGAGGCTGATACTGAGGCAGGCTGAGGCCGAGGCAGGCTGAGGCTGAGGCTGAGGCAGGCGGAGGCTGAGGCAGGCTGAGGCTGAGGCCGAGGCAGGCTCCGGCCGAGACAGGCTGAGGCTGAGACTGAGGCTGAGGCTGAGGATGAGGCCGAGGCAGGCCGAAGCTGAGACAAGGCGAGGCTGAATGGGGGGGGGAAGGGGGGGGGGAAGGAGGGGAAGGGAGGGTGAGGCAGGCTGATCCGAGGCAGGCTGAGGCCGAGGCAGGCTGAGGTCGAGGTTGAGGCAAGCCGAGGCAGGCTGAGGCTGAGGCTGAGGCTGAGGGTGAGGGTGAGGCTGAGGCTGAGGCTGACGCATGCTGAGGCCGAGGCATGCTGAGGCTGAGGCTGAGGCAGGCTGAGGATGAGGCCGAGGCAGGCTGAGGCTGAGGTTGAGGCAAGCCGAGGCAGGCCGAGGCTGAGGCCGAAACTAAGGCAGGCTGAGGCATCCGTAGGAATCCATAGGAAACCTGTGGAATCCCCAGGAATCCTTAGGAATCCGTACAAGGATCCCTCGGAATCCATGGGCATAGTGAGGCATCCTCAGGGATCCTGAGGAATCCGTAGGATTCCATAGGAATTCTAAGAATCCTTCGGAATCAGGGTTCCTAAGGATTCCTAAGGTGTCCTAAGGATTCCTATTGATTTCGAAGAACGCCTTAGGAATTCGTAGGAATCCTCAGGATCCCATTGGGTCCTAAGGCCGTTGCCGCTGCGACTGCCATTGCGAATGCGACTGCGACTGCGAGAACAACAGGATTCTACAACTGGATTCTCACCTGAATCTTAAGGGGGATGCTTCCAGATATGCTTATACACATCGCGGTTAGGTTGCTTTGCCGGGGCAATGAATATCAAACCATACCAGTCTACAAAGCCGGGACTGGTTCGTCGTGCACGCTCAGAACAGCCCCAAATCAGGCGGTGATGTTCCAGCTGAAGGCGTACAGCGCAAACGTCTTTACTTCGACCCCCGAGCGATGCGGGCTGACTTTGGATTTCTTTTCGTTTGGAAAAGTGATTAGGATGTGTCTCGGCGCGCCCGTGCGATGTCAATTCTCCGTCAGCAGCTCGGGCAAGGTCGCATTGCCATTCCAAGGTCGGTTAAGTTTGAGGAGCGGCGTGACGCCCCAAAACGTAAGCGCACGTCCTCCGCTGGCCCAGCAAAGCGCCAGAAGTACTAGCTGACGCCCGCAGCCTGCAACGCCTCTTCTCCTCCGCAAGGGATATTGTTACATGTGTTCGCGATGTGCGTACTTGCAGAACTGCGTGGGTGGCGCCTTTGTTCGCGCTGGGGTGCCCCGGCTATTCAGCCGACTCCCCGCAGCAGCGCTGAACTTACTGCGCGCGAGGGGTCGCGCTTGCGTCTTGCATTGCGTTGCGCGCGCGTTGCGTTTGCATTGCGTTTTGTTGCAGCAGTGGAGAACGAGCGACAGCGGGGGGGGGGCGGGGGGCGGTGGAATGGAGAGGGGGGGAGTAGGAAGGGAAAGGAGGGCGGGCGCTGCATGTGTTAAGATGCGACGCGTCGCATCCTCAGGCCCCAGAGAGCGGTCGCTCGCGCGGAAAACTGCTGGGTCAAATCGCACAAACGACGCGCCACACGGGAGGGGGGGCCGGATTCCGGAGGAAGAGGGGGGGGGAATTTCAACAGTAAGGTGGCGGTGGGTCACGCTCTCTAAGATTACGTAGCACCCCGCAGCTGCGGATAAAATTGAGGGGGCGGCGAGGACGTCGTCAGTCTGCGAGGCTCTGGAGAAGCCCGCCGCAGGCGCCGAACTCTTCTGCAAATTATGCAGTGAGCCCGCCGCAGGCGCCGATTTTTTCGTTGCAGCAATGTGGGTGGATCGCGGGGTGGGTCGCGGGCGTGTCGCGGGCGGGTCGCGGGTGGGTCGCGGGCCGGGTCGCGGATGGGTCGCGGGTGGGTCGCGCATGGGTCGCGGGTGGGTCGCGGGCGGGTCGCGGGGTGGGTCGCGGGGTGGGTCGCGGGTGGGTCGCGGGGCGGGTCGCGGGGTGGGTCGCGGGGTGGGTCGCGGGTGGGTCGCGGGGCGGGTCGCGGGGTGGTTCGCGGGCGGGTCGCGGGAGGGTCGCGGGGCGGGTCGCGGGCGGGGTCGCGGGGTGGGTCGCGGGGTGGGTCGCGGGGCGGGTCGCGGGTTTTTTCGCGGGGCGGGTCGCGGGGCGGGTCGCGGGCGCTTCACAAATCGGGGCGACGTCAACAACAACAGCCAGCGTCATCCCCACCGCGGATCCCCGCGTCAGCCACGCGCCCAGGGGCAATGAACGACCGCTCGGCCCCCTCACTCTGATGTAAAACTTCAACTCCTTTCGCAATAAACCAATGCCAGATTTGGGCAGCTTGAGCCCCCCCACCTGCTGCGCACAGGCACCGCGCCCCGCGCGCGCGAGAACCGCAGCCATGCAGGTGAAGTTCTGGAGCTCGCGTTTCTGGTTGACAGCGATTAGCTTGCGCCCGAGCAGGTTGACGAGGTAATCCTCGATGAAGGTCGATGTGCGCTTGTAGCCGCCGAGGTCGTCGTTTCCTGGCTGCCCGCATCGCGGGCGCCACATGCGGCGTTGGCCCGTCTCCGCGCACTGCCAGGTCGTGCAAGCCCTCCTTCCTGATGCTCTTGACCGCTTAGAGCCCGCGGTTGCTCGCTGCTCTCTTCCTGGCCGAAGGTGAGGGGCGCGTGAGCGATGAGCCGCGCCCGCTTACCGCGCTGGACCGTGGCCTCCTCCAGCTTCTCCTAGAACTCGCTACGACGACGACGCAGCAGCGCCATCTTGCTACGTGGACGAGGAGGAGAAGGAAAAGGAGGAGGAGGACCCGCGCCGCGAACTCGACTCGCGAAACAGCTGGGCACGCGAGAAGCCCGCGACTCGAGATTACAATGCAGAGCCATGAACGTCGAGAGCTCCAGCACGACAAATAGAACAACTCCCGTCGACGCATCATTGGCTCATGTTCGCGGGGAGAACGAGCGGAGCAGCGGGAGAAATCAACGCGGGGCCCCCGCTCGCGGCGCACGCCGTCGCAGCGACCGTCCACAGCAACCGTCCTCCTGCGCGCGCGTCGAAACTCGCTCTTCCGGGTGTTGCTACGGGCCGTGATCGCTGCATGACGTGGTGGCAGCGCTCGCGGTGGCAGTCAGTAGCGGGGTAGCGGCAATGGTAGCGATACGAAACAGGCGCCGACAGCACGTCGCTGAGCATCGCGACGGGCACCGGCACGACGCTGGAAAGCGCCACGAAACGCGCGCGGCGCGATGCTGAGCAACACGTTGGACACCGGCAGCACAATGCTGAACAGCGCGAGCTGCCGCCAGCCCGCGAGAGGAAACGCGCGACGGCGCGCTACTACGCGCGCCCGACATGCGGACGCCCATCAGCGCGCAGGGGGACGGCGTCAGCAACGCGACGCTGAACAGCGCGACGGGCGCCAGCAACACGTCGGTGAGAAACGCGACCTGCGCCTGCAACATGGCGCTGAGCAGCGCCACGCCCACGCGTCAGGGCGCTTGAACCGCGCGACGGGCGCCGACAGCACAATGCTGATTAACGCAACAGGCGCGAGCAACAAAAAGTGGAATAGCACGACGAATGCGGGCGGCCCTGCGACGAACAGAAGGAATTGTTGCAATGCCACGACCCCGACATCCGCATGACACTGCGAACATCAACGCCACGCCGCTGAGCAGAACGACAGGCACCGCCGCCAGGAGCCAGGAAGATGAACAATGCAACGATTATCACAACGCAGATTTGCTGGAAGATTGGATCTAGGCTAGAGTTGACTGCGCCCTTATCAAGGCTCGACAAGCCTTCTCAACGTATCAAGGCTTGACGAACCTTAACAAAGATTGCCAAGCCTAGGCTCATCAAAGCTTAGCAAGGCTGGCTTGTCAGTGTTTAGCGAATGCTGTAGACGCCCCGCTGATGTGAACCCCGGCCAACGCTGCGCGCAACCATCTTTGAACTCGCACTGCTTGCACTGATGTTGCGCGCACTCGCTGGGGTGTGCCTGGGCCGTCTTGGCCTGCCGCTGGCGAGTCGCTCGCGCTTCGCAGCGCAGAAACGGCAGAGCATAATTGGCGCCGCTGTCTTGGAACGGCGGACGGCCAGATGACCCTTAAATAAGTGGAGCACCTCAGCACTTTTGGACATGTACGCAAAGTGAAGCACATGCGCGTCTGGACTCGCAGGGGTCGCTCCACGGCGCCTCAACGGCCCGGGCGGAAGCGGTGGAAGGGGGGGGTCGGGGAGTGGGCCCAGGAGCAAGTGCAAAGCGAAAGCGCCCCCCCCCCCCCCCAGCCATTAATTCAACGCCAATCCCAAGCAGGAGGACACGTACCGCATGGATCACAATAAGAACCATCGCGGGCTTGGCTTGGATAGCTGCAGATGGTCCACGTCGGGGCGACTTGCGCGTCGGTTTCTGACTCCGCGTGGGTCGCGCCACCTTGAGCGGTCAGCCGCTTTCAGCGTCGGACCAGCAACGGCGCTCAAACTTACCCGCCCTCGCTGCGACGACGCGACGCTTGTTTGGGCAAGGCCCTGCTTGCCGGGCGCGCGCCCCAATCCAATAACCTGTTTCATGGCCCCAGCTGCACTTGTTCAATGTGCCTTTTGGCTGGCCAGGCTGGCCGGGGCTTTAAGGGCACCTGGCCAGCGCCTGGGGCGCCTCTCGGGCGGCGGGCCGCGCGTGCTCGCGCGCGCCTGCAGCCCGCGCGCGCCCGCAACCTGCTCGGGCCTCGAAGCTGAAACACGCGGGCTTCTGCCGGCTCCAGATGGGGGCCCAGGCCAACGGAGGTGGAAAGAAATGCGCCCTCTTGAGAGGCCCTGGGGCGGGGCCCGCGAGCTCGCCCACGCTGCGAACGCCTCCGGCCGACGCTGGGCCGGGGGGCCAGGCCGCGTCGGCACGGCCCACCGCCACGGCCCGCGCGCACGGGGCGGAGAGGCCAATCGATCCCCTGCCCCCCCAGACGCCTCCGACCCCCCACATCCAATTCCACCTGTGAGCGGCAGCACATACCTTTGTCAAATATCCGTTCAGTTGCTCGTCGAACCAAGCGCCGGCTGCAGATGGGGACCCAGTAACGTACGCGGAGCTCACAAGATGGCAGCCTTGGTGGTGTTTGGGTTTAAATGTGATTTCCAAATCTCTGGCGACCCTCAAATGAACGTTGTACTCGTCGCAAAACGTTTGCACTTCCGAAGCCGACCAATTTCCTTTGTTCGCCCTGGCCGCACCGAAGAACGCTCGAATACATAGGGGGGTTCCTGGCACTCGGCAGCGCTAGCACTTCGGAAACAACAAATATTAGCATTGCGATCGTTTCCGCAGTTGCAGTTTGGACTTGCCTGCTCCGTCTGTTCCTAACATGTTGGATGTTCAGTTTTGGATATCTGCATTTGTTATGCCAGACTTTTTCTCTACCTTGAGCCGCGCAAACAACATGGCACGAAGACGGCCGAGTGAATGCGCACTCTTTCCATCTATATTTGTGGACGGACTGGCACGCACATTGTGATCGAACAGCCACCAAATGCAACAACTCAAAAACAAAAAAAAAAAACGAACACGCCAAGGGACAGACAATGCAACCAATCGACTGCCATGCTGCCTGGATGTATGTATATCTCCGGACAGAAAATAGGGCACCTCCTCCGCGCCGGCGTTTCTTCGGACCGCCTCCAGAAGAGAGCCCGGAACGGTTTGTCCTCTGGGTCGCGTAGGCATATCGGTGGGCATGTCAGGCATGTCACGGCGGGGCTCGACGCGATCTCCTTTCTTGAGGCCGAGTTCTGGAAGGTCAACCATGAGACAATGGCCTCTGCTGCCGTGAATCGTCCTGTCGCACTCCGACGATCCACGGAGCTGTGGGAAATTATCTTGTGTAACAAGAATCCAAAACTCGCAGCGGTTGCAAGCATAGTCGTACTTTTCAGCGGTATGCGGCTGCCACGGCACATCGCCAGTGCAGGATAAGCCAGCAAAATCCCAGCTAGCATGACTCGCACGCTGGGCAAGGGTGCTTGATTGTTCCGAAGGATGGGAACCCGTGCGTTCTCATAGACCCCACCCAGTCATGATTCAACCACAGCACGACGGCCTTCTCCAACTTTGATTTGGAGCACGCTGCCTCCAGTGTCTCAGACTCTCGCCAGTCAGCTCCGCCATGCCTTTGGCTGGGGTAATTCCAGCAGCTAGCGACATCAAGCTCCAACGTATCGCCAATTGGAGCACGTGAACTGAATGATGCCATCCCCTGCAACCGCAGGAACAAATATCATACTTCTTCATCGCAGAGCAAACGTGGCGCACGCCCGAAGTAATGGTATACGCCCACAGCGCAATGCAGCTATCTGTTCGTGCGCAGCTGAAGCCGTCAGTGTATACTGCGAGTGGCCATGCGCGTTCGCCTTCGAGCGAGGCGCGCGCAACGTCGCCGTTGAAATCTACTGGAGGGAGGGCATTGGCTAAAGCATGCTATCCATCTTCCACAGTTGAAACGAGACGATAAGCGCTGCACAACTCCGGACCTGCGAGCCGCGGCCCCTGACCCAGGCCGGAGTAGAAGTGAATGAAAACGGCGTGGCGTTGCCGCTCCTGGCCGCTTTCGCGGCGCCACGCGCGTCGGAAACACGACGGGCCAGGACGCCCTGTAACGAGGAGGAAGAGGAGGAGGAAGAGGAGGAGGAGGAGGAGGAGGCGAGGAGGGGAAGCAATCCAAAACACTTGGCGCGGCGCATCCAGCAGCCTTCTTAGATACAGCAGCCTTGAGCTTACCCTGGAGCGACGGTTCTATGTTCAACTCATTCTGGATGCCGACGTGAGGAGGAGAAGACGGCGCATGCAAGGTCACCATGGATTGGTCCGCTCTGCGAAGGGACGGGACATCAAGCATGTAGAATTGTTCGTCCTTGCGTCCGGTTCCGAGCGCCGAGTCCACGCGTTCATTGCATGCACCGCTCTGCTTACCAGGGCCAAACGAGAGAGCCCCATCACCTTTCGCGCCAGCCTTTGTAGCCCAGCACGCAATCACACCTATGGCATTTGCATGCACCGTGGCGCCAGTCTGTTTCAAGGACACGAGATACCCGAACAATGTCTCACCACATTCTTGAAGGCTCAAACTATCAATAGCTTCACCGTGATCACCCAGTCCTTTGGGTGCATCCCACAAGGCAACCTTGTCCCAACTATGTAAAGCTGCCATTTCTTGCAATGGAGAAACTGAGATTCGAGCCCGAGCAGTTACCTTCGGGAAAAAGGAAGAGGAAGAGAGGAAGGAAAGAGGAATGGATGAGTAAGGTTCTGGGAGACACCTAATATATTCCCCAAAGCCTTGGACGTCAGAAGCCCCCCCCCCTCTCCCAGGATCCTTAGGGGGGGGGCTGTGAAGGGCGATGTTTGTGAATTCGAATTCAGCGCGCCTGCCGCTGATCACGCTGCCCACCTGGATTTCCTCCGCGCCTGTCCAACCAATCCATCCCCCCACTACGCCTCCTCGCCTCATCCTGCTACGCATTGTTCTGCGTTTCCTGCGAGGGGCAGCCTAGCATTGAGCGTCATTGAAAACCAATGAAAACCATTGAACGCCATGGTGACCAACATCATTGAACACCATTGCCATGTTGAGGGGATGTCGTAGGCGTCAACGTCATGGGCCGAATTTCGCACTGGACTAAAATCATTGAAGATCATTGGAAATCATGGGGCTTGCATCGGGGTGATTTCCAGAGAACGTAGCGATATGTCGATATACGATTGTTTTGTAGTTGATTTCAACTGTTGAGGTCCATGCGGCCTGTGTGCTGGTAGTTTTCTCCGTCATGACCCGCCTCTTTGACCTGCAAAGTCGGTCGACGATGCATCGCTCGAATGCTGGTTCAGCGCGGGCCCTGTCGCACTCGATTAAACGATGCCGATCGACCCCATTGGCCGACATCGCGCCCCCACTAACGTAAACAGTGGCACCTCAGGCTGCGATGGAGGTCTCATACGCCCTCTTGCAACGGTCGGTTGCCTCGACCAGCTTCGCGACCAGGGTGTCCAGCTCTCCCGGGCGGTTGGTCTCATTCGCGACGTCGGTCGCCTCCAGGTTTGTTTTGGTCCACTTCTGGGAATTGCCCGCCAGACCGACGTTCGCCCAATCGGGGGAGCTCTCGGGGAAGGTCTCCACTGCCTTCCTTGCCTCACGGATGCCCTTGACCATCCCATCTCCTACAGCCTTCTGCCGATCCGCCTTCGTGGACATCGCGTGCGCGACGTCCCTGCAGCTTTGCTGAGCCTTGGACGCACCCGCATATGCCTTCAACACCTTGGTGAAGGAGAACTTGGTCGCCTTTGGAGGCTGCCCAGCATCGGGTTGAGCTCCGCGCTGCCTCATTAGGATTCGTAGTCGGCTCCTTGCCCTTTGGAAGGGGTGCGCGTCTCCTGGCCCTGCTTCGTCTTCGGGGTCTCCGTGGTCGGCTCGGCTGCGGACCCTGCGGTCTCCGCCTCGAACTTCTTGAAGCTCTTCCCCGTGCCATTCGTGCGCTTGAAGTTGCTGTCGACGTACCCGTCCAAGTGAAGAAACTTCACCCTCTCGCGCTGCATGTCGGTCTTGATGAATGGTTCGCCAACAAGCGTTTCCCCCGCCTGCGTGAGTTTGATGCAAGTATTCACCACATTCAGTGCCGCCTTGTACGCCAGCTCATCGTTCCCCTCGTCGCGCACGATGATGCTGAACGGTTCGTGTTTGCCCCACTTGCCCCGAGTGGTCGAGTCCTCCTCCTTCTCCGTAATCTTCTCCTCGACCAGCTTGTTCAACGTGTCCTTCACCCACTTCTCCTTGGAACTCCGCTGCCGATCCCTGCCCTTGCACCTCCCGTAGTCCCTCTCGAGTGTCTCGTCGCTATTCATGGCAGTGGCGAATTTCTGGCCGTTCGCCGACCTCGCCATGATCTCGCCGCCGCGCAGCGCGTCCTTGAAGTGTCGGTTCAATGCATCGTCATCGTCGTCTTCCTTGCTGTCTTCGGGGGCGGGAGGGACCCCTGCGGCGACTATGCTCTGGTAGATGCTCTGCAGCGCTTTGTCGCCAGCCTTCCCAGATGCCTCTACGTCGCCGTGATCGACTGGAGGCATTCCTGCCAAGAGCTGCATGCTGACGATGCCGGCTTCATCCTCCATGGACTCGCCATCAAACATGTGCTTGCCCGAAGTGCTGCCAACGCCTGTATCAGCATCGGCGCCGTCTTCCTCATGCTTGACCATGGGCTTGCTACACGCGTCTAGCAGTGCCTCGCTCTGGGCCAGGATCTCATAGCGAGAAGGTTTGGCCAACTTATCTGGAAGCATGTCCCAATCGTAAGCGTCAGCAACTCTCATGGGCTATTGGGGTGGCGATGGGGCGTCGGCGTCAGCTTCCGCGGCCATCGGGGCAGCGTCTGCGGACATGTTGGCGCTGTCCGAGGCTGGTCGATGATGGCTGGGCCCCGAGTCGCAAACTATATACACAAGACAAACTTGCTACGGATTGTAATGTTCGTTTATATCCAGGGGCTGTAGTTCTGTTGAGGTATTGTTTATATTTGCGTTTGTCTCGCTCGATTGTTGTTTTTTAGTTCGTTTTTTTTGGGGGGGGGGCTTGACTCGTTTGTGATGTACTTCAATGTTTTGCGATCGCCCCCACGATGAGAGATGCTCGCATCTCCCCGAAATCATGTCTTACAGGCAAGCGCGACGAAGCTCCAACACATCCAGCTCAAAGGTTGATCGACTCCTGCTCGCACTGGCTCCTGATCTTCTCGAGGTGCTCCAGCCACGCGGAGTCGTCGCTGTCGCCGTCGGCGTCGACCTGGACCATTGCCTCCCTGGCGCCGCTGTCCCCGATCGGAGAAGACGACTTCGGCTTCTTGCTGGGCTTCGCCGCGCTGGAGGCTGACGCTTCTCTCTTCGAGGCCGCTGGTGCACTGCAGCTGGGCGCCGCCGCCGACTCGCCGCTGGACTTGGTTTTCGATGGGCGGCTGAGCGATGCCATGAACTCGCCACGATTCGCCGTCAACGAGTCGCGCTCGAGCAACCCGAGGATCTAGTTCTACAGACGCCCGGCCGTCTCCGCCACCACGTCCTCGCGGTATGTGCGCGTGCTGTCGTGCCCAATGATGACCCGGGGGATCTGCTTCTTCTTCTTCTTGCCAGGCGCATCCTCGACGATGCTGTCAGAGTGGACGAGAACGACCAATCCAATCGCCTTGTCGACCTTCTTCTGGATGGTAACTTGCGCGCCCGTGTCAATACGTTTGCCTGTGCGAAGCGCCCCCTTCGTTTTCTCGAAGCGGATCTTGGTGTTCACCTCGAACTCCTCGTTCGTCATGCCCACGATATCCTTGACGTCTTCCTCGGAGAACTTCGCGATGATGAAGCCCTTCGGGTCGCTCGAGCTGACCTCCACGTCGCCCGTGCACTCCTTCTTGTTGGGCTCTGCGAGCGGCGCCCTGAAGGCTTTACAACCGTCAGCATCCCAACCGCGCGCGTACTCCGTTGCTGGTTGATACCCGTCAGCGGCAGCTGCACCTCCTTCTGGGCCACCGTCGTCGTTGTCGTCGTCGTGCGAGCCGCCGTCGTAGAACTCCTCGTCTTCCTCCTCGGGGTTCTCGTCGTCGCCGCTGGGCTGGGCCTCCATGTTCATCACCTGGACAACCCAGGCGGGCGGGGCCGCCCCGTGCCTCGACTGCGAGATGTGCCTCATCATCTTGTTGAGTCTGTTCCAAGTGACTGTCACCCACTCTTTCTGCTGATCTCCAAGAACCAACTCGGGATCCCTCAGCGCCTCCTGGCAAACCGATTACTTGAAGGACAGTCCGCCGAAAGTTGTGCCCACCTCCTGCCACATGTTCGTCAGAACGGCGATCTTCTTGACCTCGAGGCCCCCTGTTCCTGTCTCGGCGCACGGCGGTGCGCTTCTCGGACTAGTGATGTGCTTCTTCAAGACCTCCGCGAGGTCCTCCTTGGAAGCAGGCCGACATGGAGCACGGCCCGCCATTTCCCTCGAAGAGCGAGCCGAACCCCGAACACTCGCTTGAATCAGTAAGGCCGCGGACGTCACGGGAGCTCTGGGAGGCTTCTCGGGGCTTCAGGGGCGCTCTGAGGGATGCCGCGTCGTCAGGGGCTCTGGGAGGCTTCTCGGGGCTTCAGGGGCACTCTGCGGGGGGCCACGTCGTCGGGAGCTCTGGGAGGCTTCTCGGGGCTTCAAGGGCACTCTGAGGGAGGCCACGTCGTCGTCGTCTTCGTCGTCGTCGTCATCGCAGGGCACCAACCATAGGGCACCGGGGAAGGCAACGAGAAATTACGAGGGAAGGTCGCTCTCTACCTCTATCTCTCTTTCTCCCTCTCCCCCTCTCTCATATTAATCCTGGTGGCAGGGGAAAGGTTAAGTGAGGGGGAGCTTGTTGTTTTTCATATTCTTTCCCAGTCGCAACGAATGTTCACTGTCCAAAATCAACGTATGTTGAGATGGCCTTAATATATGGACCTATCTCTAAATCTAAGAACCCTAGCGTCGCCTCTTAATTTAAGTTCCCAGGTGCCTCTGCGCATGGGCTGCGCCCTGGCAATTGGGCCCTGGCCCAGATGCCCCAGCTGCATGCGCCGTGCGCAAGGGCCTTGGGCCCTGGTCGCTGGGCCTTGAGCTCTGAGTCTGGTGCGCTGGGCTATGGGTCTTGAGCAGTGGACCTTGGGCCCTGTGCCATGTGCCCTGGGCGCTGGGCCTTGGGCGCTGAACCCTGGGCCTATGGCCGCGACGCTGGCTGGCCCTGGGCCTTGGTCGACGGGTCCTGGGCCCTGCCCCTTGGCGCCTGGAGCCCAATGCCTTGGGCCGCGAGCAGCCCTGGGCCTTGCGCCCTGATCCCTGGGCTCGGGGCCTTCCTTTGCCCGGGGCGCTGGGCCGGGGCGCGGGCGGGCGCCGCGGCGGCGCCAGCGCGGCATGGAGGTCGCAGGCGACGAGACGCGCCTCAGCGGCCGCCTCGGCTGCGGATCGCCTTGGGCATTGGGCCTTGGTTTTTGAACCATGGGCATTGGGCGCAGGGCGTTGGGCTGAATATCTTCGGCCACGGGCCCTGGGCCCCGGCGCCTTGGGCAGTGGGCCGCGGGCGTCCTGTCAGGGGCACCAGGCCCTGCGCGCGCCTTGGGCCCCAGGGCCCGGGCCTTGGGCCAAACTCCTCCGGCTCGGGGAACTGTTGCCCTGTGCTCTGCGCCGTGCGCCTGAGGCCCTGGGCAGCCGGGCCTTGCCCCGGGCGCTGGGCCCAGGGGGCCGAGCGCACTGGGCCCCTACTTGAAGCGTTGCGCGCAAGGCCCTGGGCCATGGACATCGGGCCTTTGCCCCCGTCAGGCTTTGGCATTGGGCCTTGGCCCGTCGGCCCAGCGCCTCGGGCCCGGGTACCGCGCCCTGGGCTCTGACCACGAGGCCGCGGGCATTAGCCCTTGCGTCCTGGACATAGGGCTCGGCGCAGTGCGCCATGGCGCCGCGGGCCCAGAATGCATTTGGCCTTGCGCCATGGGCCTCGAGCCTGGGCCCTGCGCCCTCTGCCCAGAACCCGCGGCTTCCAGCGCTGGGCCATGGGCCCTGGGTCGTTGAGCCCTGCGCCCTTGACGTAGGGCCATGGGGCTGGGCGCGTGGGCCATGGTTTTCGGACATTAAACCTGGCGCTCTGTGCCCTGCGTCATGGGCGCTGTGGGGCGCGCGCCCTGGCCCCTGGGCTTCCTGCGTCGGCCCCCGGGCCCTTGGCTTTGGGCCGCGGGCCTTGAACCCAAACCCTTGCGCACTGGGCCCTGAAACCTGTGACCCTGGGCTGTGCGCGGCGCGCCCTCAGCCTCTGGCCCTGGGCCATGGGCCGAGCCCTGGGCAGCGGGCTCTGGGCCCTGGGCGGCCCTGGGCCCTGAGCCTGCAGTAGAAGGCGACGCGCATTGGCCCCGGGTCCTGGGCGCTGGGCTTCGGGCCCTTTTGGCGCCTTAGGCATGGGCCCTGATCCGCTGGCCCGGGGGCCCCGCGCCTGGGCTCTGCGGTTTCGGATTTGCGCCCTGGGCCCTGGGTCTTGGGCGCCGGGCGACATCATCAACGATGCAATAGCTGGCCTGCAGGCCGCGGGTGTCGCGGGGCGCCTGGGCGGCCGCCCTGGATGCGGGCCCTGACCGAGTGGTCCATGGCCCTGGGCATTGAGCCTGGGGCTTTGGATTTCTTTGCGGGGGGGGGGGGGGGGGGGCATGGGTTGTTTGCGCCCTGGGCTGTGGGTTCTGGGCTTTGGGCCATGCGGCTTGGGTCTTGAGCCCTGGGCCCTTTGCCCTGAGCAACGGGTCGCCTTGAGTCTTGGGCGCTATGCATGGCGCCAGAGCTGCGCCTTGAACGTTCGGCGCGCTAGATAAATATATGCGCGGGCGCCTCGCCGCCCCGCGGAGCTCTCCTGACGCGCCCGCCGCGTTGGCGATGCAAGCGATTCGGCGCTGCATTCGTGGCCAGGTTCGGCGACCGTTGCTGGCAGCTGGCGCAACCAATGCAGTTGGCGCAGCTTCCTTTGGAGGCGCACCATTCGCAGCCATCGGAACCGGCGTAACAGCCGCTGCCATCGGCGGCAGGGTTGGAGCGGCTGTCTTCGGAGTGCGCGTTGCCGGGGTTGGCGTGGCTGCCTTCGGACTTGGCGTAGCCGCCGTCGGGATTGGCGTAAGTGCCTCGAGAGCTGGCGCAATATTGCCTGCGTCGTTGACGCATCTGCTTCCGGAGTTGGCGAAACGCCAGCTGCCTTCGCAATTGGCGTAGTTGCCACCGGAGTTGGCGTAGTCTGAATTGGCCGAGGCAACCCTGGCAAATCGGCGCCGGTGGACCACGAGAATCGCCCTCGTCGCCCATTGCGGCGCCACCAATGGGCGCGCTGACAGGTAACGGGCCATTCTGCCGCCCGCTGTCCTTTGCTCTGGCTGCGCATTCCGCGTCAACGAAAACAACTGGCAGAGGCGGCGCCCGCATTGATCCGTGAATATCCACAGGGGGCGAGATAATCACTAGGGCGCCAGGACACTGATCACCAGGTCCTGGCGGAGCAGCAGGAACAAGCACAGGCGCGCGTATACGCGCGGGAGGCGGAGGCAGAGGCGGGCGGCGTGGAGGCGAAGGCGGACGGCATGGAAGACCCAGCGGCGGCGCCGCAGGCCGCATAGGCAGATGCACAGGTACAGGTGCAGGCGCAGGCGGCGGCGGCAGTGGCGCAGGCTGCCAGGGCCACGACGCCGGAAGGTGCTAGGGCCACATCGCTGGGGGGTGCCGCATCCCGCGCCAAATTTCGAGCCTGCGCGCGGAGGGAGGCAGCGCGGCTGCGGCCGCGGCTGCGGCATGAGGGGGATGAGGGAGAGCCAGACTGGAAGGAAAAGGAGGGCGGGTATAATCAGGGTGGTTTTGGCTCGCTCGTTCATCCTATCCTCCCTCGTTTTATTAATCTACCAAAGGAGACATGGCTAACGAGTAACGCGAAAGGATGGACTGCATCACGAATTGGCCATCGGCTTGGTCGCCGCGTGGAGGGCCATGCCACCGTGATCGATATTGCCGCCGCATCATTTGCCGCGACCACTACCACAAACGCTGCCGTCTAGGATGGCCCCCGCACGAGCCCGCAGGCCCCGGCGAGGCCCCCCCGCGAGCCCCCCCAGAGACCCCCGCGGCCCCCATTGGGGCCGCAAGACCCCGGGGGGCCCCCGGGAGGCCCCCGAGAGGCTTCCAAGAAGGCCCCGAAGAGGCTTCCAAGAGGGCCCCCGAGAGGCACGCACGAGGCCCCGTGTCCAAGACCCAAGCACAATGGCGGAGCGGGGCGATGGCAAACAGACGAGCGCTCGCCACTGCAACCGCCACCTTCCACGGCAACTGCGACAACCACTATTCCCGCCACCAATACTACCACAACTGATGCCAATGCCGTGGCCGATGCTGCGAAGAGATCCTACGAACACGCGGTCACTGCTGTGGATTGGTTGGCGACTCGTTTGGCTGGCGCTTCTGCCGACGGCAGTTGTCTGCCGCCGTGTGGCGCAGGCTCGAGGGCTCTTCAGCGCTGCAGAAAACATCGCGGCGCACGCGGGCGCGGCGCTGGGCGCCGCTCTGAATGCCGCGCGGCGTCGCGAGCGCATCGCGCATGACTTGGGCGGCGCCCGGAGGCAGGCCTCGGTGGGGGGGGCCCGCAAGACAACGTGGCCCCGCGGCCTGCCAACGCCCGCCCTTGGAAAAGGCAAGCACCCCGTGGGGGGCCTACTGCTGGGAGGGGCCAGGCAACGAACGCAGAAAACAGCCGCAGGCAGGCGCGGCAGGCACGCGCCTCGAAACGCGGCCTCGCTGCCGCGCGGCCCCAGCACGCCCGAATTGGCGCCCCGGCGCCGCTGTCGCCGCGGCGCCCGCCTCAGCAGCCGGCCCGCCTGGACGTGCACGGCGCTTGCCGTTCAGGCATCGGGCCGCCGCGGCTCGCGCGCAGCCGCCGCCCGCGGGCGCGGCCGCCAGGGGTGGGCCGCCCGCGCGGCGGGCGGAGGGTTTCTTCCCCGCGGCCCTCAGCGGCGCGGCGCGCCGCCGAGCGGCCGGCTTCGCCCCGGGCGCAGGTGGGCGCAGGCGCCGGCGGCGCGTGCCAGCCATGGGGATCGCGCCGTACTTGCCGCGGCGCCGCGCCGCCAGGCTCCCCCTCCTCCTCCTCCTCGTCCTCCTCCTCGTCCTCCCCCATCCCTGTTTCCTATTGGGAACTCCTCCGCGTCGCACCCCGAGACGCGCCGGCGCTGGCGAAGTGCGTCGTCGGCGTTTCCCGCGTCATTTATGATCCTGAAATTTGAAGTTCGCAACGGCTTCACGGATGAAAAGGCGGGCTGTTTTCACAGCGTGGTTCTCGCCTCGGGACCGCAAGAGCTTCGCGGATTGAAGGCGGCTCCTTGTTCAAAATGAGATGAGACTCTCAAGGTTCAGAATTATTCCTTCACGGTTGGATGCGGGGCCGTCAGGGCGCAACCGTTCATTCGCGGCGACGCCCCAGGAATGGCGTTCTGCCAAGAGTCTAGATCGCCAGGACGCATCAATAACATAAGTTCGTGACGCCGAAACTTCAGGAATGGCGCTGCGGCGCGGGACTAGATGTTCACGCGGCTGTCTTCCAACGAGGCGCGCCCCTCAGCGAGGAAATCCGCCGACCCCTTGTGGGTCTCTTGGCGTGTGAGATAGTCCCCCAGGGACCCCAAACCGGCGATTTGACCCCCCCCCCGGGCCCGGGACGAGCGACCCACGGGCTTCTTTGGGCCCAAAAGGGGCTCAAGACGGGCTAAGAAGGTCCCAAGGCGCCTCCAAGGCGGCCCACGAGGGCCCCGAGACGCCACGCGAGCGCTCCAAGACGCCCAAGATGGTTCCATGACGAGCCAAGAGACCTCCAAGACGGCCCAAGCGGCCTCCAAGAGCAGTCCTTAGAAGGGCCCACGAGCTGAAAATTGAGAAATTCCAATGGGAAAAAGGCCTTCGGCGTTGAAGACCGTGCAAGAGCACCCCAAGACCGCCCCAAGACGGCCCAATAGGCCGCCAAGAGGCGCCCAAGTCGGCTCCAGAGGGCGCCAAGACGGCCCAATAGGCCCCCAAGACTGCCCAAGAGGGCCCCAAGACGGCCACACGAGGGGCCCAAGAGGGGGAGCTTGAACCGACAATCCGAGCCTGCCGCCCCAAGACGGCCCCAGAAGGCCCCAAGAGGCCCCAGGAGGCCCCCAAGACGCCTCCAAGAAGCCCCAGAAGGCCCCCAAGAGGGCCCCAAACGGCTCCAAAACGGCCCACAAGAGGCTTCGAAACTGCCTCCAAGAGTCCCGCGAGAAGCCCCTCGCCCATTCTTCCTCTCCCTCCCTCGCCTCATCCTCATCCTCGTCGATTATTTTCCCCCCGTCCTTCATTTCCTCCGTGCCCCCCTCCTCCCCCCCCTCGCCGCCCTTGCCCACCTCGGCACCCCGGTGGCTTCAAAACTGTTTTCCAGAGGTCCCCGAAAGGCGTGCCGCGAAATCGTTATGCACATAGAAGAACTTCTCACCCAGACCAAAACTCAGGGTCACATATCAATGTCCCCCTCCTCCTCGTCCTCCTCCACCCTCTCCACGTTTCCCTCCTCCTCGTCCCCCAACTCTTGTTCCTGGTCCGCTTCACCCCCTCATATTCGATGATTTTCCCCCCCGATCCTCCGCCTCATCTCCATTATCCTGTCTCCGTCCTCATTTTTTCTCACCAGTGCGCGTGCCCGATTCGACATCATTTGCATGTATTGCACTTCGGGGTGCCTTGTTTGGCGTCCGGCGGGGCATTGTGCGGGTCGGGGAACGCCGACTTCGGTGGCCTTCTCTCGCACGCGCCGCTGCACTGATACGGCTGGCAATTGCGGGCTGTGAACCCGAGGTCCTTGCAGCCTCCGCACGCCACTTTGGCTCCTTTCGCCTTTCGATGATCTTCCACTCGGCTACGCTTCCAATGTTTCGTGTCCGAGAACGCCCCTCCGCACGTCGCGCACGTCAGCGGCTTCGCGTCCGCCTCGGCTTTCCGTTTGCGATTCGCTGGCTCCGCATTGCCCCGTCGCACCTCTCTCTCTCTCTCTCTCTCTCGTTCTTGCGCGCATTTCTGACAGAGCCTCTCCCCCGCAGTATCGTGCTTCTTCCGAGCTTCTGACATCTCCGCCCTTCCGTCACACAGCGACAGGCACTTATCGCTCGCACATCGCGCGCGCGTTCGTTCCACGCTCTCGTTCCACTTCGCGTTGCCTCTCCGCGACTTTTGCTTGGTCTTGACATGGCTGCACTTCGCGCAGCACATTGTCCGAACCCTTTTCGTCTCCCCGTCGGCGGCCGCCGCGTCCGCGTTCCGACCGCTGCCTTGCCGCGCCGCGTCGTCACCCTCTGCTTGAGTTGCCCGCCCTTTGCACGTCGGGCACCATTTTTCGTCCGCGTTTTTCATTTCCTCCGAACACTCTTTGCAGAACGCCGGCCTTTCTTTTCGCTGGACTTCGTACTTTGCGAACGCC
Organism: Prorocentrum cordatum; assembly: GCA_963575745.1. Classification (NCBI taxonomy): domain Eukaryota; class Dinophyceae; order Prorocentrales; family Prorocentraceae; genus Prorocentrum; species Prorocentrum cordatum. The sequence continues at coordinate 64,691 of CAUYUJ010016961.1, forward strand.
TCTACCAACGACCTCCGCCAGCAGCGCTCGCGCTGGCTTCGTGGCATTAGTACCGCTTCCCACTCATCCCAATTCACATCCTCCCCGCGAAGCACCTGCAACAATTTCTGCGCGCCTGGCATTTCCCCCGCGTCGTGCGGCTTCCTGTCGAAAGGCATGAAAATCAACAAATTCTCCCGTTTCCGCACGCGCGCGATGGCAACGTAACTCGACATCCAACTCACGCCGCGCCCTCGTTCGAGGGCCGCGATCACTGCGGCCATGGTCCGGCCCTGCGCAGAGTGCGCCGTCACTGCCAAGGCTGGGGTGATCGTGAGCTGCGTGCGTTTCACACTTCATACTGGATGCTTCCGATATCCGCCCAAGAACCATTGGCGTCTTCTCGATGGGAAGATCGGATATAGCCCCGGCTCCCACCCTGGCAGGTTCCACTCTTTCGTATGGAAGTCCAACACAATCAGTCTCGGCAGATGCATCAATACTTCCTCTTCTTCATCTCCAACGACCTCATCCTCGTGCAACACCCACCCATGGATCGTCGCTGTGCAGCCCCGCAGAAGCTGCTTCTTTGACCGATCCAAATGATCACCCGAAGCCACCAGCATCCCCTTGGCCAACGGCAGCCAGCCGGGCAAGCTTGCGCACTCCTTCTCGTGGTACCCCAGCCAACGTATCTCATCCTCCACCGTGTACGGCCGCCTCTGTTCCCCCCGTGGCAAGGGCGGTCCCTGGCTGCGACCCACAGCAGCTGTTCTCCTCGCTCCTTCGCCCACTGCACTGCTCCCTGCTTCCCGACGTGGCAACGAATGTCCTGATTCGCATAAATGGCGACAGCTTCAAGGAATTTCTCCTCCCGAAACCGCGCGTCTTCTGGCGACGTCGCAACGAGCTTTCTCTTCTGCCGCTCAGCTTTGCAAGCGTCACATTCGAGCTCGTTTTGCTTCGCAATTCCCTCTATGTCTTCGAGACAAAGCATGTTTCCGCACAGCGGTGCGCCGTTAACCCCCGACCCCGGAACATCTGTCGGTCTGCCATGCAAACAATTGTGCGTGCGTTCGGACAACCCGTGAGGCCTCCGAAAAAGACCCACAGACAATCCGAAGATCGTGCCAAATGGCATCTACACAACCCATGATGCCCTCAGGCCGCCACGCAGAGCTTCCAAAATACCACCCCCCCCCCACACACACACACACACCGAAACCCGAACTTCGCCCCCAGAAGAAAAAAAAACAAGGGGCCGGCGGATGTGGCGCAAGCCTGAAGAATCTTTGCAGAAACCTACGATGAGGAACTTGGAGGGAGGGTGCATTGCGGCATCGTCGATGCGTCTTGGACTTGCACTGGCTCTCCCCCTCCGCCGCCCCCTTTCGAAGCACGGGGCACTCGGGGGCGCGCCTGGGGAACGTTGGCGCCTCGGGGGCCGCTCGAGGGCGCGCGCCCGGAGTTTTGCCGCTTGGAGAAGTGTTGGCGCTCCCGACGCGTGCCATGCTGCCGATCGGCAGACTGCTCACGGCGGCGACTCGGCGGCGCCCGCGACGGTGCGCGGGCGAGGGGGCAACCGATGATTGGGAATGGTTGTCGGAAGTCTTTTTTTGTCCTCTGTTTTTTTCGCTGGAAGATGGGCCGCGCACTTCTGAAAACTGTTTTTTAGCCCCCGCGGTGTAGGGGGCGCGCAAATATAGAACGGGACGTGTGCTAATTAGTCAATTGTTCTATGTAGCGCTGACATAAAACATAAGCACCGCTAGTATAGAGAGGCGATGTTTTTAACAGACCGCTATAATGGAATAGCCATTTTTCGTTAGCCTGGTCAATGGAATTGTCACTTTTCGTTAGCCTGGTCCCCAGTTTTGTGCACCATCTATAATGGAGAGGTGTTGAAACGTGAGCCCGTCTCAGACCACCAGAGGCTAAATTCCAATGGGGCCCCAAGCATATTTGCGTTTTTTCGTAGCCATCTTGGATCAAATGGGAGAGGTTCCGTTGTCGCTGTCATATCTTGAACGGAAAACGGTTGTTGCCGCAGTGACACATGTCAGCAGGGATGGCCACGCATCTGTCGACAACGTTCTGAAGTTCATCAGGTCTTTCGGTTCCGACATGGACGTGAGGTGCGCGGTGGCCAGGGGTGGTAAATCAATTTCATCGAATAATGAGGCACGCGCTTTCTTCGATGACACGACATCTTCACTTGATGTTATACCAGCGCTCATTGTTTCGGTGTTGGGCTTGCCAGAAACAGAGATGCGATGGGCACTGGTGAGCCAGAGGATTCGCGAGCAGTTGGCGCGACAGAGCATCGCGAGGATTGACCTCGCGCCAGCATCGGCTCCATCTGCGCTCGCGATTGTTCCCGTCCAGCAGGCTGAGTGCCAAGCGTTGTCTGATATGAGCAGAGACGAGTTGTTAAAGTTAGCCCACAAGCAGCAACACGACATTAGCAAACTGCAAGCACAGGTCGCCAAACTTCGAAGAAACGTATCTGCAAAAAGGAAAGCGAGATACCGAGCATCGGAAAAGTTGGTCATATCAAAAAGGAAATTCAAGGAGTTAGAGGACGCGCACACGTTCAAAACAAAGTCTGGGAGATACCTCACGGACCGAGGTGGCTTGTCGTTGGCAATTCGCCGAACTGCCAGCGGATGTTCGGCGTCAGGCGTTGGCATGTTGTTAGGCTTCGGCTCGACTCACAAGCCTGTCTGCTCGAGGGAGATATTACTGAGGAAAGCTACGTTGCTTGCCACTCGGAAGTTTCATTCGTATTGCAGGCAGAGAATGATATCAGACCGCCCAGCCCAAGATGAATGGAGAACGTGTTGCTTTAACCTCAGAGGTGATGCCACGAATGCAAATGTGTGGCAAGAACATAAACTTCGGACGAGCGAAACAGATGCTGTGTACATCCTTGATGGGTATAGTGGCGACGCAGAGTGGCATGTCGTGTACCAGTCAATGCTCACGCGTCGAAAGACAGGAACGCTGCAAATCGTTAAGCAAGGGACGCCTGACTGTTGCTACGCCATCGCAACCAAGCAGATCAATGTTGCTGGCGCCCAGTTGGACTGGGATCCGAAACCAGACATTGCTGCGACTATGGATGGCGAGAGTGATCACGTCCCCATCGAAGCCCCGCCCCCCGTCGTCGACAGCGCTGTCGCCGACGACTTCCAAGATGTAGTGGTGGGGCCTGTCGGGGTGGACGCCGAAGATCATGTCGAACCAACGCCGCGGCTTGACCCGTGGGGCGGCACCGAAGTGTTGCAAATATTTCTGGCCTGTTCTGATGGCGGCTCTGGCGAGGTACATGCTAGATCGATGATGATGTCGTCCATGCTTCGGGATCCATGTGCGCGGTGGTTCGACGCGCGCTGTCAATGCCAAAACTATCAGCTTCAAGTTGTTGACGGCTTGTTTTGGCTAGACACGTTCATGAAAAAGAAGTCTTCGTTCCCGTATTTCTCGACTGTTGCCAAACTCCTCAACCTCTGGCGACAGTGCGGTCGAACGATCTACGAGGCATGGGATCAATATTGTGTTGACAACCCGTCTAGGCCTCGTGCTACAGGTACCACGCTACGCGTGCCACCTAAGTGCATTTCAGGACGATGGGGCCAGGTCAGTGTGCGCGAAGAATTTGTCAGGAGCGTCAACAGCGGTGACCTGCGGGAAGTCTTGATCAAAGCGTTGTCGAAGAAAGCCAAAGCCAAACCGAAAGCTGTCACCAAAGACACAGACGAGATACGAATAGACGACTTGAACGCCTTTACGGAGAGGATGACAAAGTGGGCCAAATATGTTATCATTGCAGTTTCATGTGCTGATTTTTTTCGCGTGGTGGACATAGCCAAGCTCACCAGGGAGCCTCTGTTGCATTACTACTTTATGTTTTTGAAGAAGTACGAGGGTGAGGACCCGACGGGGCCGTCGAACCTCGCTCGCCTTGTGTGCGGTGGAGCAGACAGGGTAGCGCAAGAGTTCATCAACTTGCTTTCGAATGACAAAGTGAACGATATGCTGGACGACATGCCACTGCAAGACGCACACGAGTACCAACAGTTCTACAAGACGCTCGTGCTGAATCTGATCGGCAATTTCGAACGGAGAACCCGTGCCCCAACGAAGGCTGCCCCTCTTAATCTCTTATGGCTGGGCTTCGCAGATGCGTCCAGCTGCTGCGATGAGAGGAGAAAGGTCTGCAAGGCGATCCTTGATGCGAGCGAGGAGTCCTTGCACATCCAGGAGCTCAAGATCAGGACGTTATGCAAGGATGATCTTGAACAAGGTGCGCTGCGTGGGAGTATCAGCATGGCACTCTGGGTGCCAATGGGAGTGGTGGCGATGTCTCTGACTGGTTCCAATCAGGAGATGGAGAGCCTGAACAAGGTTCTCAAGCTGGCCCTCCAGAGGGCCCCGAACATAAGCTTGCCGCTGCTGGATGCCAGACTTGGGAATCGCCGTGAATTGCAGCTAGGTTCGAGAGCAGACAACAAGAAGAAGTGGTCGGACATCGAGGGACAGGTCAACGCCATGATCGACGAGGCCCTCGAGGTGCTGCAGGACGCCAAGCACGAGGGCCTGGACTTCAGCCCCCCTGAGCCTGCCACTGGAGTACGTGTAGCACCTGCTCCTGTCGTACTTGGGCTACGTGGTGCACTTGATCCACAGGTGTTGGTTTTCTCAATGTTTGCCAGGATGATTTCTGGATTTCGCCCTCCTCCTCTCCCCCCCGCCCTCCTCCTCCTCATCGCCCCCCCCCGTCTTCCACGAGGTTCTGCGTTGGTCCTCTGGCCAGAGCCTGCTCTGGTACAGAGCGATCCACAAGGCTGGCGGGCGGCAAGCCTCCTCGCAGTACGCGCTCAGGACTGGGGGCACTTTGGAGGAGGATGAGGATGAGGAGGAGGAGGACGATGAGGCAGGCGACATGCGACGTTAAACGCACTATCTCGGCGGGGAAGAGGAGGAGGAAGAGGGGGGTGAGGCGGAGGGGGGGGATGAGGAGGTGCAAAGTGTGTCATACCCCACGCCCCGAGGAGGTGTTACCTGAATGCCCCTATTCTGGTGACACCCGCAGGTTGCTGGATTTTACACAGGGGGTTTCCCTTCTCGCCCTCGTCCTCCTCCTCCTCCTCCTCACCTGGCGCCCAGGATCGAGAATGGTCTGGATGACGGGCATGTGTGGATCTGTTGCAATGTGCACGGGTACGCTGGCTACTTCATGCGATGTGCCAGTGTTGGGGACACGTTCGTGCTGCCACGAAACATCAAGGATCTCTCAGCTCTGCCAGCAACGCACGTATTTGCGAGGTATTACCACATGTGCACGGAGGGAGGTGCTGAGGTGAAGGTTGCCTGATCTATCTAAACAACCACCGCCCCCTCCCAACCGTTCTCTCTCCACCCACTCCATGCCCCCCTCTTCTCAACCCTTCCGTTCCTGTCCAATGCATCCTGCTCCGTCATCATTCTCCCCCCGTGCCGCCCCCGAGGTGGACTTGGTGCCAGTGGATCTCGGGCGCGCTGCTCTGATCAGCGACGAGGTCACGACGCTGTGCGTCATGGGCAGAGAGCTCCCAGTCAAACAGAGACCCCCCAAAAAGAAGCCCTCTGGTGGTGCTGACGTGGCTGCGCTCACAGACGGCGACGGGCGCGATGATGATGCTGCTGCTCATGACGATGATGGCCACGTTGTTAGTGACGATGCATTGGCCAAACACTTGGAAGATATCATGCAGAGTGGATATGGCCACACAGATGATGAGACGGGCGACTTATCGTTCGTGGACGGCCCTGACTTGGACGACCTGCGGCTGATGGAGGAGGCAGATGTCAAGGCCAGCGCGGAGACGTTGGACTCGACCTCGAATGCAGAGGAGGTATTCGAGAAAGCATTGGGAGGCGCCCAAGGAGGCGCTGTCGATGAGACCGACGCTCACGTGTACTTCCAGATGTTCGATGGTGTCGACGTTGCGAATGGCGATGTGTACCCTGTATGGCTTGAGAGTGCCACTCGGGCATCCGAGGCGCTCGCCTTCTGGGAGAAAAAAACGAGTGAGGGTGTGTTAGGACACTCTGGTGAGTTTGCCATGCTGGTAATTTCTGGCCGCGTGCAAGTAGTGCATTTTCGTGACTGTCCCCCAGACCCACGTCGCATGGGGATCCCCGTTCGGATAGACAACTCCGATCGTCCAATTTATGTCGTAGGATGCGATGGCCCTGTTCCAGACGGAAGCCTCCTCAGGAGGCAGTGGGCGTCGTTCATAGATAGCGACATAGTGCTCCCTAGCGTCGGCATTTCGAGGCATAAGGCTAAAGCTTTGAGGGATCCCTTGCCTGCGCCTGCAAAGCGGATTCGTATGATGTGGCAAGCAGCGCTTGACGAGTCTGACGACATTGTCGGGCCGTGCTGTGTTTGTGACTTCAGGGTGGCGCTGAAAGACCCTCGCGTTAAGTGTTGCATGTGCCTCCTCCTGTTTCATCGCCACTGCCACGAGAGAGTTCCGCTAGGTGGTGTGAGCAAGGATAAGCCTCGCAAGATGCCGTCAATTTTCTCCAGAGCTCTGGCGAGGCATGGCGTGTGCAACCTATGCGAGGCCAGGTTCTTCTAATCTAGGACATCTAGGACTGCTTCGGGGTATCTCAATTCAGGTTTTGGGCGTTGAACCTGGGCGCACGCTGAGGGGCAGCATTGCACGAGTATCAATCATCGTATCCCAAACGCTGTCGTGCTCCCTCGCGGTTCCAGTGTACTCATGGAATAAACATTTGATTGTCCAGCGGGGGTCTGCAATTCTACAGGTCAGAAGTTGAGTTTGGAGATGGGGTGCGCTCAATGTTGAACATGGGGATGGGGGTCGTTTGCGTTTCAGGCGGTAGTTCTGGCGTCAGTGACGCGTCAAGGTATGGGGTCTGACCACCTATTGGGGCTCAAACATGAGTGCTGAAACCCCTTGGTATTCAGGAATCTCTTACGAAAACCTACCTGTTTTCAGGACTTGGTGTTCAGAATCAGGTTCTGAACCGCATGGGTTTTCAGAATTATGTTCTGAAATTACGTGGTTTTTCAGGAGTGAGTTCTGAAACTATATACGTTTTCAGAACTAAGTTCTGAAATCTGATTGGTTTTCAGAACTGAGTTCTGAAAATCCCCTAGTTTCAGAACTGAGTTCTGAAAATCCAGTAGTTTTCAGAACTCAGTTCTGAAAACCCCCTAGTTTTCAGAACTGAGTTCTGAAAACCGACTTGCTTTTCAGAACTGAGTTCTGAAAATCATTGGTTTTCAGGACTGAGTTCTGAAAGTCCAATCCTGAACACCAATCGGTTTTCAGAACATACTTCTGAAAATCAATATGGTTCAACCATCCGTTCTGAAAAGTAACAGAATCGAGTATTGCAGATCTGTTGATCTTCAATACTAGAGTCGTGACGGAGCGGTGAAGACACCCTCCGCAGAACCTAAATGCACGCGATCCAGGCCAGATTTCGTGAGCTGGTTCGGTTAAAACCACTAACATGCTGTAGCCATTTGTGCTCGAGCTAGCGCTCCCGAGCAGTCAGTTTGTGCATTTTGCAGCGTCTCGGAGTGCATTCCACGCAATATTTGAATGGAGTTCGTGGTCGATGGCATAGTCAACAGGGAGCTGGTCGAGGCCGAGGTGGCGAATATGTACCCTGACAAGCGTGGTGGCAAGCTCTTCCGTATGATCCTGACTGATTGGGCAAAGGGTCCTGCTACCACCAAGCCTGCGCTGAAGAAGGTCGGGGGCGAGTGGCAATCGCTCATGGTGCGGTCGCCCAACAACAAGAGGAAAATTATGACAGTGGTCCGAAAGTATTGTGCGGGAATTCTTCAGGACGGTGGCCTCGCAGAGCTGCGAGGTTCTCTCTTGGCAGTCGAGACTCCGACCACCGAGTCCGACGGCATCTACCACATGATTGGCGGCGCCAGCTACTGCGAGGCCCCATGAGTAGGAGGAAGACGATGAGGAGGAGGATGAGGAGGATACGGAGGAGGAGTAGAAGGAGGAGGAGGAGGAGGCATATGATGATGATCATGGAGGAGGAGGAGGAGGAGGAGGAGCAGGAGGAGGAGGAGGAGGAGGCGGAGGAGGAGGAGGAGGTGCAAAGTGCGCCCTACACCACAACCCGAAATGCCCCCCCTTTGGGTAACATCCGCAGGGTGCAGGATTCTACAGGAGGGGGGGCACGAGGAGGAGGAGGGGGGGAGGCGAAATAGGAACATGAGGATGAGAGGAAAATCAAGAGATGCACTGATCGCTTCCAAGCGGTATGCCCTGTTGGGCCTGAAACTTTTCAGCAATTTCGGATCACCTGGTGGAAATCACGTGTTTGTGCAAGTCGGACCTGGGAAGAAAGTGTGTTTCTGGGTCCTGGCATTCGTTTCTCTTTATTCCAAATCGAATTTGGGAAACAACTCTTCTGGGCCCAGGCAGCGTCGCCGCCGCCGTCGTCGTCGTCGCCGTCGCCCCGAGCATCTGGAAACATGGAAAGTTGTAACGTTTTCTTTGTTTTCAAGATGCTCGAGGCGTCGGCGCCGGCGTCGGCGTCGTCGTCGTCGCCATCGCCCCCCCGCCCCCAAGGCGGTCTTGCTCGCGGCGCAGACCAATCCGAAGAACGAGTTCGTGGAGGAGATAGTGGAGAATGGCCTGACGAACGTTCTCGCCCTGAAGCCGAACACCCCAGTTGTCGTCCTGCTCTGGCTCAAGGAGATCGCCAACAAGTACCACCATGGCGCCTCGACCACGCACATCGAAATCTACGAGGAGGCCGCTCAGGCGGAGAAGAGTTGGAAGGCCGAGGCGAAAAGGGAGACCCTCTCGGTGGACTCGTGCCCGAAGACAGGCAAGTTTACATACCAGAAGCTTTACGAAGCTCACGTCATGAAGCACTTTTCCAAGTATTTCCCCAGCCCCGACCATTGCAAGAAGGCGATCAGCGGTTACCACAAAATGGTTAAGCTCGGTGTGCGGCCGCTGTACAAGCGTCTCTGCGAGGATAGCTGCGAGTACCTGTCGAAGGAGCTCTCTGCGGAGACGGTCGCCCAGATCAACAACGCCGCCCTGGTCATCCTCGACGCCTTCACTGGGTTCATTGACCCAGCCCTTCTGACCTTCATCAGCCTCGAGGTGTTGAAGTTTGCGCTGCCGCTGGACATCCCTGGGCACGAGTGGCTGATGCGAGATGAACATACTGCCGCGTCCATGCTCAAAGGGATCAAGGCACCGATGGTGTTCTCTGTCCTTTACAGGGATGGGGACAAGAGGAGCTCGGCAGCACAGAAGGTCGCAGTGGCGAAGGCGAAGGCGAAGGCGAAAGCCCAGGTCGCGGCAAAGCAACCAGCCAAGAAGAGGAAGGTCGGCTCTGCTCAGGGTCCAGTGGCCATCCCAGATGAGGCAGTGGATGCGACGATCGCGGGTGATGATATGATGGGCAGCCGCGATAAGCTCTGGCTCGACGACCTCGTGCAGGCCGTCTTCGCGCCCGTCAGCGGACTTCCCAGTCACAAGGTTGACGAGATCAACCAGATGTTCAACGTTGGCATCAAGTTCATCCTCAGCAAGAAGGTCGTGTTCCAAGGGGGTACGTTCGAGCAGTGGAGCGCCCTCAGGCTGGGGGCAAGAGACCTCGCCGTGCAAACCAATTGTCTCCCTCCCGCATTCCCCAGAGGAGCGGAGGGGAGGTCACTGCTTGCGGCGCGGCGTGGTTTCTTGCGCCCTTCCTAGGAAGGCGCTGACGCAGCATTGCATCCACGCGCACGACCTTGAGCTGCGTGCTGCAGGGGTGCACGCTGCCTTGGAGGAGGCGGCGCAGGGGCCGCAACATAGCCAGGGCCATGGGCAGGCTGACTCCCCTCCTCAGTCGGACAGCGCGAGTCCTCGCGTGAAGCACGCGTTGTCAGCCATGTCGGAGTTCATCGATGACGAAGCCTTCGTGCTGAAGATGTGCGCCCTCCTCAGCACCAACAAGTCCGACAGCCCCATTGCGATGCACCAGCTCTACATCAGCATTTCGCAGAAGATCATGGGGGCTCTGGCGTCGAGGAAGAAGGTCGTTGGCAAGACACCCGCTCCTCCTATGCTCGACGTGGTTTCTGTGTTGCAGGCTTTCAAGCAAGCGTCTGCCAACACCTTCGACAACAAGTTCACGAGGTTCATTATGAAGGCGCGCGGGCTCAACAAGCAAGATGGATCGCCCCCCATATCCGAGCTCACGGGTGGCATCTGCGAATCGGATGAAACATTGTGGAACCTTGGGTCATTGCGCAGCCGCTACGTCGTTGGGATTATGAACTCGATTGGGGCGGCCGGCTTGGACGGGTACACCGACTCGGCAGCTCGCGCCCTCGCAGAGTCGATGGTTGACGTTGCCTCTACGGACAATGCTACTGACGACGGATCATGGGTGTCCACTTGGCAAGCGATGGTAGAGGCGGCTGGAAATGACACGTCGTTGAACAAATACTTCGAGCTGGATGCTACTCTTTTTGATGGGATGGCGGAAGAAATCAAAGGGGCCGTCGCCGCAGGAGATTCAGACGCTACCAAGGGGACCAAGGGCGCCATCGTGATATCTACGATCCAGTCTCTCTGGGAAGGCGATGCGGCGCCCATTATCAAAGTGTTCATGCTCAACCTTGAGGCGTGCATCTGGAAAACATGTATGGTGCAGACCAGCTGCCCTGCTTCCGACGTCACGCTGGAGCGCGGGTGGTCCGACCAAGCGCTCAGAGAGCAGGATGCCGACGATGTGACGAAGGGCATCGTTGCGATCAAGTGCAACCCCACCTTGAGGCTGAACTACGTAGGCAGTATTACGAGGATGCCGCTGCCCCACAGCTTCAAGATAACTACTGCGTTCGGCGTCGACTTCTACGTCACCAGCCACGGCACCTGCGCCCACCCGTCGGCGGGCGACTCCTTCGTCCCAGCCTGGTCTATCCCACTTCCACCCGTCAAGGAGCGGGAAGGGTGCGTAACGAGGACGATATGCTCATCTTCCTCCCCCATCCTCCCCCGTCTCCTTCCGAGCGGGAACTTAGCGGGAGGAGGAGGAGGAGGAGGAGGAGGAGGAGGAGGAGGAGGAGGAAGGGGAGGAGGAGGGAGGAGGAGGAGGAGGAGGAGGAGGAGGAGGAGGAAGAGGAGGGACGATACCGCCTCGACGAAACAAGAGGTGGAGAGGAGGGGTAGGCGAGAGGGAGGATGAGAAGGTGGAACAGGAGGAGGGATGAGGATAAGACTATGGCGAGGGCATGTCTGCGCCAGCGGGTCAGGAGCCGATCAGGATGAGGAGCGATTGCGATCAAAAATTTCCGAACCAAGTTCTGAAACCAATACTTCGAACGTATCGTCAAAATCAAGTTCCGAAAACATTTGGACCCTCGGGGGGTCCACGTTCGAAAACCTTAGGGATAACCAGGTTCGAATACCTTCGTTGGGGCCACGTCCGAAAACCATCGGGACTCCACGGTCGAAAATCCTCGATGCTTGAAAAACCATCGGGCCGAAAACCTCGAGCGCAACCTGTGAAACAACGATCGGAAACCTTCGGGGCCTTCGGGGGAACGGGGAACCGCGATCGCATCGTCCTGAGCCTTGTCGGCGTTTCCAGCAGGAAGCTTCGAAGACGATCAAGGGGGTGCGGACCGAGGCTGTGATAGAGGATCCAGTGCTGTCTGTCGACAAGCAGACCCTTCCTTTCGAGTTTCAGTACACTGCGTTCAACAAGTTGGAGACCGTGTCAGTAGATGTTGATTTCTACAGTTTGGTTTTGAATTCGAAGTGCTTGGGGGCCGAGAAGGTCCTCCTCACCCGTGAGCCTCTGTCCATGGCAGTCCAGCCAACGCCCAAGCAACAGAGCAAGGGCAAGGTCGGCACGACGGGTGGGAAGTGCAAGAGCACCAGTTCCACGTGCAGTGCTATTAAGATCCCCGAAGAATTCGATGACCACAAGCACTGCTTCAACTAGGGTAGGTAGGTCATCCATCGACTAGCTTCCTTGATACAACTGTGTATGTACCCATTGAACAATTACATACATACTATCTTACTCATAGGTTCATACATCTATGTTCTTGTAGTGCAGATTAGAGACCCCCCCGCCCCCCAGCTAGTTCGTTTGGAGTGTGAATTCGATTGGCGCGAGCGCCGACGAGCTATTGCGAGCACCCGCAATGCAATGCGCAATGCTCTCTTTGCCCTGGCCCTGGCTGTGTCTGGCTGTGCCACTCATCCGCAGGGCCGCGCGCTAGCATGTTCATAAACAAACACACATACAAACACCAACAAAAACAAACAACGTGTGGCTCTCAAGTTTCAAGCTCTTCCGATGTTTGACCGCTGCTGCTCCGTCGGAGGCCGCGGGGATCCGTGGCACGATTCGTGGAGTGCCATTGCTCTCGGAGCTCTCGGGTGACCGAGCCCTCCACCCACGAAGAAAATATTAGTTTCAGTGGGGTTCAGTGGATCTCGTCTTCTGTCCTGGTGGATCTCGACTTCTGTCCTGGCCCCGACGGCGACAGCTCGACGGCGACGGCGGCGAAAACGACGAAGACGACGACGACGGCGACGTCGACGACCCTCGGCCGCGCCAGTGCCCCGTCGTGGACTACGGGACTACGGCCCTACGGCTTCGGGGACCTGGAAGGACGGAGGGGCCGTCAGCGCGCGACCTCCTCCTCCTCCTCCTCCTCCTCCTCCTCCTCCTCCTCCTCCTCCTCGTCCTCCTCTCCCCCCGTTTCCTCTCTTATTACTCGTCCTCCTCCTCCTCTGCCTCCTTCTCCTCCTCCAGGAGGGTTAATGTTTTACTCCGCATTTCGTTTGCCTCCTCTCTCCTCGCCCTCCTCCTCCTCTTCCTCCTCCTCCACCTCCTCATCTTCATTTTCCTCTTCCTCCTCCTCTTCCTCTTCCTCCTCGTCCTGCCCCTCCCCCCCCACACTGGTTTTCATAGGAGCTTCGGTTATCAAAAAAGAGCCCGCCCAGGGAATGGGGACTACCATTCCCAACCGATGATGAACCGCAGTCGCAGTCGCAACAGTTGCTGCGATCGCGGTGACTCTGCGCGCGGCCCAGCGACATGCCATGCGGGATAGGCCCATCTAAAATCTCCGCGCAGCTGGGCGCCGGTGCGCGGGCGGCCCCTTTGGCTCCATTTCCCCCATGCGGGTTCGGGTCCTTGGCTCTGTTCGGTTCGGAGCCCAGGGCCTGGAGACCCCCCGTGTAGCGGGCTCCAACTTCAAAGCGCATTGCTCGATGACTGCGGCTCCGGTCTAGGAGCCCCGGGCCCAAGACCCATAATCGCCTCGGCTGAGGGCGCCCAGGTCTGACGAGAGAGGGGGATCAAGAGAGCGGAGCAGCGGGAGATGGAGAAAGAGAGGAGGAGTGGGCGCAACTGAAGTGAGAGGGCGCCTCCCCATGGGTGACGTTGTCTCTCCGATGCTGTTCGAAAGGCTGCAGCCGCGTCGTTTTTTCGTTCGATCTCTGCTGCTGGGTCGCAGCTGCCGCGAGCTGCGATGCCCCGCGCCGCTGGATGCAACCGCGGCGACGGCAGACTGCTCAATGGCCACAGCTGTTGGATCTATTGTTTGCACACCTGGTCTGGGAACTGATCCAGAAGTCGCGCGAGCGGCACGCTTGGTCCGCGTTCGAATGCTTTTTAATTGTCGGGCGCGGGGCCATCGATTTCCAACGGCGATTCCACGCCTCATGGCGCGCCATCTCTGAAGAAAAACAATTTAATGCTTGGCTGGTCTGCGGGGCTCTTCGCGACCCCGGGGCAGGCCCCGGGGCGGGCGAATGCAGCCCCCAGGGCGGCTGCGAGATACCCCCCAAGCAAGCCCGCGAGAGTCCACGGGGGGCCGCTCGGATGCCCGGGGGTTCAGAACTACCGACAGGAAGAAACCGAACGACCTCTCCTCGCGCCCCGCCCCGCCCTCGGCGGCGGCCCGGCGACGCGACGGGGGCGAGGGTTGGAAGATGGTGAGAAGATGGCGCGGGGGCCCTGGCATGCCGACGCGCCCTCCTCGCCTGCCGCGGCCAGCTGCGACCCCCAGTCCTGCGCCCTCTCTCAAAGGGCAACCCCGCGATGTTAATGAAAATAAACAGGGCCGCACGAGAAAACCAAGGGGCCCGCCAGAGAACTGCGCGTTCGCAGCCCTCTCGGCCGTTGAAAAGGCCCACGGGGGAAACCGGGGGGTCCTCACGAGCGCGCGGCCCTCGTGGCCGCGCGCGCGTTCTGCGCGCCAGCGCGACGCCGCGATACTCGCCAATGCCGCAACATTCAAGCCCCCTGGGGGGCAATTTCGTCAACGACATGCTGGCCATATCGGGCTGCTGAGAATTCGGAATCGGCTTATTTGGGCATCGCATGAATAAGCCTTTACACTGGCTGCGCGCCGCGGTCCTCTCCTGGTCGGAGCTTTCTGAGCTCGGGGGGCACATTCCTGGCGCGCTTGGCGCGGGGCCCGCGACCGCGGCCGCTCGCCGCGAAACCCCCGCGCGCTGCGCGACGGAGCATGGGGGGCTCAGATCCAACAAGCCAGCCTATCTGCTGCTCATTGCCCATCTCCCTTGCCGCCTCAGCGGCCGCCTGCGCGAGCGCGGCCGTCGCTTCTCATGGCGTCTTCGCGCGCGGGGGGGCCCGCCGCGGGCAGGTGGCGAATCGAGAACGACCATTGTCCCAGACTAGAGCGCGCTGGCTAACAAGTCCACGAGGGGCTCTCACGGGGTGCTCGCGGTCGAGGTCACCGCGCAGGTCCCTGGCGCGAGGCCATGTCCTAAGATTTTGCCCACACCTATGAGGAGTTCTGTATATGTGATAACCAACGCACTGTACTGGTCGACGTCCCCAAGTGACGAGGCCCGCAAAAAGGGCCGCTTCTTCGGCGTGCCAGCCCGCCGCCTTGGCAGCGTAGATGTGCATGGCATCTTGCGCATCGACAGCTTGATTAAGTTATCTGCGCGCTTGAATGTTCCTGGCGCCCAGCTAAAATCAGCAGGGAGTTGCTCAGTTATAACCTTCCAGGTATCGGAAAACTGGCCTGCGCCTTTCACTTCCACATGCGGCTCGGGACCGCTCGCGAGGGTCGCGAAGTCCACGCGAATGGGCTTTGGGCGAAGGTGCTCACTCCACGCCGCAGCTATCGCAAGCCCTGCGCGCCCCGAACGGGCTGGGGATTGCCTGTAGCTCCTGGGCCAAGGCGAACCCATTGCTTTGTGCAGCTCGCCTTTCCCTGGTAACTGCGCAACCCAAGTGCCTGCTCGACCGACGTCGGGATGTTCGGGGCGCATGTCGGAAGGTCCATGCTTAAAGGGGAGGGGTCACCAGAGTCCGTTGGCATCGAAGTTCTGGAGCTGCCAGTCGTCTACAGGCTGGGGGCCCTCAGTTTCAAGGGCCCGCGACTTCGCGTGGAATGGGTCGCCCTCATCTGCCGCCAGCGCGGCGCCGACGTTTACTGAGCTGAGGAACTCTTCTCTCGTTTAGATTCACGGGGGAAAAGGCATTGACACGCGGGGCGAAATGCCGCGACACTTCCCCGCGGCTCGGGCAGCAACGCCGACGCGACCCAGCCCCGCCGTCGCAACGAAGCCTCCGCGTTCGCGGAACCACGAAGCATGCTCAACACCTGCTGCGCTCTTAAGTAAGAGGAGTCCCGGCGGGGTGCCTCGAAGCAGCGCTCGAAAATTTGCCGCCGCAGCCCCGCGCCCTTGAGGGCGCTGTTATCAGGGGCGCGCTTGCTAACGCACTCCAGGATCTGCTTATCTAGATGCTGCATATGAACAATCGCGACACGTTGCAGGAGGGGGCCCTTGACGCGCCGATGGAATTTCCCAACCTGTCCGCGTCGGTTCGGGCCCTGCCCGCCTCCGCCAGCCCCGGGGGCGCCTGGCTGGCATGGCTGCGAGAGCGGCCCTGCCGCGACCGAGGCCTAGTCAGAGCTGAGTCGGGCCTTAGCGACTATAAATGCTTCGCGGAGCTCTGGGATTGATGGGCTGTCCTCGCGGCGCCTCCGGTCGTCTCTGCGCGGGATGCGCCCCGCTATTAATTGCATTATCTTTCGGAGCGCATCCCAAATTTTTCCATCGGGTCACTGTCGGGAGCCCCGTGCTACCGCGGATCGTTCGGTGCGCGACGTAGCCGACAAAGGGGCGCCGAGGGCGCCGCGCAACGAAGCTGCGGGACCTCCGCAGGAGCGAACCCGCGAGCGGCACCTCTACAACTGATCGCGGAGCGAATTCCGACGAGGAAAAGCATGGATGTCATATTGCGGATCTTGTCACCTGGCAGGCGCCTCAAACGGTTCACTCTCTGGCTAGGGAAATCCATCTTCTTTCGGTTATGGTTGGAAGACCTGCGCCGCCTATGCGCGCTCCCCCGCGCAGTTCATCCCCGGGCTCGCTGTTCCCCGGGCCGGGGGCCCCTTGAATTTACCCGTGGGTTTCTGATCGAGTTCCAGGAGGGGAGCTGAGCAGACTACCGTTGTTCCCAAACCACCTGCGGTGTTGGGTCCTCGTTTGGAAGAGACAGTGCCCTGCGTTCCTCGCCTTCCTTCCTTCCTGCCCCCCGTTCCCCCTCCCCTTCCTAGTCCGACGCCTGCCTCTGCCCTCCGAACCAAGCGGCCATGTCGGCGCGCCCCTCGCGCGCTTCGCGGCCCATAGGGCGCGCCGCCGAAGGCCCGAATGCCAGCGTTCGCACGCGGTCACCGCGCTACTTTCGGCGCACCCATCACGCGCTTCGCGGCCCATGGGGCGCCCCGCCGAAGGCCCGAATGCCAGCGTTCGCGCGCGGTCACGGCGCCGAGTTGGGGGCGCCCGCCACGCGCTTCGCGGCCCCGCAGGGGGCCCCGCCGAAGGCGCGCGTGCCAGCGCTCGCACGCGGCCACCGCCCATTCTGGCACACCGCCCACACGCTTCGCGGCCCATAGGGGGGCCCGACGAAGGCCCGGACGCCAGCGTTCGCACGCGGTCACCGCGCCCATGTTGGCGCGCCCCTCGCAGGTCTTGTGGCCCCGCAAGGAGCCCCGCCGAAGGCGCGAATGCCTGCGTTCGCACGCGGCCACCGCGCCCAATTTGGCACGCCCCTCGCGCGTTTCGCGGCCCCGCAGGGAGCCACGCCTACGGCGCAAATGCCAGCGTTCGCACGCGGCCGCAGCTCTCATTTTGGCACGCCGCTCGCGCGTTTTGCGGCAAGGGACCCCACCGAAGGCGCAAATGCCGGCGTTCGCACGCGGCCACCGCGCCCATCTTGGAACACCTCATTCGCGCGCATCGTGGCTCCGCAGGGAGCCCCGCCGAATGCCCAAATGCCAGCGCGTGCATGCGGCCACCGCGCCCAGTTTGGCGCGCCCCTCACACGTTTCGCGGCCCCGCAGGGAGCCCCGCCGCAGGCCCGAATGCAGGCGTTCGCGCGCGGCCACCGCGCCCATTTTGACACGACCCTCGCGCGTTTCGTGACCCCGCAGGGAACCCCACCGAAGGCCCAAATGCTAGCGCTCGCATGTAGCCACCGCCCATTCTGGCACACCCCGCGCACGCTTCGTGGCTCCATTGGGTGCCCAACCGAAGGGCGAATTACCAGCGTTCGCACGCGGCCACCGCGCCCATTTTGGCACGCCCATCGCACGTTTCGTGGCCCCGCAGGGAGCCCCGCCGAAAGCCCAAATGCCGACGTTCGCACGTGGCCACCGCTCCCAGTTTGGCACGCCCGCCACGCGTTTCGTGACCCCACTGGTAGCCCCGCCGAAAGCGCAAATGCCAGCGTTAACATGCGGCGGCCGCGCCCATCTGGCACGCTCCATCACGCGTTTCGTGGCCCCATATGGGGGCCCAACCAGGGGGCCACATGTCAGCGTTCGCATGCGCCCACCGCGCCCATTTTGGCACGCTCCACACATGCGTGGCAGCCCCATAGGGAGCTCCACCGAATGCGGTACATACAGCGACGGTGCTCACAACTGCATATGGTCGGGGGTGATGACACCTTCGCCAGGCTCATTGTTTTTTTTGTGTGTGTATGTGTGTGTGTGTGTGTGGGGGGGGGGGGGGGGGGTAGCAAGTGTGATCTGTAGCTCGCGTAGTCTAGGTAGGACGGGAGCTGCAAACTCAATGGGGCAAGATGCGGAGTGCCCCTTGCCTTCGGACAACGAGCCCAACGTAACGCCATCGATGCGAATGCTGGCAGAATTGCTTGGGGGTTGGGTCTCCGACGTACGGGGGGAGTTGAATGCCTTCGCCTCGTACGAGCCGCGTGCTGATCCTGCTGCTACTCCTCGCCCTGAAAACCTCTCCTCCGAAACCGCTCCGCCCGTGATCAGCCGCCTTGGCCATCGATGCATCTGTGTACTATAAACGGCCAGATGCAGGGGGTGGTGGAGAAGACCCGCATGCCTCAGCAAGACGCCGCGGCGGATTCGCAAACTTTCCAGCCCCCAGGGAACTTCTCAAGCCCCAGAAGACTTGGTCATTGCGCTTCTGGTCGACTGGCGCCATGCTGCGTCTTCCGGACTGCGACCCTGCGAGCTACTAAATTCCGCAATCAATCCGGAGGCCGCCTCCCAGTCCCTGGCCAATCGCGCCCATGGCTTGGGGCGCGCTCAGCGCCGGGGAAAGGCGCCAGGCCCCTCCGGCCTCTTCCTTCTATGCTCCCTGGCCAGGAGCAGCTGCAACTTTTGGATGGGCGACGGGGTAGAGCTCGGGGTATCCGTGACCTGGAACAAATTGTACAGGAAGGCCATGCGCGAATCGCCCGAGATGCTACTAGAGTGGCGGGGGTGGGAACCGCCCAGCTGGCGCGCCCGCTGATCGAGGGCGGCGGCTGCCTCCTCGATGCGCTCGGGGCGCGGGGGCTCAGGGAGAGCGACGACGGGGCGATCGCGATTCCGATCGGGCATCCCTGCTGGGGTCGGCCCAGCACCCCATGTCGCGCCCCAGTTGTCGGGCCCGGCGGGGGGGCGCGCTGCGTGCGAGGAGGGCAAGCCGAACTCCGGCCCCCCCCCCGCGCTTCCTCTGCCCCCCCCCCATCGGGCAGGTGCGGCGCGCGGCCCCTCTCCAGCGCTCGCTTCCTTCACCCGCCCCTTCCATTGCTCCTTCCTCGACATATCATCCTCGCCCTTAAAGGGTAGTTCGAGATCGGGGCCCGCGGATCTCTCTAACGAGCTGCATCTTTGAGTTCGACACTGGGCCCCAGAGACGCTGCGCAATAGGTTGCTGCTCATCTCCCGGCGCGCGATCTCCTGCGCCCCCGGCCAGACAGCGCCGAAAGGCCCACCTTTCAGTTTCAATTTCCGCGGGGATATGAAGCGAGCGACGAACTCGGCGAAGGGGCTGCCATCGGGAAGCCGACATTAAATAACCTTCAGCTCCTGCAGAATACAGGCTGCGGACAGCAGCGCGCGCTCGGGGGTAATTCGCGCGCGGCGCTGTCGACGTGCCGGCGATGTCACCGGCGGCGCCTCCTTGCATGGCTGGCGTCGCGACCCCATTCGCGAGTTCCTGACGGGCCCGCGGGGGCCGTTCCTGATTGACATTGCCCCATCCTGTGGGCCTTGCGCGCGCAGAGGCTGGGCTGGGGGGGCAGTGCAGACCCGCCGGGGCAGCCCCTCGCAGCGCGGGGGCTGGGCGGGCGGGCCGACCGCAGGGTGCGCCGGGGCGCCCCCGTACTTTTCAGGCACATGAGCTTTCAGGTCGCCAATGGCCCGCGATAGCTCCAGACGAGCGGGCCTGCGAGGAGGCATTCGTATCGAGTGGTCTACATATGTAATAATATGTTATAGCTTAGGCCAGATTCGAGTCGACGCTGAAACAATCGATGTGCAATCGACGCCCTCCACTCACGCGCGTCGGATCCGCTGCTGCTCGCGCCGCTGCCCCCCGTCGGCCGACGTCCACATGCGCCCCCTGAAACGCGACGCGCCAAAATTAAAGTCGCCTCCTACCAGCGCCGAGGAGCGGGGCTGGACCTCGAGCGCTGCTTCCCCCACCTTGTCGACGAGGGCCGCGTCGAAGTCGTCGAGCACCGCCCCCGACTTCGACGCGCGCAAAACAATGCCATTATTCCCAAGGGCCCCTCTCGCAAGGAACGCCTGCGAATCTGAGCCTGCAGCGCTGCTTGGAGATCGGGCCCCCGCATCCAAGCGCCCGGGGGGGCTCGAATCAGGGCGAAGCTGCCTCCAGAAGCTTTTCCAAACGGCCCCCGAACGGCCACCGTTCCAGATGCCCTCCAGCCCCGTCTCCGAAGAGACACGACCACCTTCGCGCAATTTTCTTCCAGCAGCTTGTGCCCCGGGGCAAAAACAAACCCAGCTTCTGCGGAATCTAAAACGCAGCGCGCCGAGATCCAACATGACTCGTTCGCGGTAATGACTGAGACAGCCTGCTGCTGCTTTGCGTCCTTCTTTTGCTTCCTACAGTTGTTGACGCCTCGAGGGTGCCGCTGTGGTTGCAAAAAGCCGACTCGATCTTACAGAGACGCGTCGCAACTCCCCCTGATGCACCAAACTCGCGCACGGCCGCCACCTGCTGGATCGAGCTGCCGGCAACCGTTGCCGGCCCCGGCCGGGGCGGGGGTGGCGGAGGCACGAACCGTGCACGATGAGCATTGGGGATAGGCTCGTCTGACGCTCGCTTCGCTGCTTGCGACGCGTCCTCGCCCCCCTTCGTGTCGCCGCGTCGAAGACCCGAGCTTCGATCGTCTCCTCCAGCGTTCCTCCATCGTCCGCTCCTTCACGCGTGCGCTGCTCTTGTTGCCCGCGTTCCTCCTCGCCCTCCTCTCCCCCCGCCTCATCCGCATAATCAAGTGCATACGTGTTGTGTGCTTCTGTCTGCGCCATGAGGGAATCAGGCCTGGCGAGGGCACTGTCTGAATCGGGGTGGCATTCGAAAACCTGCTCCCATATATGCAACGCGCTCTGGAGCTTCTTGGCGAAGAATTGTTTGTCCACATTTTCATCGTGTGCCCAACCTCCTGAATCCGTTGCCTCCAATCCTGGATGTTTCTCCTCCTCCTTCTCGCTCTCAGGCTTCTCCCCCTCCCATCCAGAGACCTCCTCCTCAATGGACTGGATCTCAACGGAAATTGTGCTGCGCTGGGTCTCGAGGTCGAGCTGTCTGGCCACCAGTTCAACCGCCGGCTCCTCCAGACCTGGCAGTTCCTCCTGGACAGCTGGAAGACGAATGCATTTCTTTTCGCAAGTTTGACCCGAGGAGCTTGATGCGAAACGAGGTGGGGTTTTCTTCTCACGGGCCTCTTGGAGCTCTTCCATAAGTGATTTGAGAACTTGGCCTTCGTCTCGTCAAGAAATTCACATATCTTGCCTGTGAGCAGCGAGAAGAGACCAACAACCTTCCCTCTGCCTTTTCCGTCTGAAGGGTGCACCCTACTGCAAGAAATCGAACGTACCGTAGCCACCTTTGACACCTCCCTGGGTTCCTTTGGTTCCTTGACCTCCTTCTCCGTGAGACCCCTCTCTTATTGCGCCATCTTTGCCACTTTATCCTCCTCCCTTCTTGCCGCTGTTTTTCCTCCTCCGCCATCCGCATCGCTGGCCCCCCAACCTTTTACCCCAGTATTGCTACTGGTGCTGCTGCTGCTGAGTGGGGAACTGAGAGTAGACCTGAGGGGGTGGACGTTCGGATCGATTCCATGCACCTGATGGCCGCGGATATACGGAGAGACTGGGACCATACTGAAAAAAATGCCCGCAATGGTAGCCAGTAGTAGAAGACCACGGATTTTTCTCACAACCATAGTTGGTGCAAACGACACCCGTGTAGCCCGCATGCGGCATGGCTTAATGCTCCGTGGAGCACACTGCAGGGCCAATCAGCGAAGCCGGACTGATCGGTTGGGAGTTGACGGGCTTCCTCCCCGAAATGTCACAAAACGTCCAAGCGCCTCTTTGAGCGTGGGGGTCTCACACACGGCGATATATTGAACCAAAACGGTTTGAGCCAAAATGTTACGGAAAGCCTGGGGGCCCAGAAGCCACCACATCTTCCTCCTCATCCTCTTTACTCTCCTCCTCCCCTGATCCTCTTTCAAATCACTGCAGGGCCTGCAGGGGCCCATCACAGGCATAAAACACCGTGAGGCTGGCAGGCGTGGCGTCGGCGTGCAGCAATGGTAATGCACCTCTTCCCAAGGAGGAGGCGCAAGAGGGGAGGACGACAGAGGGGCGAGGGAGATGGGAGAAGGGGGATGGCGAGAGGCAGGCAGGAGAGAGCGAGGCGGAATGGAGCATAAGCAACACTGCGGCCGCGCCCTGGGCCAGAGCCTTGCACAACTTCGTCCGGGAGAGGTCCGGCAATTGGTTCATGTCATGCTTTCCGTGCGCGAAGCGGCCTCACTGTCAAACCATATCATGACGCAGATCGTCTTCTACTAGAGCTGCGATTGGCTAGACAAGAGTAGAAGAGGGATGGATGAGATCGGTAAGGCGGCTCACCAAAGCCAGGAAGCCATCACCCTGAGGAGCCTCAACTCGATCCTCTCTCACGCCAGGCGGCCCCAACATGTGATTTCTGAACCTTTTTGGGCCATGACCTTCGCGCGCGCTCGAATTATCCAAAAACATAGCGCGGACTGAAATGTCGATGACTGGGTTACGGTCTCAGATATCAATTCCGCTTGAAACTCTTCCGGAAATAATCTATCCAAGACGCCACCGGCAACTCACCGCCACCTCGTGCCTGTACGGAAGGACCCGGCGCTTCTTCTGGATGGTCAAATCCTTGGACACCATGAGGTGTGCCGCGAGACGACTCCTGGAAGGGGGCCTTGGTTTTTTTCTTGGGGACGTCTTGTGCACATGGTCGTGCCGTCTTGGACCTGATTGGGGGCCTACCACGCCCAAATCGTATTCTCTGAGTTGCTGGGGTGGGAAAAAATTAATACCCCTCACGCAGATCGGCGGGGTCAAGGTCCAAAAACACATGGGATTTGCAACTTTTCTCAAATTTACTGCCACCCCTCACGCAGGTCGGTGGGGTCAGGGCCCAAAAACATAATTACGGGATGTGCCACATTTCTAAAATTCGGTGGCATCACTCACGCAGATCGGCGGGGTCAGGGTCCAAAAACACATGGGACTTGCAACTTTTCTAGAGGATTTGCTACATTTCTGAAATTCGGTGGCACCCCTCACGCAGATCCGCAGTGTCAGGGTCCAAAAACACATGGGATTTGCCGCATTTCTGAAATTCGGTGGCACCCCTCACGCAGATCGGCGGGGTCAGGGTGGAAAAACAAGCAGGTCCCGTCACTGCTTCACGGCGAAGCCAAAGCCTCATGACTTCGCTCTTTCATGGCCCATTCTCCGAGACAGGGGGCCGGCGGCAGGGGGCGAAGCCCTTACGGATCAAAAACCCTTCTTCTCAAGCTTGCCAGCGCGAGAAACATCTAGCAATGTCGTAATCGAGTCGAAGGGAAGCCCCTTCCCTTTGATCCCTCCTCCGTCGGAGGGGGGTGGGGTTCTGGGGAGGGTCGCCACCCAGAGACGATTCCCTTGGGGGGTCCTGGGTCCCAGAAAACCGCTAGGACGAGCCACGAGTGCCCGAAGAGGCCCCCAAAACGGTCCAAGAGGGCCCCGAATCGGCGAACGATTTGCCCAAGACGCCCTGACTGCCTCCAGACGGCCCATGAGGCCTGCAAAACGCCCCAAGAGGCCTGCAGGAGCACTTCCCAGGCGACGTCGTCATAAAGCTTATGACAGATTTGGGCGTTTTCGCCTCTTCCACTTCGCGCCGCTCCAAGACGGCGCAGGAGGCCATAAAGATCGCCCCGAAATCGTCTAAGAGGGTCCCTGAACAGCCCAAGAGGCCCTTAAGACAGCCCAACACGCCTCCAAGACGGCCCAAAAAGCCCCCAAAACGGCTCCAAAGGCGTGCCCAGACCGGAGACCCGAACAGACATTTCGAGCCCTCGCCCCCGCGAAGCTCTCAGGATGCCCCAGGAGGCCTTACAACGACCCCAAGAAGCTCCGAAGACGCCCCCAAGAGGCCCCGGAAGACGCCCCCAACTCGGAACTCGGAATTCGGCCTGCGTCTTGCACCGCAGGGGTGCTGCAAGGTGGGGCCGAAGCGCCCGGAAATTACTGGCGTGTGAAACATCAACATCGCGTTGATACAGCGCGAGAGAAGAAAGGAGGAGGAGGGAAACCGGCCAGCCGCTCATCGGTAACATCTCGGTAGGTGCAGACGGGGCAGGTCTGCATTCTTGGGGCGCCGGAGTCGGAAGTACAGGAGCAGTCGGATAAGGACCCCGTCGTTCCCCAGCACAAAAAAATCGTGAAAAGAAACGGTCCGAAGCCGAAGTCGGAAACATAGGAGAATACGTCGGAAGCAAGAATCGGAAAGGTTGGAGCCGGAGTCAGAGAGACGGGCGCCGGAATCGGAGAAATGGGAGCTGGAGTCGGAAAGCTGGGAGCCGGAGTCGGAGAGATGGGAGCCGGAGTCGGAAGGGTTGGAAGCTGGAGTCGGAGAGACAGGCGCTGGAATCGGAAGCAGGAATCGGAAAAATTGGGGCCCGAGTCGGAAAGACCGGCGCCGGAGTTGGAAGGATGGGAGCTGGAATCGGAAAGCTGGGAAATGGAGTCGGGGAGGGAGCAGGAGTCGGAAGAATTGGAAAACCGAATTGGAAAGACGGGGCGCCAGTCGGAAGCAAGAGTCGGGCAAATTGGAACCGGTGTCGGAGAGACGGGCGTCGGAGTCGGAGAGATAAGAAACTGGATTCGGATAAATAGGAACTGGAGTCGAAACTCGGAAACAAGGGTCGGAAAGGCGGGAGCTGGAGTCGGAATGTGGGGGTCCGGAGTTGGATATACGATAACTTGGCCTTCGCGTCGCGGTTGGAGCAGCCCAGTACCGTGGCCCTCGACACCCTATAGCGAATAGTCGGTGAACCTGTTTTCCAAACCACGCCATGCATCAGCGCCTGCAAGTTGAAAGAATGCGTGTGTGGAGTCGTTTGGGGTTGACGCTTCCTGCAGGGCTGTCTTCTCTCCCCCGTCCCACATATCTATATATAATGCTTGGCGAAATTGAATATGCCGTCCAACCATATCCTCTTCGGCTTGTGTCTGCGTCACCTTGCATTCCACCGTGCGTGTTCGGATGGGTTTCACCATAGAGCCCTCGCTGTCTACTCAGATGGCCCAGCTTCGGCCACTTTTTGAAACCACCTCCATGTCCGACTCTTCTGCAAACGCAGTCGATCGTCCAAATGTAAATGGTTCATATACTTTTCCGCTTCCCGTGTACTCCGTTTGATCCAGTCCACCCATGATTCCAAGTCCGTGTCGTCGTCGTCGCTTTCGTGGTCCGGCGCATCGTGGCGTGGTGTTGGTGAACGCTCGCTTGTGACATCCCTTCCGCTGTTTGTCTCTTCCGAATGTGTGTTTCTCGGCGTCCGCGGTGAACCGTTTTGCGGCAATGGGATCGATGTCCTTGTCGACCGTCTCCGAAGCAGATGCATCACCAGGCGTAGCATTTGCCGTCGCGTTCTCCTGACTAGTTTTTCCAATTCCTTAGTCATGGTCCACGCCTCTCATCCGCATGGCATCGTTGCTGTCACGGCCCCATGGAAATCTGATTCTGTCTTTCAAAGAATACCTCCTGCCCGTGAGTTCCTGCCTCAAAGAATGAAACTCTCTCCGCGCCGCAACGATGCGGTTTTCTATTGCCGCGCGGTTCGGATCAGAGAAGCACAATTGTCTGCCTAAGTACTTTGTACTGTCCTCCACTTTCAGCATTTCGATGTTCATATCATCGATATGTGCACGGGCTGGGGTCCTGGGGCGGTTATTGGCGCAACGGGCGCTGTGCAAGATGTTGGTCCTACCCGGGTGCAGCGCCAGACCCGCGTGTCGAGCCTCTTCACACAGGTCATCAATAATGCAAAACATTTGTTTGAGTGCGGGCGTCAAGAACAAGATGTCGTCTGCGAGACGCAAAGTGGATAGCCGCTCTCTGCGCGCAGGGCGCAAGTTGACGCCCATGTTTGCACGCCCCCATTTTCGCTTCATCCGCCCGACAACGTATTCCGACACACTATTGAATAAGGGCGAACTGAGCGGATCGCCTCTCTTGGTGCCTCGCTGGATTGTAAAGAGGGCGCTTGTGCGATCTGCGCGTGCGCGTGCGATCTGCACCCTGCACATGCTTCGAAGTAGTTCTCTGCGCTATTGATAAACGCCTGGCTTTTGTAACGCGCCCCATATTCCACGGTGCGCGACGCTGCCGAAGGCTTTCTTAAAATCTATAGCCGCGGCCCACATTGGAACCTGCCGCTCGTCCGCTGTGCCCCGCAGAATCGCAATCATGAGCAAATGGTTTGCGGTTGATCGACTCGGGCGAAGCCCTGCTTGATCCAGGCCTTGTCGCGCACCCAGAACAAGGGATAATCGGCTGCGCAGCAGGCGCGAGAATAATCCCACCAGCCCTTTGGGCGTGAGTGGTTTAGAGAGCCCGCTCTGTTCTCACCCCCCTTCTTCCCCTTTCGGGGAGGGGTTTACCCCTCCCCCTACCCCCTCCCCCTGGGCCTGGAGAGGTCCCTCCGCGGGTCGTCAGGGGAGTCATGTTCGACTCCTGGGAGGGCTAAAAAACGGCACCCCTCGCGAGGATTATGGCCCCGACGGGGGGGGGGGAACAAACCCTTTCCTCTCCTTTGAAGCCAAAAGCATTGATTTTACTATGGTGGTGGCCCCATTTTGGCCTTCTGAGGGAGCAGCGCTCATTAAAGCTCCCCTCTTCCTTCAAGGCAGAACCATTGATTTTGCGAAGGTTTTGGCCTCAGTTTGCCCTTCTGAGGGAGCAGCGCTCATTAAAGCTCGCCTCTTCTTTGATCGATTCCCTCCAAGATGGCCCCAAGAAGCGCCCAGGAGGCACCGAGAGGCCCCAAGATGGCCCCAAGAGGTCCCCAGGAGGCCCCCAGGAGGCCTCCAAGAGGCCCCCAAGATGCCCCCAAGAGGCCCCAAGAGGCCCCAAGAGGCTCCCCCGAGGCACCCAAGACGCTCCTGGAAGCCCCTGGGGCCGCCAATAGGCCCCCAAGACGCCCCGAACGGCCTCCAAGAGGCTCCCAAGAGGCCCGAAGAGGCTCCCCCAAGGCACCCAAGACGATCCTGGAAGCCCCTGGAGCCGCCAAAAGGCCCCCAAGACGCCCCAAAAGGGGACGAGGTGCCCGAACGCCTCACGCCACGAGGAGCCCGAACGACTCACACCAGGACGATGGGCCCGAACGACTCACACCACGAAGAGCCCGAACGACTCACACCAGAAGGAGGGGCCCGAACGACTCACACCAGGACGAGGCGCCCGAACGACTCACACCACGAGGAGCCCGAACGACTCACACCACGACGAGGGCCCCGAACGACTCACACCACGAGGAGCCCGAACGAGTCACACCAGGAGGAGGGGCCCGAACGACTCACACCAGGACGAGGGGCCCGAACAACTCACACCACGAGAAGCCCGAACGACTCACACCAGGACGAAGAGCCCGAACGACTCACACCACGAAGAGCCCGAACGACTCACACCAGGAAGAAGGGCCCGAACGACTCACACCAGGACGAGAAACCCCAAACGACTCAAACCACGAGGAGCGCTTTCTCTCCCTCCTCCTCCGCCTCGTCCTTCTCCCGCTCCCACCACCAGGAGGATGTGCAAGGAGGCGGGGGGAAGAAGGAACTGGGGAGATATGCGGGGGCAGGCGGAAACACGCCGGAAAAAACACGACTGTCGGCATACTTCGCAAGAGTTGCTGTTTTGAGATGGGCTGATGGGGATACGCGAAGCGTAAAGAATTTGCGATGCGTTGGTATGATCGAAATAAGGCGGTAGACTTGCGGTAACTTCGCATTGCCGCTCTTGCACAATACCTCCGCAACCGCGTGCCTCCAATAATCTGGAAGCGGCGCCGTTCCACTGGTTATGCCGCTGTACATCATAAGCAATAAATTTCGCAAGTCGGCGCCCCCTTGCTTGAACATCCTTGCCGCAATGCCACCCGAGTCGGTCGATCTTCCAGATTTTACCTGTCGCAGCTCTGTCTTTAATTCTTCAACCGTGAAAAGTGCAACAGTTTTCGGTGTTGGCGCACTTTACGTGCCGGGTCATTGCTTCCATTGTCTCGGCGTAGATCCTTGCACCATTCCCCGTGGAATTCCGCAAACACATCCGCTATGCCCTGCCTGTCATATTGGGCATTCTTCCGAGCGCCCTCCATGCGCGAAATCAGAATATCCTTCCGTTGCGTTTTGGTGCCGGCGATCTTGTTGAGATTACGGTGCGCAGATAATGTCGTTGATCTCCGCGAGGCGTTTGGCGCGCTCCTTCGTTCGGATCGCTTGCCGCGCCTGCTCGTTCAGGCGCGGTCTTTGCGCCGTGCCCTCAGGAGCCGCATTCCGTCGCCTGGCCAATAATTCAGCAACCTCATTCATAATAGATTGCGTCGCCGGTCTTCCGCCCAGCTGCGCCGCGGACCGCGTGGAAATGGACGCGGATTTTCCCGTGCATGTGCTGCCCGGGCGTTCTGAAGTGCAAGATTGCCGCAAGAGCCTCCCCAACTGGTCTGGAAATGGACCTGGCATTGTCTCTCACCGCCCTGTGCCCATTTTGACGGTTTCACGGCCGCCTTCCTTCAAAGCTTTGCGGATGCCGCTAGTGTAATGCGTTTCCGAAAAGCTGCACTGCGCATGTAAAGATCTCTGTGGTCGCATCCGATATCTGCCAGCGCCGCGGTGCCACAGTCTTGACAACCCTCCAGGATCTGTTGTTCACCCAGAAACAATCAATCTGTCTGTGCGAACTGTCCGCGCCAGCGTGTGCCCATCGAAATTCTGGCCGTCGTTTGAACAACGTGTTTGCAAGACGCAGCCGCTTGACAGATGCCGATTCCGTTAGCAAGTGCCCCCGTGCGTTTTGCACGCCGTATCCGCACCGACCCGCGCTGCGAAGGCGCGCCGCTGGATCCCCCCAAAGGTGGGGGGGGGGCTTGGGCCCCCCCCCCTTTGCAGATCCGTC
The DNA here is from genome assembly GCA_963575745.1 of Prorocentrum cordatum. Lineage (NCBI taxonomy): Eukaryota > Dinophyceae > Prorocentrales > Prorocentraceae > Prorocentrum > Prorocentrum cordatum. The sequence continues at coordinate 93,724 of CAUYUJ010016961.1, forward strand.
GTCGGGCGTCGTCGGGGAAGCCCCCCCCCCCCGCTTTCCTGGTCCGTCGTCGGGGGACCCCCCCCCCCCCTCCCTCCCTTCCCCGGTCCGTCGCCTGGGGCCCCCCCGCCCCTCCTCTCACCCCCCTGGCGCTGGAAAAGGGGGGGGGGGGCTCGACCCCCCACCCCATCCCTCCTTTCGCCACGGCGCCCCCTGTCTCTGGAACCCGACCCTTGCCGCCCCTGACGCTACCACCCCGACCGCCCGCAACCCCTCCCCAAACGCTAACCCTGGCCCCAAACAGCACTCAGTACTCTTTGTTCACTACTCACTACCCACTACTCACTACTGGCTACTCACTACTCACGTTTCACTACTCACTGCTCCCTGTTCACAACTCACTACTCACTACGCACTACTCACTACCCACTACCCACTACTCACTACTCACTACTCACCACTCACTACTCCCAACTCATTATTCACTACTCACTATTCACTACCCACTACTCAATACTCACTACTCACTAAGCGTTTCTCGCTACCCACGACTCACTACTCAATAATCAGTACTCACTCAAAAACCAGTGTCCACTGCGCACTACTGAGTACTCACAGTGCACTACTCAATACTCACTACTCACTCCCCAATACTCACAACCCTGCACCCACTACGCAATACTCACTATCGCTCCTTCCAACTCACTACTCACTTCCCACTACTCGCCAGTCACAACCCACTACCCCCTACGAACTACTCCCTACCCACTATTCACTAATCGTTAATCAGTACTCGACGCCCGCTAATCACTATCCACTACTCACTACCAGATACTCACAACTCACTACTCAGTACTCACTGCCCGCAACTCACTAATCACAAGCCGCTGCCCGCTACTCGCTACTCCCTACTCCTAACGCAGTACTCACTGCTCACTACTCACTACTCACTACCCGCTACCCCCTACTCGATACCCGATACGCAACATTCACTACCGACTACGCACAACTCACTACTCACGACTCACGACCCCCTACTCCCTACCCAATAATCACTAATCACTAGTCACAAAACACTACTCACAAATCAGCACTCACTACTCATTACCCAAGACTCACCACTCACTACTCACTACTCTCTACTCGCTACTCCCTACGCACTACCCACTACCCACTTCTCCCTTCTCTCTACTCACTACTCACTACTCCCTACTCGCCACTCACTACTCACTACTCGCTACTCCGTAGTGGCTACCCACTACTCCCTACGGGCTACTCACTACTGACTACTCCCTGACCACTACCCACTGCTGACAATGCCCTACTCGCTACTCACTATTCACTACTCGTTACTCCCTACTCGCTACTCACGACTCACTACCCACTCCCCGCTTCCCACTACTCACTACCCAATACTCACTACTCACAACTCACTACTCAGTCCTCGCTACTCGCTACTATCTACTCACTGCTCATTACTCACTACTCATTACTCACTACTGTCTACTCACTACTCACTACTCACTACCCCCAAACCAGGACACCCCGCCTCTGCGGGAGAGGCTCCTTCCACGGCCCCCTGGTCGGCGCCCAGGGGGGAGGGGGGGGGGGGTCTGCCCCCCCCCCCCCCCCTCCTTCTCAGCGGGCGAAAAGGGGAGAGCGGAGGGGGGGGTCGAAAATGCCCCTCCCCCCCATCTTGACGGGGAGGAGGGGGGGGGGAGGGTTCTGCGAGCACCCCTCCCCATATTTCAATTACAAAATGATCCAGAGGCGCGCGTTCCCAAACTGCATGGCATATCTGACCCCCCCTCCGATGTTAGCATTGATGCCCGCAGCAACAACAAAATAATATTTTCGAGCGCGCGCTTCGTCGTGTACTTTGCCCTAGGTCGTAAACAGACTCCGCATACCTGTCAGTATACCCGCCATTGGGAAATATGCCGTAACGGGCCTCATGTGGCAACGACGGGAAGGGATGTCCACATACGCAATGCGCTCGTTGATCGGATGATACTGTTTGGTGCGATGCTTCCAGCGCCTGTGAGCGATGATCGCCGCGCCTCGCGTTGGCTGTGAGTCCCCAAAGGCCATAAATATATGGCCATCTTGTGTGATCCAATGTTCCTCAAGGTATGTCCTCATAGTCTCATCGACCGTCACAAAATCCCACCGCATCTCATCAAGTTCAGATAATACTTCCAAAACCCTGCATTTACCTGTCACGCCCCGCGCGTTCTTCTAGAGAAGAACCAAATCGCAACCATTGTGCGCATCGTATTCCGATGTCGTGTCGCTGTGTTGCGTCGTACTTCTGCCGTCGCGGTCCTGAGTGGCAGCATCCTGCATGCCGGGCGAAGGCGCCTCGTCGTCACAACCTGGTGGCGGATCCTGAAGGCGGGCGCGAAACATCATGCCCAGAAAATCTCCATCGACTGTTCTGTATGCGCCCCTCCCTCCACCACAGAAGTCCGACGCGCCTGCCCCGGAGTGTTCTCGGGTCGGCAGTTGGGTAGGTAAGTGGTTGGGAGGATCGCTTCCCATTCGAAATACGAGTGGCCGTAATCGTGGAAGCATCCATCGGAAAACTATCCGGCAAAACCTCCACGGGTGAAACAATTGTTGGTGAAACCTCTGTTGATGCGGCAGTGCCCGTCGGATGCCCCGAACGACTTGTAGCGCGTGATCCCATGCTCCATAGAATGCCCCCTCCCACCGTCAATGTTGCAGAACTCTCACTGATACTATGTCTGTTAGCGCTTCCGGTTGGTAGATGTGGTCAGGCCTCGGAATCCTGGCCGCGACCCTTTCACCGGTTGTCCATGTGCTCCTCCACGCCCTTCTGGACCTCGAGGCCTTCATGGTGCATGTGCGTGCTGCCGTCTGGCGCAACTTCTGAATCCAGCTTCCCGTTCATCTTCACTTGTCCCCGATCCCAGAAAATCCTGATCCTGTGCTGGTTGCGCCCTTTCCCCCTTCACTTGAGTTTTATCTGTCCCAGCGTCGTATCCACGACCACGACGACGGCGACCACGACCACGACCACGACGACGACGACGACGGCGACCACGACGACGATGATGACGACGACGATGACGAAGAGGACGAAGAGGACGAGGACGAGGACGACGGACGGCGACGACGACGATGCACTGCGGATGTCCTTTGGGGCAGGCCCGCTGTGGTGGCTGTGCGGCTGTAAACGATGACGACGACAACGACGACGACAACGACGACCGACGACGACAACGACGATGACGACGACGGCGACGACGACGCACTGCGGATGCCGCATGGGGGCGGGGGGGGGTGTTGCGTAGCCGCCCGGTGTAGCCGAAGACGACGACGACGATGACGACGCCTGAGGAGGGTGGGAGAATCGTCTCGGATGTATACGAGCTGCGTCACGACTTCTATACGAAAGGCAATCGTTTTGAGGCTGTCATGCAGGGGGTACACGACACCCTCGGCGGCGCCCGCGACGACCCACTGGCGCGCGTGCTTCAACAAAATATTTCGCGCCCCGCGGGGTCTATTCATCAGCGCCAGGGTGGGCGGGGAGGGGGGGGATCAGTTGTTAATCACAAGCTGACATTGTGGCAACTCCACCTTCGCGCATGCCTCACGCGGATCGTTGCCCCTCATGGAGCTCCACCTACGGTCACAGGGGGCGCAACCCCAAGCGGGTCCGCGCACACTTCGGCAGACCTTTCACGATGATGTTGGACTCTCTATGAGGCTCCACCTGCAATCTCAGTGGGCGCGACCGCATGCGGGCCCGTGCCCATTTCGACCATTGGCAAGTTTCCCCGACCTCAATCCTTCTCACGGCACGCAGTCCATGAGTAGAGGGTAGAGGCCCATATACTGCGCTACATGCAGCTGGATATGGCTGGGGCTCTCGATATGCTAATTCGTGCTGAGTCGTTTTCTGAAGGTCCTGGGGCCTAAAGAGGGCCTTGGGATGCCCCAAAAGGCGACAAACCTCAGCACTCTCCTCCCGGGGGGCCCCTCCCTGGGGATCCCCGTCCAAACCGAGACCGGTCTCCCGGCGGGGGCATCCCGCTTCGGTCACACATGCACCCCGGCCTCCGATTCACACTCATCCTGGCGCTGCCTGGCGGCTGCCTGCCTGTGATGCACCCTCCTCCTTCCTCCTTCACTCATCCTCCCTCCTTGTGCTCCTCCTCCTCCTCCTCCTCCCACCTCCTCCTGCCTCCTCGTGCCTCATTTCCCCTTCTGAGTCATTCCCCGTCTTGCCTCCTCACGGAGTCCAAGGAGTGGTAATTTCGCACGAGTGAGGATTCTCAGACGGTTGTCTTTTAACGGTGTACTTCAAACAATGAAAACACATTCTTGCGGGGACCTATGAGCAGGGAACCTGCAGGGAGGTTTTCTTGCAACATCGTTGATATACTGGTCCTCCTCCTCCTCCTCCTTCTCCTCCCCCTCCTCACTGCTCCCCCCCGTCCTCGTCTTCCCTCAAATTAAGACGAAGCCGGGACGAAAAAAAAGCCCGGTGAGGATGAATCGGGAATCTCCGAGATCTGGCAGCTCTGGAGGATAGATCGGGCGCCGCGGCCTTCCCAGAACGTTCTGGAACGATCTCAGAGCGTTTTGGAACGCTCTGGAACGAATTCATCCTCCAGGGCTCGAGCCAAACAGTCTTTTTCGTTTTCGGTTTGTTTTCGCTTTCCTGTATTCTGTCTTCGTTCTGCCTTGGCTGCGAAACGAAATCACAACCAAAGCGGACCACGAAATCGCCAAAACACCGTTTAGCTCGAGCCCTGTCATCCCCGCCCCTAGCTCCGTCCAACCAATGCTTCGCCCTTCATCGCCCCCGTCGACCCTCTTGCCGCCGCGCCTCGCCGGCCGCTGGAGGGTGGCCGCTGGCCCGGCGCGCGCGCGTCCGGGGCCGTCCGAGGGCGCGGCACATCTCCCCGCGTGTGCACATGCCTCCGCGCGTGCGAGCGGCGCCGCGCGGCCAGCCACGGGCGGGCGACGGCGAAGGCGGGAAAACCTGGGGGAAGACCGGGGAAGCCTGCCCGAGCTTTGGGGAGCCGGGCGAAGCCGGGGGGGGGGGGCTAGGCTAGGCGGGGGGCAGACGACGCCCAAGAGGACACGGGCCTCTTCCGAAGGCAACCCGCATCCTCCCCTGCAGAAGGAGGAGAACACGGACCGCGACGGGCGGGGCACAAGGGTAACTACCCTTGACTGTGCTCGTCGACCTGCTGATCAGACACGACTGCAGGGGGGCGAGAGGGGGCAATCAGAGGGAGGCGACGACGGGGAGCGGGGGGCAGACGGGGCCCAGAGCCGAGCGGCGACGGCCTCGCCTCAACAGTGCTGCCAGTTCTGTAGCTGTCCCAAGGGTCCCTCAGGGAGGGTCGGTCCCTCCAGGGAGCTTCTGGTGCTGTGGGGGGAGGGGGCCAAGGAGGAGCCTGGGGAAGAGTCCGAAAGAGGAGCGCCCGTGCAGGAGCCTGGGGAAGACAACGGGGAGGAGCACGGGGAGGGGCAAGGGCAAAGGACGCAGGAGGGGGTGAGGGGTGGCAGGGGTGGGCGGGGGCGAGGGGGGAGAGGGTGTAGTTGGCACCAGGGCGGCGGCAGCTGACGGAACAGGCCCCGTGCGGCAGGAGGGCCAGCGCACGGTGTCGGGAACAGACGCGGGTAACACGCCCCCCGCCTCTCCAAAAAAATCAGTGCTGACTGCGGGCCCTCTTCCTCCCCCCTCCCCTCGCGTGTTTGTACGAGGTGAGAACTGCCAGCGTGTGGACGCCTTCGTCCATGGCGATGGCGTCGACTTGACATGCAGACCCGCCGGCTCCCTTGGGGGGCCGATAGGCTGCGAGGCGTAGGGGTTCCCAGTTCTCTGCAGCAGCTCCAGGTCTCAGTGTGATGACGACTCAAGTCCAGGCGTGAACCTCAGCTCGACCCCCCCTGACATACGATCAAAAAATCACGTTGCCCAAATTTGTTGAGGCCCGGGGGCCACGTAAACTAATCCAGGTTCGGGCTCCCGGAGCCACAGCCCCTGTAACATCACAGCGCGTTCGCGTTCACGATGCTGCGGGCTTGCGCCCCCGAGGCAGCAGTGCTTTGCAAATTGCAACAACGCGCTCGCGCCCCAAGGGCCACAATCCCTCCCCCAAAACAAACGCAAAACAACTGCACTCCCCTGCGACGAACGATGACACTGATACGCGCCAAATAAACCCGGAGCCGCTGAATGACCAGCCTGCAGTAGGCGAGCCCGTACGCGAAGTCTTGGCTTGCGCAGCAAAACGAAGCGATACTGTACTGAGGACGGGGCCGAGGATGAGAAGGGTGACGGGGCACCGTGGCTCCCCGAAACGACCGTCACGCACATCGCGCACCCCCCCTCTTGGAGGGGCGGGATGCGGGCGTTTCCTCGGCGCGGGCACGGCTGCACTCGAAGCCCGGAAATCACTCCGAGGACTAGCAATCTCACGGAACGAAATGGCGAAAGGACGATGAAACCAGGGACGGAAGGACAGGAGAGGGTGGGGAGAACAGGATGACAAGGGGGACGACAACAATCTCCCATCGGGCGTACTGAGGCAGAAGGGCGCTCCACGAGCTCAAATCGCTTAGCGGGCGAGAACATACAACGTGGCGCCGCGATTCGGCGGGGAAAGCCGAGAACGAGGAGGAGGAGCAGGAGAAACAACAAGTGGAGACGGGGGCCGACAAGGACGAATATAAAGAGGAGGAGGGGGAAGGAGGAAGAGGAGGCTGCGAGAACTCGCCTGGCAGATCCCTGCCACAGCCAGGCGTCAGTCCTGGCAGCGGATGGGGGCACGCTCCCGAGGTGCCTCGCCCCACCCCTCCCCGCACAGAAAGCTCTGCCCAAGAGAAAGTCTGGGTCAGAGAGCTCGCCCATAGAAGGCGTCGCATTCCCATGGGAGCAGGGAGCGGGGCGTCTCCTCGAGAGCGAGCCGCACCCGGTAAGGATGCCTCGCGCAGGCCAAAAGCGAGAGGCGGTGCGCCGCCGTCGGGTTGACAGGAGCTCTCCTGCAGGCTTCGACGAGCTTGCACCCCCTCTCGCTCGTAAAAACCCCGCAACGGGCGCAGCACGTGTAGTGGCCAGCTCGATGGAGCTCGCGCCCCAGGGCCTCGCCGCGCAGTGCGGCAGGAATCTCGATGTCCCCCCCCCCTTCCTCTGGGACGGCCCAACGACGGTCGACGCGACGCTTCCCCCCGCAAAGTCTGCGCGCCAGGGCGCGCATTGCGCGCGCGGAGCGAGCGCAGTGACAGCGCGCGGTGCAACGCCGAGCGCCCCGTGCTCTGAAGAGGGAGTGAGGAGGGGAGCCAGGAGGGAGTCTAGGGCGACGGGGTCGAGCACCTGTAGCGGCAAGTCTCCCAGTGGAGTCTCCGCGAGTCCCCGCCGTCGCCGTCGCCCCGGCCGCCGGCCCCAGCATCCCTTGGACCTCCGCCGCTCGAGAGCTCCAGGTAGCGCTCCTCCACTGGGGGGGCCGCCTGCAAATCTGCGCCGGCCTTGGCTTCTGCGCCAGCAAGCTGGTTCCCCTGAAAATCAAGGAAGGCGTCTTGCGACTCGTCGGCTGGGCCTCTGGAGCGGGCCCAGACCTTCGCGAAGGAAAAGGAACCGTGGTCTGCAAAGCTTTCCCCATAATAGGAACCACGCTCTAGTCCGCAAGCCCGCGTGAGGGCGAGAGGCGCGGCAGCGCCACTTCTAGCCTCTGCGCAGGCCTCTGATGACGGCGGCATTGCCGACGCCGACACAGAGAGGAGGAGAGGCGACATCAAAAACTTTCACGACGCCAAAAATCTCAGCCCTCAAAGCGGTGCCCAAGAAACGCGGACCAGGAAGTGAGCCGCGTATGGCCCTCGCAACCGAACCGTCATCATCCGAGAAGACGCGCCCCCGCCCGTGGCTCATGAACCCTGGCGGCCCCCGCCCCGAGCCGTCCGAATAGGCAAGGCCCTGACACAATGGGGGATTTATACGGGCCCGGCTCTTCCTGGGCGGTGACGAGATCGGAGGAAGGGTCCTCCAGGGGATGCTCGACGATGCCACGAGAGAAAACGGGCGACTCAGACCCGGAGGACTCGAATCGACGCACTACCCCCTGGAGGCCCAACTCGGCGGCCACGCAGCGGCGCATGGCGTGGTGCCTTGGACACTTTGCGAAACGATGGTGCTGACGGCCTATGTCCGAGGCGCGCTGCTGACAGGCGCGGTCATCCGTGCACCCCGCGCGCCATACTTTGACCTGAATCCAAACATCTCGGCCAAGTTAGAGGCCGTGCGCCGCCGGGGGGGGCGATGTCCCTCGGACCGAAGCAGCGCGCGAACGGTCTCCAAAAACGGCGCGGAGATTCCCAAACCTCGAACTTCGGCCCAGGGAGTAAGCTCCAGAAACTCGATCCTGGCAAAAAGCGAAGGCCTTTAACGCGGTGGGGGCCAACCGACGAAGACCCCAAAGCCCCCCGAGGTGGTCACAACGTGTGGCGTGGGAGGGCCAGCTCCACTCGAGCCGACGGAGCGCGGCTAGGACGGCTGAAGCGGGTCCCCCGACCCCGCGCCAAAGGCTCTGGCCTGGCTTGGCCTGGGCTGCCGCGACCGCGGCCCTTCGCCAGGCCGCCCGCATCAGCGCCTCATGGCGGCCCCCCCACGCCGCCTTGGCCCAGTGCAAGAGGGGGCGCGTGCAGGCGTCCACCAGGGTTCTGACCTCTTGAAGATCTACAGGCGGAAGGCGCGATCCTTCCCTACCGATTGGCCCCCCCAGCGCGCTGGCCATTAGAATGCGCGCCCGCTTCACTCGAGCAGGGTCCATTCCCAAGCAGGAAGAACCATGCACCACCGACGGCATGAAACCCAATTCGAGCAACGTTGTACGGACGAGCTCCCTGCTTGGCCAGGCTGGTGAATTTGGTGCGACGCCTGCGAGCGCCGACCAATCTCTCCGCGAACCTGGGCCTACCTTGCAGGCCCCCACCCCCCCGACGAGTCAACCACTAGTTGCGTGCTATGGCGTTGGATATGAAGGCCCAGCTGGCGAGCCCATCCCCGCGTTCGCGTCTTGAGAGATCGGGCGGGGCCCAGGATGCAACCTTTTCGTGGGGGGGGCGCCAGGCCTGGAGAGCGAAACGGGGATGCCCTTGGCCTCCATGGCCGTCACGCACTGAAACATGTCATCGGGGAGCTGCCGGGAGACTTCGGCTTCCTCGCCCGCGTCTTGGACGCCGAGGTCGCCCGCGAAAAACTTAAGGTGCAAAGGCGGGCTGGCGCTGGCCAAGGCGTCAGTGACGGACAGGGGCAAGTTCAAGGCAACGAGTTCCCCCCGCGCTCCCCGCCACCACCGCCGAATAGGCGTGAGTGGTGTGCGCCGAAACGATGCCCCTGAAGTTCGCCGCGCTCACAAGTATAACCCAAACTCAGCAGTTTCAGCAACTGGGGCGGGAAGCCGTGCTCGGGCGCCTCCGCCCACAGGATGTGCATGCTAGAGTGTTCGAAGGCTTTGCAGAGATCCAGGGCCGCCGTGCCCGACGTCTGGCCCGGGGGGGGCCCCTTCATCCCCTAGCAGCTGGTGCCGCATGGCGTCTTCGGAATCGCCCTCGGGGGCGCGAAATCGCAATCTCGTCGAATCGCACGCCCCCATATATATATATATATATATATATATATATATATAAAGAAAAAAAAAAAAAAAAAAAAAAAAAAAAAAAAAAAAAAAGCTCGAGCGCGCTCGCTCGACGAATCGGGCAGGGGAGGTGGGCGGGCCGATCGGCCGAGCGCACCCCTTTTGCATTGACGGGGGGAAGTAAAGCACAAAGCACAAGGCGGAGCTGGGTGGGCCAGCGCGCCGCGCGTGAGACCCGGGCCACGAAAGCGGCGAGAAAATCAATTCCCCCATCGCCCAAGAAAGACCACCATCGAGGGTGCCAATTGTCAACCCCCACCCCCGTGCGCTCAGGAAAGGCTCGGCTAGTCGTTCGGGGGGGGGGGGGGGGGGCAAAGCAGGCAGGGCGTGCCTCCCCCTCCCGCGGCCTGGGCAGCTCGCCGCGGCCCCCGGCGCCGTGGGGGCTGCCGCAGGTCAATCGAATCCATGGCCGCCGCGCCCACCGCGATCTGCGGGTCCGCCATGTCCAGGTTGGCGCGGCCCCTGGCGCCTGCGGCGGGGGCGACGCTGGTCACCCACTTGGAATGCGGTGGGTGAAGCCTTCGCCGCCAGCCGAGCCATCGCGGAGCCGCTCGCGCCAGGCCTCGGCGCTCTGCGACTGGGCGGGGCCCTCAATGGAGCGGGGGCCTCGGCCGCGGCGCCCGGAGGAAGAGGAGAAAACGGGAAGGAGGGGGAAGAAGAGGAACCGGGGGGAAGGAAGACGATGAAGGACGGGCGAGAAGAAAGAGGATCTCACGGGATAGGATGGCGCCCGAGACAAAGCTTCGGCGGAAGGGCCGAGCCCGCTGATCCGTAAAAACTTGGAGGGTGCTCCACCAGTTAGTTTGTCAGTTCCGCTGCAGTTGCAACGCCCGAGCTGCTGCCTCTGCTCGAACTCTTGCAAACGAGGCTGTCCATTCGCCGCTCGCGCGATCCAGGGCCACCAGCAACCGAACTGGAATCTGTCGTGGTTTTTCCGAACCACGGGGGGGCCGATGCCCGATTCGCACTTTCGAAACAGCAGCCGCCCGCTCGATCGACGCTCGAACGCGAAGGCCAGGGGCGAGACCGCGACGAACACAAGAGGACACTTCAATACCGTTCGGGCGGGGGGCTACACAGGGCTTCAGGAGTTTGACCGCTTGTCCCTGGCTCCGGCCCCTACGCCTAACACGCAGGAGGAGGGCCCGACGACCAGGAACGACATGGCGCTCGTGGGCGCCCAGAATGAATGGCCAAAAAAACTTCGGGTCCCAGCGCAACGCGTGGTCGGGGGATTGGTGGCGTCACGGACCGCCTCAAAACCAAACTCGCACTGCCATGCCAACCCCCCCCGACCCGAGTCGCGCCACCCCTCCCGTCTGACCCCCCCCCCCTAACCTTGGCCAGGCCGAGCGGTCTCCTCCAGCGGACGGGCTCCGCATTGACAAGTTCGGGAAGGACAGCGCCAGCAGGCTTTACGACCGAGTCATCGCGGTTCTGGGCTTCCCATGCCGAAGCTGACATCGCAAGGCCGGAGGTTCGGTGCATCCGCGCAGCTGTATTCGCGTGATAGGCCGCCAAGAAGTCTGCTTGTTCCCGCCTCTTTTCCACGGGGTCCAAGGCTTCGGATGCCTTGTTTGTCCTGTGCGCCATGACGCGGCGCGCTGCGATGTGGCGGTGGCCCTCCAGGCTGCGAGCAAACTTGAGGATGCCGCTTGATTGGAAGCGCGCAACTGCTGGCCACTCCCGTCAACGTCTCGCGATCCGCAATGTCCGATGAGGCGCGGCCCTGCGATCTTCGCGCTGGGGGGGGGCTGGGGCAAATTGCCAGCCACTGGGCCGCGCGCGATGGCTGCTGTCTGCTCAGCGCTCTCCTGAATAGCTACGAAAACCCAAAATGCACTGTCAAGCTCAACCAAACCTGGCCTGGCACACGAAGCACGAGGGGCACTCTCGAACCTGGGGCCTGGCACGAGCGCGCCCCATTACTGCTCCGACCGAGATGTCCGAAACCCACCCGTCAGATCTCTCAGGAATGACCTCCCGGGTAAAAGCATGGCCCCGAGACTCCAGACCGCTCAGGATGCATGCAGGACAAACTTCTGAACTAGCACGCGCCTCGACAACTTTCGGGCGCATGCGCTCGCACGGCTGGTGGGAAGCCGTGCCGGGCCGGCCACAGTCGCGCGCGGTCGCGTCCATGCGCCGCCGCAAGATCAGCCCGCTATGAGAATCCCACCTGCGCTGGAGTCGCCTTGGCCCTCCCCTTCCGATCCTCGACCGAAAAAGATCCAACGGCGCTCGCCGCCGCTCAATCGCTCCAAGGCCCCCGGCCAGTTGCAATTCGCGCTGGCACTGGATGCTCGCAGAAAACAACACGCTTAACATGCTGAGATACACGTTGCCAGCGTGCACCTCGCAACTGCGGTGGTCGCGCCGCGAGACAGGAGAGAAAACTTGCCAACTTGCACGCTTAACGGACAGCACTGCGCGAGTCTGAGGGCCGCGAGAACCCCCCCATGACTCTGCAGCCTCTGTAGGCGCCTAGAGCCACAAACGAATGAGGAGCGAGGCAGAGACGGGTGGTCAAGAACCTCAGCCTGCCACGATCATCTGCGCCAGTGCGCGGCAAGCGCAGCAGCTGTGGCGGCCGAGCCGCCACTCATCAAAACTGTCTTAAAACCGCAGTGATACCGCCATGCGCAGGCTCACGTCCACGCGAGCACACCCTGCGCAGCTGCAGCCATTCAGCCTGGTCGACACCTATCACCTTGCTGCCGCAGGTCGCCTGGGGCATCGCTACAGCTCGGGTGATACCTCCAATCGACTTGGCCTGGTCACCTGTCGCACATGTGCCAAAACTGCGGATCTTCCACATGCACTTGATGCAGCGCCTCCACCTGGCACCTCTCGTGGACAAGGCCAGGGGACTTCCGTGGCCTCGCCTCTCACGCGTGACTCCAAACGTAGAATGCACTCTTGCGTGCCACTAAATCAAACACCCCATACTCGTCTGTGGTCCTCCTGGTGATGTCAATGATGGAGATCGCGATGGCCAGTTTGTTATCAACCACCACCTCTATCCCAAGGGCAATTCACCACTTGAAACCAGTCATGGCAACCACCAACAAAGAATGCCGCGCCCCGAATGCGCGACGCCATTCTGAAGGAGCCGTCGTTGATGCAGGCCTGGACGGGTATGGCGGGCACGAGTATGTTACCATACTTTCTGGCCGACTAGACTGTGACCATGTCATCGCTGGTTGGAGAGCCAACCCTCTGCAAACAGCGCTCGCTCAACAAAAAAAGCACCGCCAATCTGAGTAACCGAGGCGACGGCCGCACGTTGCACATGGGTCTGAGAAAACCCCGACGGCGGGGGGGGGGGCTTGAAGCGCTCGAACCTGGATCGTAGTCGCTGCAAGTCGATGCGCTCGTAGTGCGTGCAAAATCGACCACGCGCAAGAGTGGCCCCAGGCAAGAATGACCTTTGGTGCGCGGCTTTATGGGGTCGCGGGGGGGCAACATCCAAGCGCGCAGACCAGTGGTGGGACCCCTGCGGGCTCGCACCGAAGGTCGCTTCGGCGAGGGTCAATCTTGCGCGTAGCCGACCGAAGTCAGTCACAACCAACGCACCATTGCACTCCCTGCCAGCATCGGCCTCCGCCCCCGCCGAGCGGGGCCAGACGCAGTCCACCGAGAAGCGACCACGTGCCGCGCGCCCAATCAGCTCGATCCTTAAGCCCTCGCATATCCCGCAACAGTGGTCGTCGCAGCCTTTGCCGCGCGCGCGGTATATGCCAGCGCGCAGCACCGCAGGCCTGTGCCAATGACCAAAACTCCTCGGAACCAATGGGATAATCCTTAGCAGCTGCCTTGGAAATCCGCCGGCCCCCTTGCGGGGCCACCAGGCTGTAGGCGCGAGGTTCGCAGTTTCCTGTGCCAGTCGTAGGTTGTAGTTTCCAGTGTTACAGTTCTGCTTCTTGCTGGTTACTGTAACTAAGCGATTGACCGCGCGAGGGGGGGGAAGCCCAAACGGGATATTTTAGCACCCCCTGGGCGCATTGTCTGAATTGCTGGGCAGGCTCGAAATCGACACCCCTCACGCAGATCCGCGGGGTCAGGGTCCAAAAACACATGGGATTTGCCACATTTCTGAAATCCGGTGCCACCCCTCACGCAGATCCGCGGGGTCAGGGTCCAAAAACACATTGGATTTGCCACATTTCTGAAATTCGGTGCCACCCCTCGCGCAGATCCGCGGGGTCAGGGTCAGAAAAACACATTGGAATGCCAACATTTCTGAAATTCGGCGCCACCCCTCACGCAGATCCGCTGGGTCAGAGTCCAAAAACACATTGGATTTGCAACATTTCTGAAATTCGGCGCCACCCCTCGCGCAGATCCGCGGGGTCAGGGTCCAAAAACACATGGGATTTGCCACATTTCTGAAATTCAATGCCGCCCCTCACGCAGATCCGCGGGGTCAGGGTCAAAAACACAAAAGATTTGCAACGTTTCTGAAATTCGGTGCCACCCCTCACGCAGATCCGCGGGGTCAGGGTCCAAAAAACACATTGGATTTGCCACATTTCTGAAATTCGGTGCCACCCCTCACGCAGATCCGCGGGGCCAGGGTCCAAAAACACATTGGATTTGCCACATTTCTGAAATTCGGTGCCACCCCTCGCGCAGATCCGCGGGGTCAGGGTCAGAAAAACACATTGGAATTCCAACATTTCTGAAATTCGGCGCCACCCCTCACGCAGATCCGCGGGGTCAGGGTCCAAAAACATAAAGGATTTGCCACATTTTTGAAATTCGGTGCCACCCCTTACGCACATCCATCGCAAGGCGTGGTATACCAAACTGCGAGTACTCCCTCGGCCCTTTAATCCCAAGGTGTGGTAACCAAGCTCGTAAACCATACACGTCTTACCAATCGCCCTGTGTGGTAACCCCTCTTGTGATCAATTGGTTTTGCCGATTGCGAATCGGCCTCGCATGAAGTTCCGATACTGCTGCACGACGGCGCCAAAGCCTCATGACTTAGCTCGCCCATGGCCCATTCTCCGAGAGAGGGGGCCGGCGGCAGGGGGCGAAGCCCTTACGGATAAACCGGTCGCCGCCGCCCGTGCCAACTGCCTCGGGAGTGCACCGTGAACATATCGCCTCACTCGCCGGAAGACCACCGCGCTAATAACTAGTCAGCGCAGCAGTGTCGATCATTGCGAGGTGCCTCGGGTGCACGCTGCCGAGGGTAGCCGTAGTAGTGGCGGGGGGCGCCCCTGCTGCAGCTCGAATCAGCTCAGCAGAGAAACCTTTCGCAGCGCGCTGCGGTGAGGGACGCATGCGTCGCGAGCCGCCCCGCCATCCCGGAGTTCCTCGCGCGCGGCGACTCCGCGCCGAACCAGATCAAGGGGGGGCTGGAGCGGCTGCCAGGAAGAGGAAGAGGGCGAGGGGGGAGGAAACGGAGACGGGGGCACGATGAGGAGAGTGTGTTTTTGTTTATCCAGGCGCGGCCACAAGCGCTGAGCGGGGGGCGTTAGCAGACTCGGGCAGAGGCCTGACAACACTATTCATTCGGGCACGTCCCACGAGGGCGCGCCGCACGAGGCAGCGTCAGGAAGCTAATCCGAAACAGCGCAATCGCCATCGACCACGACCAAGGCCCCGTAGGTGGCGTCGAAGACGAATTCGCCGAACGGGCGAGGCCTCAGCTGACCCTTTTCAGGCGGCTGCAGCGGCAACCCAGTGCGAGGGCGCAAGCCCCCCCGCAGACGGCCGTCTGAGAGGGCATTCCGCCGCGGCAAGGGAGCGCCAGGAGCCGCGCATTCTCACTGGAGTGCGCGCCGCAGCTGGCGCGGAAAACAAACTGGCCAACGCGCCAAACGCGGTGGCCCACCAGGGGCGCGCGCAGGGGGGGTACATTCGCTCCGCTGCCGAGCGACGCGGTCGCAGCGTGCGCGCCTGCAGCCCGCGGGGGCAGGCGCAGGCTCGTGGGCGCCGGGGGGGCGGCGCCGTGTCCGCGGTGAGGGCGGGCGTCTTGCCTCGTCGCTGCGCCCGCCAGAGCTGCCCGTGGCGCGGCGCTGGCTGCGACTTGGGGCCAACAGCCTGCAGCGTCCTGGCCAAGAACTTGGCCACGAACGTGACAAACTTGAAAGAGCGCAGCACGCGCTCGCTAGCAATCGCATCCGAGGGGTGCAGGGAAGCGCCCACGCGGGCGCCAACATCGGCGTAGTGGTTACCCCGCCGCGCGACCGCGCCCAGCTCAGAATCGCCATCGTGGCGGCGGCGGGCGTGGCCTTTCACCTCGAGCACCTCCATGCCCCCTCCCAGGTCGCCCACCCGATCCCATATCTGGGACCACGCGTCGGCAGCCTCACACAAAGCGCCCGCGGTCTCAAGTCGGCCGCGCTGAGAGCTCGGGACGACCCACTCGCAGTCCGAGTGGTACCGATACGGGCCCAGCGCAGCATCCGTTAGGCACATGAGAAGACCATGCGCCTCGGCCATGTCCGACGCCAGATGCGGGGCAGGCAGCAAGCCACGCAAGGAGGCCACGAGGCCTGCGCGAGCGCAGGCCCGGGCAACGCACCAGCCCGCGCGTCGGAGTCGCGGGTCGCTCTGCGCAAGCGACGCGCAAGAGCCGTCGCCGAAGGCCTCGCCTTCCAAGTGCCCGTCCGTCGGACGTCTGAGCCATTGGACGAGGAGGGGGGAGGAGGGGCCGATCGCCCAGGGACGAGGGTCTGGGACCAGGCCGCGCCTCCAAAGGGCCCAGTCGGAGCGCCCGCGGAGGCCCGAACGGACGGAGGGGGGGAGGTCGTTGTCCCTAACACACTGCCAGGTTGCCGAACAATCGCCAGCGACCCAAGCGGCGAACGTGCGCGAGCAGCAACCACACAGGGGGCACGACGGGTCAGTCGTAAGACCGTGCTTGCATTTCCGAGCCTGGTCCCAAACGCCGTTCGCAGACATCGCACGGAGGCTGGCCTGATGCTGAGGGGTCCAATCTGGCCCGCGCGCCCCATTGCACAACTTCTGAGTCGGTGACAAGTGCGAGCGACGTGCGAGACCTGGCAAGAATTCGCAGCTCTGGCGGGCACGATCCAGCAGCCAGCCCTCGATCGCGAGACGGGCGGCGCGCGGCGCCGAGCGAGGGCGCATTCGCGCGAGGTCAATTTATAACCGTCCTGGGTCAGAAACACGCGCGCGCCTGGCCCGAGTCTCCGCCCGATCCGACGGCAGCAGGCGACGGCGGCAGAGATCGGACCTTCGACCAGGGACCAGTCGCTCTGCAAACCAGGGTTGGCCAAGAAAGCTGCCTCCGCGGCAGACATCAGACGAGCTATCGAGTCGCCAGGGACCCAAGAGGACCAGGTCGCCTGAGCAATCATATAAATGGGCCCCGCCGCGCACGCACGCGCGGGATCCACGGTCCAGGGGGGGGGGGGCGTGGAGGTCCACTGCGAGAGAGCGACAAGCGGCGCGCGCGAAAAGAGCAGAGTGCGCCGCTCGCCCCATCGGTTCGATCCCGCTCCAAGCCCCCCCCCGTCACCCCCACTCCCCACGTGCCAGCTGGGGTCAGGGCCAAGGCTGACCAGCTGGCGCGTCTCTCCGCGAGCAGCGCGGAGCACGCGGATGCGCGCCGCACGGCGGAAGACAGCGGCCGCGCGCTTGGCTCGCGCGCGCGCTCCAGCTCTCCGTCCGCATGCAAAGTCCACGCCCAGGTTGCGTGCCGAATTCTTGAGCTTGCCGCGAAGGGGGCGGCGGCGCTGCGTGACCTCGCGGCCGCAGGCAGACAAGTTGGCCAACGCCGCGCCCTTGTCGCCATTGACCACCAGTCCGTCTGCAGCGACGCCTTCTCGGATCTTCTCGCGCGCGGCGCTGAGGCTCGCCGCCGCCGGCCTGGGGGGCCCGACCTTGCCGAGCTGGATGTCGCCCACGCTGTTTCCCATGTCCGCGGCGCCGAGAGCCGCGATCTCGTCGAGCCGCGGCACCAGGAATATGCGCGTACAGAGGTCCGCAGAGCTGCATCCAGCCAACGGGCCACGCCGGGGGAGGCACCGGCCCATCGCCGCGCAGTCGACGGTGACCAGCCGCGGCATGGAGCACAGCGCGATGAGCAGCCGCATCAGCACCAGGGCGCGAGCCCGACTGACCAGCAGGGCCCGCGGGATGTGCTCGTGCGCCTTCGAGAGGTCCATGAGAACAGAGAAGGCGGCCTGCTCGCGGTGCGTCGCGACCTCCGCATTGGCCGCCTGGATCCACCTCGCGCGCGTCTTGCAGCTGCGACCCGACGCGCCGTAGATGCGTGCCCGCCGGTGGTCGCTGGCCCAGCGGGCGCCGACGGTGCCGCGCGTCGAGCGCGCGAAGGGCCGCAGCACACCATGGAACAAAAACCTCATGGTGCGGACCCCCTTCTCAGCCTTCGGGATGAGCGCCATCTGGAGCACTGCGGGCGTCTTAGGCACGTAGCCAAGGACCAACATGCGCCGCCAGACGGTGGCGAAGGCCTCCAGCGCGCCGTCCGGCAAGATGGCGACGTGCCTCGGGTGGGCGGCAATACCGAGCCCCGTGACGCGCGGGAAGGAGTGGCCCGCGCTCGTCGGTGGGCGGCAGCGGCGGGCCAGCGCCGAGCTCCGCTGGCTGCCAGCTGATCGCATCCAGCCCAGCGCCCTCGCCCCACAGGACGTGCCAAAGGCGAGTGCCCGCGTCCGCCGCCTCCTGCGCGGTCGAAGGCCCACGGCGGGCGACTGGCCCGCGCGGCCCGCCGCCGCCGCCGCCCCCCGGCGCCTGCGGGGGCCCGCCAACTCGTCGCAGTCAGCGCCGGGCAGACGCTGCAGCCCCCTCACCAGCCGCCGCCAAGTCAGCCACGCAGCGGGTTCACTGCCTGGGACCGACGGCTCGAAACGCATGAGTCACCTGCAGCCGGCGCGCATGGACGTCCTGCCCCGCCGCGCCCCGCCGCCTGCAGCAGCCGCCATTCCTGAGCCCTGTCGGCCAGGCAGCCCCAGTGTGCGTCCGACGCATTTGGCTTGGCCGTGGGCTGCCAGCTGGAGCGGCGGCGGCCCAGCTGGGTCTGGACCGGGCGGGTGCCCTCGCGCCTGCCGCGGCACCTGTTCGCGTCCCGGGCCCCCTCCAAGCCGAAGTGGCGCAGCAGCTCGTCCTCGTGGCGATCGAGGGCGCGGCCGCAGGCAGACCCAGGCCCGCGGCCGACGTCGCCGAGGCCAGGTCGTCGCGCACGTCCGTCCAGTCTGGGCCAGGCAGCTGGGGCCCTATCGTGGCCTGGGCGGCACAGGCGCGGGCCCTGCGCGCCCGCGTGACCGGGCCGCCAGGCTTCGGCGGGGCCGGCCGAAGCAGGCCAGCACGGCGCGCCCTCGCGTCGAAACAGTCGCAGCGACTTGTGCTTCTGCTCGGCGCGTCCGAGCCCACGCAGCGGTGGTCGCCGCGACGCACGCGGCTTGGCCCGAGCGCGTCAGCCTCGCGCCGAGCGATGGGAGCAAGCGGGCCTCGCCCACGACGTCAGGCAACATGTTCCAGTCGGCCCCCACGACAAAGGGGCGGTTCATCGCCCTGACGGCGGAGCCGAGGTTGGTAAGCATGTCTAAATTGAAATCGCTCAGGTCCTGGTTGGCGTGGAAGCGCGCCGAGGTCAGCAACGCACCCGCAGCCGCGCCAGACGATGTCATCCAACAACCCATTCGGGCAGAACGTCGAATCGAGATGCGGTCGTCGCTGAACTCAACGCGCATCATGCGCGCCCAAGGGCGCGCCAAAATCCCAGCGCCTGGGGAAGCTCCACCTTTGTTCGTCGCCATCGCAGGGATGAGGTCAGCCACCCAACCCGCTCGCTCGGCGGCGCGACCCGCCGCCGCCATCCGCACGTCGTCGTGCAGGTGGTGCTCCTGGACGAGGATGGCCTGGACCTCGTCGCCGACGTTGCCGTGCTCCAGCTGCTTCAAGCACGAGCCCCAACCCGTGGCGTTCACCGTCATGACGGCCTGGGTGTCGCCGTCGCCCCGGTAGCTGCACGGCCGCGGAGACGCCGACGGGCTCGGCGTCGGCGTGGTAGAGCTCGCACATGGCCCGTGCCCTCTTCGTCGCCTTCCTCGCCTGGGCTGGCGAGGAGGTCCGAGGGGGGGGCAACCTCGCGGGCGTAGCCCATCGGAAGCTGGGCGAAGGCAGCTAACCGCGGCTGCTAAAAAGGCCCCCCAGGAAGGAAAAACAACTTCCCGGAATGGGCCGCGGCGCGCGAAACAGCCGACGGGCTTCTTCCCAGAAGGGCGAAGACAACTTCCCGGAGGTCGATTTTATCAGCCACGGATTTTGCAGCCCTTGCCCGGCTCCCGAGTCCAGTTGACGTCGCAGCCGGTCGCCGACCAGGCGAACACCTAGCAGTCGATATAATAATGGCTGAACTCGCACTCCCCAGAGTCGCGGCCTTGCCAGTTGTCGTTCAGCACGCGGTCGTGCTGCGAGGCGGGTGCCGCCGCGCGACGTCAGGGGCCTCGTCGGGTCCGACGCGCCTGCGGCTCGCGCCTCCTCAGGCTGCCGCGCCGCCGCCGCGCCCAAAGCCCTTGGCGCCCAGGGGGGCCTGGCCTGGTGGCCCGCCCGACGCCTTCCCCGCAGCTGCCGAGCGGGCTCGCCCCTGCTCCATGACGTCGGCGGCAGGCCTGGCTGCTGCGCCGGGGGCCGACGCCGACGCGGGCGCCCGTGCCGCGGCGTCAGGACGCGCCGCTAGCGCCGCCGCGGGGGGCCGCGCCCCGGCGCCAGGGGCTGCCTCCCGCGCCACCTCGGGCGCCTGCTCGGCTGACGCGCCCCCATCCGCAGGGGCCTCCTTAGTCCTCCGCTTCTTGGCCCTGAGGCGGCCCCGCTGAGCGCGATGCGCTCTCTCCAGCTCCTGCACGTCGGCCGTGAACTGGCCGAAGGGCTCGCGCGCCATGCTGCCGAACTTGTCTTGCAACTCCTAGCGGCGCCGCTGCGCCTCCTGCCCATCGCTGTCGTCCACGTCGTAGCCCTCGAGCTCCTCCAGGCCGAAACGACCCTCGTCGTCCAGCGCCCAAGCCTCATCCCCCGCCAAGACGGAAGAGAGGCTGAGGCGCAGCAGCGCTGCGGCGTCGGGCGGGGGCGCCACGGTCGTCGCCGGCGCTTGCACCGCCGCCGTGTACGCCTGGGTGGCGCGGTCGAGGGCCTCCGAGCACTCCCCTACTCGCGCCTTAGCCTCGTCCAGCTGCCGCTGCAGCTCTTCGGCCTCCAGCGTGGCTTCCTGGAGCTCCGCCGCCGCCGTCCCCTTGGCCCTGCAGGCCTCATCAACCGACATGGGCCTGGTCAAGCGCTGGGCCCTGACTTCGTCGAGCTTCGCCTGGTGCTTGGCCTGCCCTGGGCTTTCGCCGCTGAGGCGAAGCAACTCCACCAGCTGGACGAACTTCGCCTCCTCAGGGCCCGCGTCGAGGGGGCTGGGGCCGAGTCGGCAGCGAACCGCACGCCGCGGCCCCCGCCGCGGCTGCCGGCGCCGCGGCCCCGAGGCGCCGAGCGTGCACTGGCACTGGCGCCGCCTGCCGCCTCGCGCCAGGGCGGGCCGCCTCGACCCCCGCGGCCGCCGCCGTCTCGGCTCGGAGGGCGCCGCTGGTCGCGACGAGCACCCCCACCAGCACCAATGGGACGAGCCGCGACGAGGACCAGCGGCTTCTTGCATTGGCAGCACCAATGCCATGACGTCTCGTTTTTGCGGCATTCGCAATGCTGGCACGCGTCGGGACGAGGCGCGCCCCCGTGCACCGCCGTCGCCACCGTCCCTCCAGCATCAGCATGCGTGCGACGCGGCGGCGCGCTGCCGTTGTGCACGGCGAGCCGCTCGACGTCCCTCTTGAACTGCAGCCGCGCACGCGCCTGCGACCGAAGGCGGCGCAGGCGTCGGTGCCACGCTGGCGACCTCGACCGCCCCGCGCGGTCGGCCGCCGCCGTCGCGCCCGCCCCACGGGCGGCGCGAAGGAGGCCGAGGAGGAGGAAGAGTAGAACGGGGCGAGCTGCGTACCCGAGGCCGCGAGCCCACTCCTCGGAGCGTAGCGGATCAGCAAAGTGTTCAAGTCCGCGGACGCCACACGATCTAAAACAGCCTGTCAACAAGCGGTGGGGTGCACCGTGAGCGAACTGTGGCACGGAGGCGACAAGGAACAGGGCGCGAGGGGGGAAGGAGGAGGAGGAGCACACCCGCCGGCGCCAAGCCGCCGCGGCGGCCGCACATTCGTCCAGCAAGACGGC
This sequence comes from Prorocentrum cordatum, assembly GCA_963575745.1. Taxonomy (NCBI): domain Eukaryota; class Dinophyceae; order Prorocentrales; family Prorocentraceae; genus Prorocentrum; species Prorocentrum cordatum. The sequence continues at coordinate 115,587 of CAUYUJ010016961.1, forward strand.
TCCGTGATGCGGGACGCGCACGGGGTGGCCCGAAATGCATCGGATGGATACTGCCTCGGTGAAGCAGTGGAGCATCAGGCGGCATGGCAGGGATGCCAAGGAAGGAAAGAGGGGGGAGGGGGACGAGAAGGGAGGGAGGAGCAGCGAGGAACCCACCCCTTGGAAGCTGCCCAAAGCGCCACCATCACGTCTGTTGGGGGCGCCCTCAACTGCTCGAAAACAAATGGGGGCGCGCGCTCCCGAAGCCGCGAACTTTCGTAAAGTATAGCGGAAGTGCGCTCCCGAGGTCACCTTCCCAAACTGCTTGTGGCAAGCGCGCGCAACCAGCCAGCCAGCAAACAGCCCGAGTCGACTGCAAAGCCAAGCAGCCGAGATGCCAGCCAACCAACCGACAAGGAAACCAACCAACCGACCGATCAACCGCAGCCACGGAAGCAATCTGAGGGGGGGGGCGGCGGCAGAGGTCGATTCCCCTCAGATACTGGCTCCTGCGGAAACGTGCCAGACACCGCGATGAGGAGCGGATCGCACACTTGCCGCTCTGGACACTGCGTTCTGGATACCAAGCGGCGGCCGAGCACGAATCAGCACGAGTCCCGCTGTCCACGAGTCCGCCGTCTCCCTCCTCCTTCCTCCTCCTCCTCCCTCCTTCCCGTCCCTTCTCCTCCGTCCTCCGTCTTCATCCTCCCCTGCTTTCCTCCCTCTTCCTCCCTCCACCCTACTAGGTCAAAACAACCAAAAGCACTTACTCGCAGAGGGACAACCGCAGACAGTAGCTTCGCCACATGGAGGCACGAGGGGCGCGCAGGGCTTCACCGTGCTGCTTACGCAAGCGTGGTCACATGTGTGTGAGGTCAGGTCTCCGAATGCACGACAGTCGTGAGTCGTGACATGCATATGTGCCCCTCCGCGGCCAAATGCATTGCCCCTGGGTGCGTGGCCGAAAGGGGTGTCCGCGGTGACGACTGCTGGCTGTTCGTGCTCGGCCACGCGCCGAAGGGGGTACATCTGGGGGAGGGTGGAAGGCTTCGTAGAAGCACCCCTGCTTCTTAGAAGGCGCGAGCCTTGTCTGCAGATGTAAGACTGGGGCCTTCTAAGAAGCAGCCTCCTTCTCAGAAGCCTTCCCCCCTTCCCCCTGATTTCCCCCCTCTGCGCGCCGCCAACTTGCCGCTCCTGTCGTCATCGCCCCGCGCCTCGCCCCGCGCAACCCACCCGCGATGTCCACCCGCGATGCTCACCCGCGCCCCGCCGCCCTGCCCCACCCACGCGGGCCCAGATCGCGGCCCACCCGCACTCCGCCCGGCGGCCCACCCGCGCCGCGCCGCGCCCACGATCCGCGCTCACCGCGACGCACCAGCGCCCCGCCCACGTTTTTCTCGAGGCCTCCAAACGGGGTCGGAAAATCGCGCCGCATCGCCGATGCCACGCCGATGCATCAGCGATGCATCGTCGATGCATCGGCGAGGTTTGCGACGCATCGGCGCGATCGGCGTGGGGAGGATCTCCCCACGCCGATCGCCGATGCATCGGCGATGCGGCTCGAGCCTCCGACCCCTCTGCTCCGACACCATCTGTGAGGCCCAGAATTTCGACGGCGAGCGAGGGGGGAAGTGAGAAGGATCAGGCCTTCTCAGAATACAGCAGGGCTTCTCAGAAAGCCTCCGGCCTTCCGAGACATTTTCCCTCGGGGAAGGCTCAGAAAACTTCTCTGAAGGCTGGGGGACTTCCAAACCCGCCGAACATTGCTGCGCAATAGAAAGATGACGCCTGCGGCGGGCTTGTCTATGCTGGTGTGGAGCACGTCATCCTGTGCCCTCTCCCGCGCGGACCCATCCACGACCCCTGCCCCCCTCGCACTCGTCCGCAGCCGCGGGGAACTACACATCAACATAGTCGGCCTTGTGTTGCTTTCCAGCGCGGCCCGTGATCCTCCTCTTAATGCTGCTTGTGCAAGCTTCGTGGAGCTGCCCGCCTCCAGGGATGCACGGCCGTCGGCGCCGCAACCGCTGGGACAGCTGCCGGCGCTGTCGTGCTCAAAGGGGCCGGCCATGGCAAGGCGCATGACGGCGGAGGCAAAGCACAGCCCTCGACTACACGCAAGACAAACCCCGGATGAAAGTGACCTTTGGTGCGCGGCTTCTTGGGGTGCCGCGGGGGGTCCAACACACAAGTCACTCAGAAATCCAGTCGAAACCCTCGCGCAAAGGGCACCGTGTGCGCCGACTGCCGCCGGAGTCTATCAGCTGGGACAGTTGCTGGCGCTGTCGTGCCTCAGGCGGCCTGCCACGGCAAGGCGCACGACGGCGGGAGGCGCGGCGTGACCCTCGTGCGTGGGCACCGTGTGCGCGCCAGTCGCTGGGGTGCTTGGCGGTGCCAGGGGCACGGCCAATGGCCCAACGAGGACGCCGCCTGAATGGCCAAGCGTAGCGACTTATCGGGGTTGGAGGGGAAGGGAGGGCAGAGGGGGTGGACCAAAGACAGTGACCCTGTCACCCTGCCCTGCACTCTGGAGGCCCTGGCCACTCCCTTGCCTCCCTCCTGCCCCACCCCCAGGGCACCCGCCGCCCTCATTGGCCGAGGTCGCCAGAGGCACCTGAGTACATCAGATAGAGGCCTCCTAGATGGGGTCCGAGTAGATAGGGTCGGAGGATCTCGCTGCATCGCCGATACATCGGCGATGCATCGCCGATGCATCAGCGATGCATCGACGACGTCGGCCAGTAGGAAAGTGGGCCCACATCGAGCCGCATTGGTGATGCATCGCCGATGCATCGGCGATGCGGCAGGATCCCCCGACCCCATCTACTCCGACCCCATCTAGGAGGCCTAGATCAGAGGCCTCCTGAGGTCCTCAGAGCCTTCGGGAGGCTAGCGGAGGCCCCCTGGAACCCCTGAGCAGCCCCAAACACCTCCCGCTCTCCGGCCTCCTGGAAGGATCAGGAGGAGGGTGGTCCGGGGACCCGCCCCGCGCACTGGCTCGCTGCGAGGGGGGGGGGGCGCTGCCGAGCTGGTTGAACTTGCACATCTTCGTCTTATGGAACAAGGCAGGCTGCCGCTGCTTTTCGTCCTCGTCGTCCTGGCGCGCCCAGGGAAGAGCATCTTTCCCCCCCCCCACACACCCCGGCGCAAGAAACGACTCACCCACCATCCCATTTCTCGCTTCGTTGCTCCATTACCCCTTCTGTCTCTCTTCGCTCTCATCGTCAGCGTCATCCTCACTTTTGCTCTGCCAACCTCCCATCGATCCCAAGATCGTCAACACAATATCATGCGATCACGGTCATCACCCTCAGACTCCGTCGCGCCCGCTTCCAAGAGATGTTGATAATGAATATTTGCGGACCCAAGGCCTCTAAATCACGGAATGATTGGGCGCTCTTGGTGCTGCTGGGATCACCCGCGCTACTTCCCCAGAAGACTCGGGAACGTGGCTTGGAGTCCAAACTGCCAGCATGCATGGTGTGTAAAGCGCCTCCAAACATGTTATTGGGCGCCCCTTGGGGTCGTAGGCGAATCCTTTCGGCGGGCAAAGCTATATGTATTTCGATGTATGCTGGCATAGTTACCAGTGTGATGGATACGGCGAGCGCGACACATAGCAAGCATGCCCACGCATGCACAACAACACACACAGTGTAGATACATGTGTACACACCATGTGAATGCAAGTTTGTATTTGGACCCGACGGTCATGCACTTAAGCATGTAATCAGCAATGCACCTATCCACATGCACGCATGCATGCAACGTCTGTGCGTATGCGGCATGCATGTATGTCTGTATGTATGTATGTATGTATGCATGTCTGCATGCATGTATGTATGTATGTATGTATGTATGAATGTATGTGTGTATGTATATATGTATGTATGTATGTGTGTATGTACGTACGTACGTACGTATGCATGCATGCATGCATGCATGCATGTATGTGTGTATGTATGTATGTATGTATGTATGTATGTATGTATGTATGTATGTATGTATGTATGTATGTATGTATGTATGTATGTATGTATGTATGTATGTATGTATGTATGTATGTATGTATGTATGTATGTATGTATGTATGTATGTATGTATGTATATGTATGTATGTATGTATGTATGTATGTATATGTATGTATGTATGTATGTATGTATACGTACGTACGTACGTACGTACGTACGTACGTACGTACGTATGTATGTATGTATGTATGTATGTATGTATGTATGTATGTATGTATGTATGTATGTATGTGTAATGCCAAGGGCGGTATCGTAACAATGTTGTGGCACTCTCCCATCGTCAAGCGTCGCTAGATGCTCTGCCCACGCTCCCTCATACAATTACCCTGGCGAAGGACCCAGCCATCTGCAGCTGCGAACATCGCGAGACAAATGAAACAACAAATGATGGGGGCTGGCAAGAGGATGATGGCGTGGGCAGGGGCATAATGACATGGGCGACCGGTTGGCCCTCTTAAGTTGGCAACGGCCTCTCCAAGGAGCCGGGTTTCACTGGGTCTTTCCGCTCCGCCCGAGCCTCGCCGTCTCTCGACTGCCCAACTATATGGCCTTGCGCCGCGGACGGCCAGCGCGCATCGCTGGAATCCTCTCGGGGCGACCAGCGCGCGTTGCAGGGACTCTCCTCCGCTCTGCTTCAAGTGTTGACCGACTCCCCCGCGCTCTGCCTGGCGCCCAACCCATTGTTAATCACTCGATTATTCGGACCCCGCGCCGCGGACCACCCGCGAGCGCCGCTCGAACTCTTACACTGCGACCGCAGCGCGTCGCGGGGCGGTCGCGGAATGTGTAAGTACACCACGCGGTCCCTACCGCTGGGGCCTTGCGTGGAACTCGAAACGGGGCCGCGGACCGCGTGTAGGACACGTCAAAGCGATCGCGGGTGCGCCAAGGGAACCCTGCAGGTGGGGTCTTCGGGAGAGCTCCCTGTGCGATCACAAAATGTGTGAAAGGGTGCGCCGATTCGGGCGCGGGTGCGCCATGCGGACCTTGTCGCTGGGGCCTCCAGTAGACCTCCCTATGGAGCCACAGGCCGCGTGGGGGATGTGCCGAATCGGGCGCGGGTACGCCATGCGGACCCTGACAGTAGGGTTTCCTGTGGAGCTCCCCATATGGGACCACGAAGCGTGTGAGGGGTGCGCCGAATCGGATGCGCGTGTGCCACGCGAATTCTGAAGCTGCGGTTTCCGTGGCGTTCCCAACCACATGCAGCTGCGAGCATCGCGAAGCAGATGAAAAGGAGGAGGGGGTCTGGCAAGAAACTTGGGGCGCGGGCGGAAAGAGAAGCAGACATGGGCGAGCGGGGGTCCTCTTAATTTGGCAACGGCCTCGCCAAGAAGCCAGGTTTCACCGGGTCTCTCCGCGAGGCCCGACCTCAACAACGGCCCGCCCAAGCCTCGTCTTCTCTCGACTGCGCAACTGCATGGCTTCCGGCCGCGGACGACCCGGGCGCGCCGCTGGAATCCTCTCGGCTCGGGGCACCAGTGCGCGTCGCGGGGGCTCCTCTGCGCTCTGCCTCCGAGTGCGCATGGCTCTGCCTGGCGCCTCGTGCCTTTTCAGCTACCAGATGTTTTAGACTCCGGGTGTCGTTCGTACTCCTTCGGGAAGCCTTCGGGTGACAAGCCCGTCGCGCGGCGTTCTCGGGGCGCGCCGAATCGGGTGCCGGCGCGCCGTGCGGAACCTGCTGTTGGAGGCTTCTAGCAAGCTCCCTGTAGGACTATAGGACTACGAAGCGCGTGGAAGGGGCGTGTGCGGGAAGGCCGTGTGGACGCTGATGCTGGGGCCTTTAGAGCTGCCTGTGGGGGCCGCGAAGCGCGTGGGGGGTGAGCCGAATCGGGTGCGAGTGCGACGCGCGTCTCTGCCGCTGAGGCCTTCGGTGGAGCTCCCCATGGGACCACGACGAGTGTGATGGACGTGCCAAATCGGGAGCGGGCGCGCCATGCGGCCCCTGCCGCCAGGGCCTCGCGTGGAGTTCCCTACGGGGCCACGAAAAGTGTAAGGAACGTGCCGAATCTGGCGCGCGTGCGCCATGCAGACCCTGCCGTTGGGCCCTTCAGATAAACTCCTGATGGGAACGCGAAAAGCGTGAGGGGCGTGCCGAATCGGGCGCCATGCTGACCTTGCATCTGGCGCTTTCGGTGGGGCTCGCTGAGGGGCCACAAAACGTGCATGGGGCGTGCCGAATCGGGAGCGGGTGCAGCGCGCAGACCCAGCTGCTGGGCCCTTCAGCGGAGCTCCCTATGGGACCACGAAATGTGCGACGGGTGTCCCGAATCGGGCGAGGGTGCGCCATGACGACCCTACCTCTGAGGTTTTCTGTGGACGGGGCAGCGAAGCGTGGGAGAGGCGTGCCGAGTCGTGCGCGTGAGCGTGTATGCGCGTGTGTGTGTGTGTGTGTGTGTGTGTGTGTGTGTGTGTGTGTGTGTGTGTGTGTGTGTGTGTGTGTGTGTGTGTGTGTGTGTGTGTGTGTGTGTGTGTGTGTGTGTGTGTGTGTGTGTGTGTGTGTGTGTGTGTGTGTGTGTGTGTGTGTGTGTGTGTGTGTGTGTGTGTGTGTGTGTGTGTGTGTGTGTGTGTGCGTGTGCGTGTGCGTGTGCGTGTGCGTGTGCGTGTGCGTGTGCGTGTGCGTGTGCGTGTGCGTGTGTGTGTGTGCGTGTGCGTGTGCGTGTGCGTGTGCGTGTGCGTGTGCGTGTGCGTGTGCGTGTGCGTGTGCGTGTGCGTGTGCGTGTGCGTGTGCGTGTGCGTGTGCGTGTGCGTGTGCGTGTGCGTGTGCGTGTGCGTGTGCGTGTGCGTGTGCGTGTGCCGCGGTGCGCGCCCGCGGCGCGTCCTCTGGCGCGCCCCCATGGCGCGCCCCTTGGGGCGTTCCGCGGCGCGCCCTCCTGGCGCCCCCCTGTCGATTCGTTTTGGGGCAGCTACCGCGTGCTCAGGCAGCTCGAGCTCAAGATCAAGATCAGTTCGGTCAGGGCTCGGATGCAAAGGGGGCTCGGTCCACAGCGCTATATAGGGCACACTTGCGGCGCGGCACGTCGCACTTCAGCACGGCCCAGCACGTCGCAGCCGTCGGCACGGCACATCAAGATCGATACACTCAACATTGCACTTTGGTGCGTTCCTTGGCGCGTTCCGCGGCGAGTCCCCCTGGCACGTCGCGCGGCGCGTCCCCTGGCGCGTCCCGCGGCGCGCCCATTGGCGCGTTCCGTAGCGCGCCCCCTTGGCACGTCCCGCGGTGCGTGCCCATGGCGCGCCCCCTGGCACGTCGCCCGGCGCGTCCCTTGGGACGTTCCGCGGCGCGTCCTCCTGGCATGTCCCCCTGTCGACTGATTAGTTCTGAGGCAGCTGCCATCTGCTCAGGCAGCTCGAGCTGAAGATCCATGCCAGTTCGGTCAGGACCCGGATGCCAGGGGGGACTCGATCCACAACGCTATATTGAGCACAATCGCGGCATGGCGCATCGCAGTTCAGCACGGCGCAGCACAGCGCAACCCTCGGCACATCACATCAATCTCGATACACTCAGCACTGCAATTGCCCGTCGCGCAATCAAGTGTCTTTGAAACGTCGCCATGCCTTACATTTCTATACATTCCTGTCCGGTTTCGTGGGTCGATCATGTGTTTGGCTCTACGCCAGGCCTGCTGGTCCGGCTGGGGCTGGGTGCTCTCGGCGTTGAAGACTCGCTTCGCCGTTCCCTTCTCCTGGCGGGGACGATGAATGCCCTCTGCCCGATTTCCTCCCCGGCCCATTGAAATGCTTGAGCTTAATTAAGTGCAATATGCTCCGCTGCTGCCCGCGGATCATCTCCGACTTCATCTAGGGAGATGCTCGGGAACGTCGATGTCTCGATACAGCTTCCCCAGGTGTCTGTCAAAGTTTGGCCCGCGACTGGTATGCTTTCGACGGGAAGAAAATCCCATTCCGTTGTCCAGAACTTCTTCTTAGTCCTCGCTGCCTGCCTGTTCTGCTGCGGCAGCTGCCACTGCTGCGCTGCCTCCTGCCTCGCAAACCATGGCCTCTTCACCTGCTGCGCGTGCGCCAGGGGCATGTAAACTCGCGAATTTAGCATCGCGCCTTTGGAGAAGCTGTTGTTGCTGGGGATGGGCATGCCTAGCTTTCCCCACGACGGTAGCGTGCAAGCTCTTCTTGAGAGAAAGACTTCCGCGTTGATTTGGCGCCTCCTCACGCATAGGTGCCAGCAACTCTGCTCTAAAACTTTTTGATTTCTGTTCAAGTTCCAACTTTGAGAATGATAGCGCCCCCCCCCCAGCAGGATTTCGAACTCGTCCACGTCGGTTTGCACAGTGTTGAATTGGTTTTCGTCTCGATGATTCGCTCGCGCTGTTGAAGCTGCTTGAATGGAGGTGATGAGTGCAACTCATGTGCCTGCGCTGCTGCATCGATATGTTCAAAACGCTCCACAAACGTATAAGGCATGCCATTGTGCTTGGAGCGTGCCTGTTGGACGTCCTGATGAAGATTGGAAAGTGTCGGCTTGTCTATGCGACATGGGTACCCTTTTCTTGCTGCTCCCCTGCCAATTCCTCGACCACCTTCGACGTATCCTCGCCCAACTCTTCCGTTGCCTCTTCCACACCTCCTTTGCCGGCTGATCCACCCTAGCCCTGGGAAGCTCTTTGGTTTCCTCCCACATGCCGCTGCCCGTCCCCTCCACCCATGTAACCGATGGGCGACCAGTGATATTTGAAGGGCTGGAAAATTGATCCTTTCCCTGCCCCTGACGGCGGGGGAAGGGGGGGTAGGCACGATTGTGAAATGAGGCAGGTGAGGTTGGAACCCTGCAGGCAGGAGGCTCCCATAGTGGTAGCATGCCTTGGCCCATGTAGAATCACATTTTTTACGTTAGACCGGCCTGAACATGAAACCGTGGCGTTTGCGATATCAAACATGCAATAGCGACTTGGGTGAAACAGAATTGGTGGGCACCGCGGAACATTGTGAAACCAGGAGCACAGGAAACTAATAGGAATGAGAGCGCGCGCCCGCGAGGTGCGACGACACTAGTAGGCACCCACCGCTACCATCACCATTCCCGCGAAAATTGAATATGAACGGTACTATGAATTGCGAGTGTCGTCGCGGTTCAGCAGCGAAGTGAAACACGCAATGCGGTTATTGGGGGCACTTGCTACCCTCAGCTGTTATCAAGGGTTGCTAGCGAGGGCTCGCCCTGGAAACTAGCCCCCACAAAATCGGTACGAATTGGCTGCCCGGGTTAGGGATAGCACGGAAGGCCACGATGCTGATGACGGCAGGCTTTGCGCGTACAGTGGGCTCTACCTAGAGGTCCCTCAGCTCCCTCAGGAGGAGGAGGAGGAGGAGGAGGAGGAGGAGGAGGAGGAGGAGGAGAGGCAGACGAGGACGTTGTTTAGAGATAGTGCTAAGCCTGACGTGAGTGGGGGCGGAAGGTGTGGAGGTTGAGGGGGAGAAGGAGGAGGAGGAGACGATTGAGGGGGAGGAGTCAGGAGTTCGGATGTTCCGACCCCCTTGGAAAGAAGTCCGAGCACCAAGAAAGTACCAACGCTGACAGGTTTGCATGTGTCGGGCCCTGGGAGGCGATACTCGTTCGACACTTCGCTGGCGTGTCGGGCAGACACCCTTTCGGAACTGTTCTGGGTGTTCGAAATCATTTCTGGGATGTGGTCCTTACGTAAGTACGATGGGAACAGCAGAAATCAGGAGAAAGAACTCGTGGGTGAGAGGGGCAAAAAACAACAACATCAGCACTCCCGCAATCGGACGGGGGCGTGCGGCCCCATCGCCGTCGTCGTCAGAGGAGGAGGGATCGAGAATCGAAGGAGAGGATCACTTTCTTAGATCGTTTGAGCGCTCCGTTGGGAAACTGGGGGCCTCCGAGTGTCTCGACAGTTCAGGAAGCCTCGGGATCGGCCGGCTTCGCCGTCGCGTCGCCCTCCTCCTCTCCTCTCCTCCCTCCTCCTTCCTCTCCTCCTCCTCCTCCCTCCTCCCTCCTCCTCCTCCTCCTCCCCCCCCTCTCCTCCTCCTCCTCCTCCTCCTCCTCTCATCATCATCATCATCATCATCACCACCACCACCTCACCACCACCATCATCATCATCATCATCATCATCAGCATCATCATCATATCATCATATCATCATCATATCATCATCATCATCATCATCATCATCAGCATCATCATCATCATCATCATCATCATCATCATCATCATCATCATCCTGCTCCTCCTCCTCCTCCTTCTCCAAACCTGCTCCGCGGCGGTGTCCACTCCATTCCTCCTCCTCCTCCTTCTCCTCCTCCTCTCCTCCTACTCCTCCTGCTGCTCCTCCTCCTCCTCCTCCTGCTCCTCCTCCTCCTGCCTCTCCTCCTCCTCCTTCTCCTCCTCCTCCTGCTCCTGCTCCTGCTCCTGCTCCTGCCCTTTCTCCTGCTCCTCCTCCTCCTCATGCTCCTCCTCCTCCTCCTCCTCCTCTTCCACCTCTTCCTCCTCCTCCTCTTCCTCCTCGTCCTCCTCCTCTTCTTCCTCCTCCTTCTGCTCCTCTCAGCATCTACAATCCTCACCGCACCCTTCCTCCTCCCCTCTTCCCCTGCTCTTCCGAGGGAGAACCAAATGGGACGGGGGAGTCGGGAAGAAAGATGGAGGTTCCAATTGATTTTGAAAGTCTCCGGGATTTCTCTTGGGCCAGAACAATCGGAAGCGCTTCGCGCGCACATTATACTTGCAATGTGGCCAGGCGTAACGCACGCCCTGGTGTCTGAGGCTTTGTGTTCGCGGCAATCCTGGGCTATTTTTGGGCAATCTTGCAACTCTCTTCGGGGCCACATGGGCCTCTGATACCATCTTGGAGACACGCGTTGGCAACGAATGGGAATCCCAAACAAGAGAAAAATATGCTAACGGAATTATCCACATAATGATGTTACGGGGCTATCGGGATCAAGGGGCATTTTGTCATGAAATGGCCGACCTGCCCTCACCCCTTTCCATCCTTTTCTATCACCCTCCTCCTTTTCCTCTGTCTCTTCTTCGTCCTCGTGCTTCCCCCCCATCCTCCTCACTCTCCTCCTCCTCTTCCTCTTCCTCCTCCTCCTCGCCCTCCTCCTCCTCTTCCTCTTCCTCCTCCTCCTCCTCCGCATGGGGTGGGAAGGGCACGAAACCTGATAAATAATACGGTGTGCCGATACCCTTCTCGCTCTGGCGGGGCCTCCCTGGAGCAGTGGGAGGGGCACGAAACCTGATGAATGATCTGGTGCGCCGATACCCTCCTCGCTCTGGCGGGGCCTCCCTGCAAGGGTGGGAGGGGCACGACACCTGATAAAGAATATGATGTGGCGGTACCCGCCTCGCTCTGGCGGAGTGTCCCTGGAGGGGTGGGAGGGGCACGAAACCTGATAAATAATATGGTGTGGCGATACCCTTCTCGCTCTTGCGGGGCCTCCCTGGAGGGGTGGGAGGGGAATTCGCCGGCCCAACGGGCCAGGGCGTGCTAAGATCTCCAGTACCTGGTTAACAGTATTTCTAGTTCGCGCGCGCGGGGCGGCCCCTGGGGTCCCCGGACGAAAAGTACCCCGGCAAGGTCCCGGCAAAGTCCCGGCAAGGTCCCGGCAAGGTCGGGTCAGAGATGCCGGAGCCCTGTTACAGGGCCCCAGGACGAGCCCAGAGGTCCCCAAGAAGCCTCCAAGACGGTCCAAGAGGGCCCCGAGACGGCCAAAGATCGCCCGAAGACGCCCAACAGGGCCCCAAGACAGCCCAAGAGGCCTCCAAGACGCCCCAAGGGCCTTCCAAGAGGCCTCCGAAGAGGGCCCCAAGAGGCCAAAATCGTTGATTTTCATTGTTTTTTTCGATGTTTTTTGCGTTCTGGCTTTTTCGGCTTCCGGACGCTCCAAGACGGCCCAAGAGGCCCCCAAGACCGCTCCAAGACGGCCCACGAGGCTCCCAAGACGGCCCCGGAACGGCCCAGGAGGGCCCCCAAGACGGCCCAAGTGCCGCCCAAGACGGACCAAAAGGCCCCAAGACGGGCCCAAGAGGGGCTCAAGAGGGGAACCGAGAACTGAAAAATCGAGCCCTCCGCCGCAGAAGGCGCCCAGGAGGCCCCAAAAAGGCCCCAAGAGGCCCCCAAGAGGCCCCCAAGACGCCCCAAGAGGCGCCCAAGAGGCCCAAAAGAGGCCCCAAGAGGCCCCAAAGCGGCCCCCAAGAGGCCCCCAAACTCGGCTAGCCCACAACGGTGCGACAATATGGGCCGGCGGAATGAGCGAAGCGATTAAATAATATGGTGTGGCGATACCCTTCTCGCTCTTGCGGGGCCTCCCTGGAGGGGTGGGAAGGGCACGACACCTGATAAAGAATATGGTGTGCCGATACCCGCCTCGCTCTGGCGGGGCCTCCCTGGAGGAGTGCGAAGGGCACGACACCTGATAAATAAGATGGTGTGCCGATAACCTCCTCGCTCTGGCGGGGCCTCCCAGGAGCAGTGGGAGGGGCACGAAACTTGAAAAAAAATATGGTGCGCCGAGACCCTCCTCGCTCTGGCGGGGCCTCCCAGGAGCAGTGGGAGGGGCACGAAACCTGATAAACAATATAGTGTGCCGATACCCTCCTCGCTCTGGCGGGGCCTCTCTGGAGGGGTGGGAGGGCCACGAAACCTGCCTCCCTGGAGGGGTGGAAATGGCGCGAAACCTGAGAAATAATATGGTGTGCCGATACCCTCCTCGATCTGGCGGGCCTCCCAGGAGCAGTGGGAGGGGCACGAAACCTGATAGGCATGGTATGGTATAGTATGATAGGCATGGTATTGTATAGTATGTAATGGAATGGTAAATATGGCATGGTAGTAGGTAAGTGGTAGTGGTAGTGGTAGTACAGCAGCAGCACCGTAGGAGGAGGGAGGAGGGAGGGAGAAGGAGAGGTTGCTATTGGAAAACAAGAACCCCACTCAGGATGTGGGGAACAAAACGTTGCGATTCGTTTTGGCGTTTGACCCTCTTGGAAATCCTGCGCTGGCACTCTGGTGGCTGCTTGGGGCCTCACTGTGCTGCTGGAGACGTCCTGGGGCAACCTGGGAACTTCCTGGAACCGTCGTGGTGTACTGGACTGGACTGGAAGAAGCCGCGCCTAGAGGGCGCATCGGCAAACAATCGTACTAGATAGGAGGCCACGAATATATGAAATTATCCCGGCAAAGCAACCTAACATCGATGTGCAGGAGCACATCTGGAAGCATTCCCCTTAAGATTCGGATGAGAATCCAGTTGTAGAATTCTGCTGTTCTCGCAGTCGTAGTCGCATTCGCGATGACAGTCGCAGTGGCAACGGCAGTCGCAGTCACAGCCTCAGCCTCAGCCTGCCTCAGCCTCAGCCTCAGCCTGCCTCAGCCTCAGCCTGCCTCAGCCTCAGCCTCAGCCTGCTTCAGCCTCAGCCTCAGTCTGCCTTCAGCCTCGGCCTCAGCCTCAGCCTGCCTCAGCCTCAGCCTGCATCAGCCTCAGCCTCAGCCTCAGCCTGCCTCAGCATCAGCCTGCCTCAGCCTCAGCCTCAGCCTGCCTCAGCCTCAGCCTGCTTCAGCCTCAGCCTGCCTCAGCCTGCCTCAGCCTCAGCCTGCCTCAGCCTCAGCCTCAGCCTCAGCCTGCCTCAGCCTGCCTCAGCCTCAGCCTCAGCCTGCCTCAGCCTCAGCCTCAGCCTCAGCCTCAGCCTGCCTCAGCCTCAGCCTCAGCCTGCTTCAGCCTCAGCCTCAGTCTGCCTCAGCCTCGGCCTCGGCCTCAGCCTGCCTCAGCCTCAGCCTGCATCAGCCTCAGCCTCAGCCTGCCTCAGCCTCAGCCTCAGCCTGCTTCAGCCTCAGCCTCAGTCTGCCTTCAGCCTCGGCCTCAGCCTCAGCCTGCCTCAGCCTCAGCCTGCATCAGCCTCAGCCTCAGCCTCAGCCTGCCTCAGCATCAGCCTGCCTCAGCCTCAGCCTCAGCCTGCCTCAGCCTCAGCCTCAGCCTGCTTCAGCCTCAGCCTCAGTCTGCCTTCAGCCTCGGCCTCAGCCTCAGCCTGCCTCAGCCTCAGCCTGCATCAGCCTCAGCCTCAGCCTCAGCCTGCCTCAGCTCAGCCTGCCTCAGCCTCAGCCTCAGCCTGCCTCAGCCTCAGCCTCAGCCTGCTTCAGCCTCAGCCTCAGTCTGCCTTCGGCCTCGGCCTCAGCCTCAGCCTGCCTCAGCCTCAGCCTGCATCAGCCTCAGCCTCAGCCTCAGCCTGCCTCAGCATCAGCCTGCCTCAGCCTCAGCCTCAGCCTGCCTCAGCCTCAGCCTCAGCCTGCTTCAGCCTCAGCCTCAGTCTGCCTTCAGCCTCGGCCTCAGCCTCAGCCTCATCAGCCTCAGCCTCAGCCTCAGCCTGCCTCAGCCTCAGCCTGCCTCAGCCTCAGCCTCAGCCTGCCCTCAGCCTCAGCCTGCTTCAGCCTCAGCCTCAGTCTGCCTTCAGCCTCGGGCCTCAGCCTGCCTCAGCCTCAGCCTGCATCAGCCTCAGCCTCAGCCTCAGCCTCAGCCTCAGCCTCAGCCTCAGCCTGCCTCAGCCTCAGCCTCAGCCTCAGCCTCAGCCTCAGCCTCAGCCTCAGCCTCAGCCTCAGCCTGCCTCAGCCTCAGCCTCCTCAGCCTCAGCCTCAGCCTGCCTCAGCTCAGCCTGCCTCAGCCTCAGCCTGCCTGCCTCAGCCTGCTTCAGCCTCAGCCTCAGTCTGCCTTCAGCCTCGGCCTCAGCCTCAGCCTGCCTCAGCCTCAGCCTCAGCCTCAGCCTGCCTCAGCATTCAAAATGTGGCCCGGGAATGGAATTCTGGGAACTCGAAGAACACGAAGTGGCCTACAGTTGGCTCCGGGCATTCAAAATCATGCCCAGGAATGGAGTTCTGGGAACTCGAAGATCACGAAGTGGCCTACAGTTGGCTCCGGGCATCCAAAATGTGGCCCGGGAATGGAGTTCTGGGAACTCGAAGAGCACGAAGTGGCCTACAGTTGGCTCCGGGCATCCAAAATGTGGCCCGGGAATGGAGTTCTGGGAATCGAAGAGCACGAAGTGGCCTACAGTTGGCTCCGGGCATCCAAAATGTGGCCCGGGAATGGCGTTCTGGGAGGTCAAGGAGCACCAAGTGTGTGACTGTTGCATCCGGTTATTCAGAATGTGGCCTGGGAATGGGGTTCTGAGAGGTCGACGAGCACGAAGTGTGTGACTGTTGGTGAAAAACGAGCCCGGCACAGGCCCGGCCGGCAACTCCCAACGCCTGCCCGGACCCCCCTGTGGAGTGATCTGTGAGCTCTTTTGAGTCAACTAGAAACCTATCAGTCTTCGCTGTTAGGTAAATATGCAACCGTCGTGGTGCCCTCTTGGAACTTCTGCACAACTCCGGGAGCCTCCTGGGGGAGCTCGCGGGAGGCGCCACTTGAAAGGACCACGGGTGCCCCGTGTGTGCTGCGGCCTTGGGCTCCTGGGGACGGAGCTTCTGGTAATTTATGGAGGATGGTGGTACCAGGAGGCAAGATGGAGGAGGAAGGTGGCACGACGAGTCGAGTGGAGGAAGGCGGGAAAACGCGGAGGCCAAATGCGGAGGTGAGTGTGGAGGACGGACGGTGGAGGGAGGAGGCGGACGTCATGTATACATATACCTATACCTATACGACCACCCTCTGGGTGATACGGAGGTTTGGGGGGGGCAGCAATGGGCAACCGTGGTGACTGTTGTTCTGACGATGCCTGTGGTGCATCTCGATTTGCATGTCGACTTGCATTGGAAAGCTCGCCGCAGGCGCCGATTTTTTAAATAGGCAACCCACGGCGCCTTACGATTTGCATTTGGATGTGCATGTCGATTTGCATTTCGATGTGATTTTCGGTTTGCATGTCGGTTTGCATGTAGACTTGCATTGGATAGTTCGCCGCAGCCACGGCGGGACACCAGCAGGACACTAGCGGGACACCGCGGGGCACCGTTTGCCGGGTGGAGACACTTTTGGTCCGGCCGCGGCCCGGCCACAGGGGGATTTCGGGACACCAGCGGGACACCGCGGGCCACTGGCCGCCGGAGGAGAATCATTTGGTCCGGCCGCGGCCCAACCACAGGAGGATTTCGGGACACCAGCGGGACACCGGCGCGACACCGCGGGCCACCGGCCGCCGGAGGAGAATCATCTGGTCCGGCCGCGGCCCAGCCACAGGAGGATTTTCTCTCGCCCGCCCACGCAGCTTCGCCTCGCCCGCACGCACGCACGCACGGCACGCACGACACGTACCCGAAACCGAAATCGACTTCCCGGTAGGGGGGGTCTCCGATTCACGTCGGACTCACCCCCCAACCTCCGACGACAACCCTTCGGGTGATAAGGAGGTTGTGGGGGGGGGAGAGGGGGGAGAACCAACATCTGACTCAATCGATCTCACTATCGATCTCACTCAACGGGACACCACGGGACACCACGGGAGACCATGGGACACTTGTCGATCTCACTATCGATCTCACCATCGATCTCACTCAACGAGACACCACGGGACACCACGGGCCACCACGGGACAACACGGGACACCGCGGGACACCTCTCGATCTCACTATCAATATCACTATCGATCACACTCAACGGTACACCACGGGACACCACGGGACACCTGTCGATCTCACTATCGATGTTGCCGTCGATTTCACTCAACGGGACACCACGGGGCACCACATCGATCTCAGTATCGATCATATTATCGATCTCACTATCGATCTCACTCAACAAGACCCCTGTCGATCTCACTATCGATCTCACTCAACGGGACACCACGGGACACCTCGGGGCACGACATCGATCTCAGTATCGATCTCAGCATCGATCTCAATATCGATCTCACTCAACGGGACACCACGGGACACCTCGGGACACCACGGGACACCTGTCGATCCCACTATCGATCTCACTTTTTGGGACACCACGGGACACCTCGGGGCACCACATCGATCGCAGTATCGATCTCATTACCGATCTCACTATCGATCTCACTCAACGGGACACCACGGGACACCGCGGGACACCTGTCGATCTCACTAGTTCTTGATCTCACGATCGATCTCACTATCGAATCGATCTCACTTTTTGGGACACCAGGGGACACCACGGGACACCTCGGGACACCACGGGACACCGCGGGACACCGCGGGACACCGCGAGCCACCGCCGGACGGGCGGGAGGGCGGGGGAAAATCATTTGTCTTGACTTCGCCCTAGCAACGGCGGACACCACGGGCACCACGGGACACCACGGGTCACCGCGGGACACCGCGAGCCACCGCCGGACGGGCGGGCGGGCGAGTGATGATCATTTGTCTTGACTTCGCCCTAGCAACGGCGGGTTCATTCCTCTCGCGCGCCCACGCAGCTTCGCCTCGCCGGCACGCACGACACGAACGAAACGAAACGATTTCCCGGTTGGGGGTCTCCGTTCCACTGCGATCTCACCCCCCAACTTCCGATATATGGAGTGTGGAGGAGGATGAGGTTAGAGGGATGACTGGGGCGTGCAACGTGAAAACAAACAGGGACGCGGAGGGGCAGGGCGGAGGAAGGAGGTATGAAAATGGGATCACTGAGACGGTGGGGAGGAGAAAGGATGCAGGAGGGCGAATGTACGAGGTAGAGGGCAGGAGGCAAGAGAAGGAGACACACTAAGGCGGTGAAGGCTCGGGTCTAGCTCGCGCAGAAGCGCGGCGACCCTGGAGACCCAACGGGCCACGGAGGACAGTAGTTCTTTAAACGGGCATCCTGAGTATTGCGAGAGGGTCTCCGCCATCGTTCGACGTTTAGCATCGGTTCCGATGCCTCTGTTTCTCGAGTCTCCCCCATGCCCCCCTCCCTGACTTTATATATATATATATAGAGAGAGAGAGTTTCAGTGCGATGTGGCTCGCTGAGCAGATACCTCGCCACGACTGTGGCCCTCGTGATCGTTGCTCGAGGCCGCGATGAAGGCTCGGATCCAGCCCGCGCAGAAAAAAAAACATGGCTACCCAGGAGACCCAACAGGCCACGGAGGAGGATCATTTGTTCGAATTGGTTCGTGTTGATTCGTACTGGTTCGAATTAGTCCTTATCATTCCCGACTGATTCCAATTGTTCCCAATTGACCTTTGCTAATCCGTACTGGTTCTTACTGTTTCGCCCAGTCGTTTTGGTTCGTATTGATTCGTATGGGTTCCATTAATTTTAGTTAACTCGTATCGATCCCATGAGAGCCCCATCCATTCCCAACAGGATCTTATTGTAACTCCATCCATCCCAAACAGGGTCCTGGTATAACTCCATCCATAGCCAATACGACGAATTTCAGCTCCATCCATCCCTAACAGGATCCTATAAGAGTTCCATGCGTCCCTAACATGATCCTATAAGAGCTCCACCCACCCCTAGCATGATCCCACTCGAGTTCCATCCATCCCTAACATGGTCCTATCAGAGTCCCATCCACTCTTAACATAATCCCTTACCGTTCCATTTATCCCCAACAGGAACCTAGAAGAGTGCCGTCCACTCCTAACAGAACCCCCCCGAGTTCCATCCATCCCTACTAAGACCAATTAGAGCTCCATCCATCCCTAACAGGATCTTCTTCGAGCTCCTTCCATCCTTAACAAGAACCGATTCGAGCTCCACCCACTTCCTAACAGGATCCAATTCGATTTCTATCCATCCCTAACAGGTTCCTATGAAAGCCCCATCCGTCCCTAACAGGATCCTCCTCGAGCTCCATCCAGTCCTAACAGGTTCCCATGAGTGTTCCATCCATCCCTGACAGGATCTTGTAAGAGCTCCACTCCTAACATGACCCCCTAAAGTTCCATCCATCCCTCGCAGGATATGATAAATGTTTCACCCACTCCTAACAGGATCCCCAAGGAGGGTCACAAGAGTCCGGTCATGCGAATAGGGTGACCAGACTCCTGTGCCCTTGGGGATGGGGCGAACATCGGCGTTGGTGCCTCATTGTTGTTATTGTTGTTGGTGTGGTTGTTGTTGTTGTTGTTGTTATTATTTTTGTTACTGCTGTTGTTGTTGCTGTTGTTGTTGTTGAACTCTCAATTCTGAGGAATAATTATTGTTGATCCCCCCTCACCAGTGCAGATTGGTTTCTTCTCAATCAAACTGTGCCCCGCGACGCTCGCACCTTGTTTTCTTGACAGGGGAAGTCTTGGTGATCAAGCTGGGCCCCTGGCCCCCCGGATTACTACAATAACGGCTCCTGCATGAAACTTCCTTCAAATTTGCTCAGGACCCCCGCTCTTGAGGTTTCCTCACACTTTACTCAAGATCGGTGCTCCCGCCTGTGCCTTCCTCGCAATTTAGTCAAGACCCCGCTCCCGTTTGAGATTTCCTCACATGTTATTCAGGAGCGGCGCTCCCACTTGAGACTACTTCCTCGCAGTTGAATCAAGACTTCTTCGCGATCTAATCCAGACCCACGCTCCCGCCAGGGAAGCCTTCACATGTTTTTCAGGAGTTGCGCTCTCGTTTGTGATTTCCAAGCAATGTATTCAGACATCGCGCTTCCGACGCTCAGAAAACATGCTGCGCCAATGACGCCGCCACAAGTTACTTTGTAATCGCCCTCTCGCCATACTCAAGCATCCCGCTTGAATGTCCCGCCCGCCCGACCCGCCCGTCAGGGGATCGCCTGCCCGTCGTGGGTTCCCGCCCGAGACGTCCTTCAGGAACGGCGTTTTTCGCGTAGGATTTCCTCGAACGTACGCGTTCTTACATTCCTTTTCCTCCCTCTCCTTCCTCCCTCCTCTCCTCCCTTCTCTATCCCTCCTCTCTTCCCTGATCCTTCTCCCTCTTCCCTTCTCCCTCCCCTCTCCTGCCTCCTCCCTCCCTCTTTTTTTTGTTTTCGCTCTCTCTCTCTCTCACTATTTCTCTCTCTCTCTCTCTCACTCTCTCCCCTTTTTTTTTCTCTCTATCTCTCTCTCTCTCTCTGTCTTTCTCTACCTGTCTTATCTATATCTCTCTCTCTCTCTCTCTCCCTGCCTCTAGTCAACCGCTCCCCTCTGCGTTCCTTCTCTCCTGGCGTTTTCCCTCATCCTTCGTCCCTCCCCCTCCCTTCCTCCCACTCTCACTTGTTTTCCCCCTCCTCTTTTTGCAGGGCCCACATGAATTCCAACGGCGGGCACATGTACGCCCACGAAGGATTGTCCGCCCGTTCAGGTTTGCCCGCCTGTCTAAGCCCACCGCCACCCGCAAAGAGAAATAATCCCGCCAACGGGGGTGTGATCGAAAACAAAAACGGCGCGTATCGAGGATGTGGGGAACTCGTTTTGAATGGCACACGGGCAAGTAAGAGCGAACAGTATGTTGATGATTGGTGTTGTTGCTATTGTTGTTAATGTTGCTGTTGCTGTTGCTGTTGTTGTTGCTGTTGTTGGTGATGTTGTTGTTTTTGTTGTTGAAATGTTAGTTATTAAACAATCATAATTTTGAACCCCTTACAGGCGCCCTGGCGCTTTCGCCGAGGCGCCAGCCACACGTTCACTTGAAAAAGAGGCTCGCGCTCGAGCGGTTTGGCGGACCGCCAAAACCAGCCCCCCAACAACAACGCGCCGCCGAATGCCGCCGTCCTAATAAAACCAACGTTCCCGCTCGCGACGTCCTCCCGTTTTACCTTGGACTGGCGCGCTAGTCTTTCTCTCATCGGCGCCGCCCCCCAGTAACAACAACGCTCCCGCTCGAGGCTTCCTCCCTTTTTTTACTCAAGGCGGTGCCCCTCCTCGCCGCCAAAAACCGCCGCCCCGACAAAACCAGCGCTCCTGCACGAGATTTCCTTCCGGTTCACGCTGGAGTGGCGCCCTACTCTCTTTTGAATTGGCGACGCTCCCAGCAAGAACAATGTTCCCGCTCGAGGGTTCCTCCCATTTTCCTGAAGACGTTGCTGTTCCTCGCCGCCGACAGCCCCCGTTCCGAAAAAAACACGGCCCCCGGTCGAGGCCCCCCCCCTTCTTATTTCAGGCGGGGTTCTTCCTCGCCGCCGACAGCCGCCGTCCCAACAAAACCAGCGTTCCCGCCCGAGACGTCCTTCCGTTTTACACTGGACTGGCGCCCCATTTTTTTTTGAATTGGCGCCGTTCCCAGCAAGAACAACGCTCACGCTCCAGATTTCCTCTCTTGTTCCTCGGGACGTTGCTGTTCCTCGCGGCCGACAACCCCCGTCCCAACAATCCACGGCTCCCCTTCGATGTTCCCTCCTTTCTTAAAGCCCGTTTCTTTATTGCCTGGGGCATGACTGGCGTCATGGCCCCCGCTGCCCCCCCCCCCCCCTATGACGTAACGCTACCCCCCCCCAGTGCGCTCCGGGCACTGCCGCCGTGCGAATTGGGATCCGCGTAGGTGTCCGCGTAGGAATCCGAATAGGTGTCTGGTCCGCAGGCGTCGTCGTCGTCGTCGTCGTCGTCCGTCGTCGTCGTTCGTGGTTCGTCGCTCGTCGCTCATCGTCGTCGTGCGCGCGGACGCGGCTGGAGCCTGTTTTTAAATCCGGGCCGATGACGGCAATCATCAGGGGGAGGGGGGAGGTCGATGACGTCACGTGTTGCGCCGGCGGCGTCTGGAAATGCTTGGGAATGACAGAGGACGGGTAGCACCAACATGTAGGTGGCGATATGCACCACAACGCCTGTGTACATCACACTGCCCGCGTGTACCACAGCGCCTGTGTACACCACGCCGCCGATGTACACCACAGCAGCCGCGTGCAACACAACGTCAGGTTGTGCCACCGTGCCTGCTGGCACAGCAGATCCTGTGTACACCACAGCGCCTCCGTACACCACATCAGCCGTGCGCACCACAGCACCACTGTACACCACAATGCCTGCGTGCGTTGCAGTGCCTGTGTACGCCACGGCGCGTGCGTGCACCACCTCAGCCGTGTGCAACACAGCACCATTGTTGTGTATAGAATTTCAGAAGGAATCCTTGTGACAAAATGGAGCGCGTGTGGATTCCAGAGAAAACAATGGAAAACAAGTCCTCATGGACGAAGGAGCGCCGGTGGAGTCTACGAGTCCCCCCGAGTCCGCCCGCATCACCCTAACTCCCATTTGCGTCCAGGAGGCTCCAGGTAAACTGGCCGTCCGAGAACCAAGTGGACCGATTCAATCGACCATTCTGCGGTGCACGCTGAGATGCGCACGTGCGTTGTCACTAACGCCAAGCCGCACGGCAGGGGGTAAAAAGGAGGAAAAGGAGGAGAAGGAGGAGGAGAAGGAAGAGGAGGAGGAGGAGGAAAAGGAGGTGGAGGAGGAGGAGGAGGGAGGAGGCAAAAACGTCGCATTCGATTATCAGAATTTTCCTGGCGTGGCGTTGAATTGTCTGCAGCAGATCCTGACGTACATGCTCCTTCTACTTGTCCTCTGCACGCAGGCGTTGTGGTGTACACCAGCGCTGCGTTGCACGCGGATGCTGTGGTGTAGACAGGCGCTGTGGCGTGCACAGGCGCTGCGGCGCACGCAAGCACAGTGGTGTACACAGGCGTTGTGTTGCACATGGCTGTTGCGGTGTATGTACACCAGCGCTGTACTACTCCCAAATATTGTGGTATACGCGGGCGGTGCGTTGCACACGGCTGTTGCGGTGTACGCAGGCGCTGTGGTGCACACGCGCGGTGTGGTGCACGCGAGCGTTGCGGTGTACACAGGCGCAATGGGCAGATCGCCACTTACATGCTGCTCGCGTCGTCGTCGTCGCTCGTCGCTCGTCGCTCGTCGCGTCGTGCGCGCGGGCGCGGTTGTGGTGCCGGAACAACACGGCGGGGGGGGGGGGGGCGTCACGTCATACCCCCCGCCCCCCCCCCATGACGCCCGTCATCGCCGAACATAAAGAAACGCGCTCTTACTCGAGGCGGTGTTCCTCCCCGCCGCCGACAACCGCCGCCCCAACAAAACCAGCGCTCCCGCTCGAGAGCTTGTTTTGTTCAACGCTGGAATGGCGCCCTACTCTCTTCAGCATTGGCGCCGCTCCCAGCAACAACAGCAGCCCTGCTCGAGACTTCCTGCCTTTCTATTCAGGGTCAGTTCCTTGCCTCGCCGCCGACAGCCCCCATCCCCACCAAGGTAATCCTGTCGTTCGATACTTCCTTGTGCTGTACCCTTCGCTGGGTGTCCACTGGCGGCCTCGCATCGGCGCAGCAAGGCGTTGGCATGTGCTTTCGGGGCGGGATATGTTGAAATTCCTCGGGGAGGTGTTTTTAAGACCTCATTGGGCGGGAGATCTGGGAATGCGAATCACGGACCCCGCTATAGAACAAGAGTCCCCCATGATGCGGATGGTTATCATGATGGTCGCATGCTTCGTGTGGAAACATCGCGCATGAGGGTCACATTATTGTTGTTGTCGCTGTTCTTGCCGTTAGATGGTACTTACTAAACAATTATTATTGTTGGACCCCCCCCCAGGCGCTTTGGCGTTCTCGCCTCGGCGTCAGCTACATTTTCATTGAAAATGAGGCTCACGCTCGAGCGGCTTGGGGGGCGCCAAAACCAGCCCCCCAACAACAACAACAACAACAACAATCATTTTACCCGAACGCTCAGTGTTCTCCCCAGTGCCAGGGTTTTCTTGCGACACCAGCCAATGCCCCCACTTCGTGGGGGGGCCGTTCAAGCTCTACCAAATATCCCAACGACTCTTCGAGCCCACCCACACCCAGCTTCCCGCCCTATGACGTTGGGACACTTCACTTCGTGGCGTGCGGACGACCCTGGCTACTACACTGGCGTGGGGTACACACCCACAGAGGTTGATCACATCTGTTACATATGATGTGGTACACGGTACACGTGAGATGGTACGCAGTGCCAAGATAGTTGGTCACATTTTTGGGGCAAATTCGTGGGGATGCGATTACAGAAGTACATGTGTTACACTGATGTTATACAGTCCCAAGGATGACGCATGCATTGCTCATAGACTCATGGCGCTATGATCCTAACTCTCAGTGCCCAACGCGCGCGTGCACAGCCAGACGGAGGGAGAGAAACACATGTATACAAGGTTCGTGACATACGCACGGTCCACCATGTTGTAAACGATCGCATGCACGGTAAGTTCTGAAATTATACGTATGCACAAGCAGACATGCGAGGGAGAACGGGAGATGGCCATCGACAGTTCCAATACGGCTCCAAGGCGGAAGAGGGGGGGGAGGAGCAGGACAAGGAGGAAAGGAGAGAAGCGAGAAAGGAAGAACGCAGACGGCGCGGCTCTGGACACAAAGGGGTGCCATACTTTCTCCTGCTTTCGCAAACAGGTCCAGTCACACGTAGGGGTATACTCAACCGAATGGTCTTCGCATCCAGAAGCATACTAAAGGCGCGACGCATCGTCGTCTGCGATGGCGCGGAGCGGGCGCGTGGGTGCCCGGCTGCCTGGCTGATGCACGTGCGGGCCTGGCTGATACCCGCGCGGTCCCAGATGCCCAATGAGATTGCCGATGCGCCTGCTGGCGGGAAGGCCGGTGCTTGCATACGGCAGTGCTACCGCGAGCACGTTGTGGACCTGCGGTGGCAAGGCCTGGTAATCGAGCATGTTCGGCAGCTCGTCGCTCTGACCATACGACCGCCATACGGGCAACCACCACCATGGACGCCTCATGGACGCCTCTTGGGGCCATCTTGCGCGCCTGTTGGGGCCATCTTGGGTTTTAAAGATTCATCAAGAGACCGCGAATGGATTTCGAGATTTTTCGGATGAGAAAGTAGTGCGTTTTCATATGTTTTCTGAACATCGCATCTTGAAATTATTGAAAACCCATTGTGTTTGGCAGGATTTCGACATGCGCGCGCGGCGGCCGCGCGCATGTGCACTTCGTCTCATTTTTTGCAAGGGATGGTGGCCCTCGCAGGCGCGCAACCGTTGTTGGAGAAGTTCAAAGCACCTGAAGAAGTAGCACGCAAAGACCCTTTTGACAGAAATGTTTAAAAAGTGGTGTGTTTCCTATGAATCCGCAAGAGCGCGCGGAAGGACATTTTGACAATTTTTTCACCAACGAAACCAAGGTTTTGGAAGGGTTTGCGACACCACTTTACCTTCGTTTTAATCAACTGAATGAAGGACATTTTGACAATTTTTTCTTTAAAAACCATGTTAAAATCGTTACGAAACCTAAGGTTTTGGAAGGATTTCGTCTTGCGAGCGCGATGCCCACTTTACCTTATTTTTTGCAAGGGATTCTTGAAATTTGATCAACTAAGAACAAGAATTTTCATTTTCTATTGTTTTTGCAAGGGAAAACGAGCGTCAACAAAAAACCGGATCCGGGGGTAATCCACTTTTCTGAAGCTTTCGCAGAAAAATGATGAAAATGTAGCTGCGGCCTAGGTTTTGGGCGGGGGGCGTGCACCAGGGGGTCCAACAATAATAATTCTTTAGAAGTAATAGTGTTCAACGCTCCCGCTCGAGATTTCTCTCTTTTTTGCTCAGGGTCGGTGCTCTTGCTCGCCGCCGAAAGCCGCCGCCCCAACAACACCAGCGCTACCGCTAGAGACATCCTCCCGTTTTACCTTGAACTGGCGCGCCATTCTCTCATCGGCGTCGCCCCCAGCAACAACAACGCTCCCGCTCGAGGCTTCCTCCCTTGTTTACTCAAGGCGGTGTTCCTCCTCGCCGCCGAAAACCGCCGTCCCGACAAAACCAGCGTTCCCGCCGGAGATGTCCTTCCGTTTTACGCTGGATTGGCGCCCTATTCTCTTTGAATTGGCGACGCTCCCAGCAAGAACAACGATCCCGCTCGAGGCTTTCTTCCTTTCTCATCAGGACGTTGCTGTTCCTCGCCGCCGACAACCCCCGTCCCGACAAAACCACGGCTCCCGGTCGAGGCTTCCTCCCTTCTTATTCGAGGCGGTGTTCCTCCTCGCCGCCGAAAGCCGCCGTTCAACAAAACCAGCGTTCCCGCTCGAGACTTCGTTTCGTTCTACGCTGGACTAGCACCCTACTCTCTTCAGCATTGGCGCCGTTCTCAGCAACAACAGCAGCCCTGCTCGAGACTTCCTCCCTTTCTACTCAGGGTCAGGTCCTTGCCTCGCCGCCGACAGCCCGCATCCCCACCAAGGGAATCCTGTCGCTCGATACTTCCTTTTGCTTTACCTTTGGCTGGAGCTCCATTGGCGGTCTCGCATCGGTGCAGCAAGGCGTTGGCATGTGTTTTCGGGGCGGGATATGTTGGAATTCCTCGGAGGAGGTGTTATCAAGACCTCATTGGGCGGGAGATCTGGGAATGCGAATCACGGACCCGGCTATAGAACAAGAGTCCCCCATGATGCGGATGGTTATCATGATGGTCGCATGCTTCGTGTGGAAACATCGCGCATGAGGGTAACATTGTTGTTGTTGCAGTTGGTGGTGTTGGTGGTGTTGGTGTTAGTGTTGGTGTTGTTGTTGTTGAGGTCGTTGGTGTTGTTTTTGGTGTTGTTGTTGCTGTTTTTAGTGTTGTTGTTGTGGTTGGTGTTGTTGTTGTTGTTGTTGTTGTTGTCGATGTTGTTTGTTGTCGTAGTCCGTCCCCGCGACCCACCCGCGGCCCACCCCGCGACCCACCCCGCGACCCAATCCGCGACCCACCCCGCGACCCACCCGCGACCCAACCCGCGACCCACCCGCGACCCACCCGCGACCCACCCCGCGACCCACCCAGAACCCTCCCGCGACCCACCCGCGACCCAGCCCGCGACCAACCCCGCGACCCACCCGCGACCCAACCCGCGACCCACCCGCGACCCACCCGCGCCCCATTTGCGACCCACTTGCGACCCACCCCGCGACCCACCCACGACCGATCCACATTGGTTTGCAGAAGAAATCGGCGCCTGCGGCGGGCTCGTTGTATAATTTGTGACACTTTGGCGCCTGCGGCGGGCTTCTCCAGAGTGTCGCAGACTGCCGACGCCCCCACCGCCCCCTCACTCTGATCCACATCTGCGGGGTGCTACGTACAAAATTGTCCGACGAAGCCACAGCTCGCAGCATGAAGCTCTGGCGGATCTTCGCCAGCTGCACCCCGCCGCACTTCGTGAGCCTGTCCGCGCGCTTCTCGGTAGTGCCGACGAAATCCAACTCGAGCAGCCCGCGTGCCATCCTGCACGGGATGGCGTTGACCTTCGTGGACAGCGCGCGGGTCCGCCATGAACTTCGCCCTTCTGCCACGTGGTTCGCCGCGGCATTGCCCCCGTGCAGGGTCGGCTGCGCCCGGAGCCCCATGCCCTCGAGCGCGGGCGCAGCGGCAGCGCTCATGTTCTCGCCGACGGCCAGCGCGTTTACCTCCGCCTCCGCCGCGCTGAACGGGACGACCTGCTGGCGCACGCTTCCCCAATCGACGAAGCAGCCGCATAGGTGCACCGAGACGCCCGTCTGTGCACCAATGTCCTCGAAGCTGTCGTTGGCGTACGTCTCCAGCGGCAGCGGCTCGTCCATGCCGAATTCCTGCGCCACGTTGTATTCCAATCATACGCGCCTCGTGCCAGCGAGGTAGCGCAAGAGTTTCTTGCCGAACAACGAACTCTGGACAGGACGGCTCGCGGCGAGAGCCGCGACGCGCGACACCGCATAAGCGATGTCTGGGCGCGTCCGCGACGCTAGCCAGAGGAGCCGCCCAGCCATGCGTTGCGCGAGCCTGACATCTCCATGCCCCATTTCTCCAGCAGCTACTGCGCGTGGGAATGCTGCGAGAGCGCGATGGTGCAGTCGATCTTGACCTCGATGTCAATGGAGAGGTAGCGCACAACCCCTGGCGACCCGGTTCCCAGATGGAGCGACCCCGCCCCTCGGGTTCCAGTTTCCGCAGAGGGCGTTCTTTAATTGATTTGGCTCAAGACCGGAGGAAGATATTCGCTCGTTGATGCCTAAGCTTCGGAACCACCAGGGCGGTAGGAGCGCAGCATCCTGACAGTTAGTTAGTCTGGGAAAGGTGTCTGAGCCGCACCATTGAACGAATTTTAAAGGCCGCAGTGGTCCTCCCAGAGAGGGCCCGACCTACCCAGCCAGTACTTCGAAAGGTGGTGGTTCTGGCCCTGGAAGACACCATCGAGTCAAACTCCTGTCCGAAATCACTGACGATTAAACCGGCAACATGCCTGCGTACTCCCTCGTGAGTGGCTCTCCAGAGCTGCCGACAAGGCTCCCCGTGGCCTCCCCAGAGCCTTCTTGAATTTGTCCTGGCGCCAGCTTTCGGCCAGGTTCCAGATAGGCCACAGACGGGCCAACATAACTTCTGGACAGCCCTAGATGGCGTCAACACGGCCCAAGAGGCGCTCAGAGCCCCAAGACGGCCCAAGTGGTCCCCAGGAGGGCACCAAGACAGCCCAATAATTGCCCAGGGCCGCCCAAGACGGCGCCAAGAGGGAGGGCTCAAGAGGGGCCCCAGGGGCAGAATTCGAACCGGCTTTCCAAAGCCCCCGCTCCGGGAGGACTCCGAAGGCCGCCAGCAGGCCTCGAAGGACTTCCCAAGAGGACACAAGAGGCCCAACATGTGTCCAAAAGAGGCCCCGAAAGGCGCCCAAGAGGCTTCAACATTGTTTCCAAGAGGCTGCCCAGAGGGCCCCAAAGACTCGAACAGGCATTCAAGAGGTCTCAAGCGGCCCCCGTAGAAACGACAAGATACTTCTTGCGCGCCTCAAATCGAAGATGCTGCCAACATCCCCCCTCGCTCCTCCTCATCCTCTTTTTCCTCCTCCCCCTCTCACTTCTCTTACTCCTCGTCTTCTCTCATCCTTACGCCTCTCACCCCTCAATACCCTTTTTCTCTCTCACGTGTATCCCCCTTCTTTATGCGCCCTCCCCCTTCATGTTCATCTTGCCTCGCGGCCTCCAGCAACGAACGCGAGGGCCACTGTCGCGGCGAGGTATCTGTGCAGCGAGCCACATCACCCATTTCACGCATAGTTTGTACTGGCACAACCGCCACCACAAGGTGCACTCCACATCCGCTCGAGACTTACATTTTGCACTGAGTTGAACAACTCGGTGGCGGCAGCTCTGGCGAAGGGCGAGGGATAAGCTGCTGCCGCCGTCGTCATCTTGGCACCATCCAACGCAATGCGAGGTCGTCCGGTCCGCGAACATGGCCCTTCGCGGCCACTGCAAAAGCGGCGCAAGCCGCGGGGGATTCCCATGTGCCAGCTTTGCAAGCGAGTCCTCTGCCGAAAAGTGGCCCCGTGCTGGCAATGGTCCAAAATCGCCCGATTGCCGGGGGGCGCCTCGCATGGCCTGCGCTGGCGGGGCAGCGTCCGCAACAGGGGGCCCGCTGGGGTATCCAAGATGGCGCCGACCTGACTTGCTCTGCATGCTGAAGTGGCCAACGAGAACCGCGCTGTCGCACTGCCGATCTGGATGCGGGCGCGGTCGGCTGGGCGAGCCAGCGCGTCGGAGCGCCCCCAGATGCAGTCGGCCGCGCGCAGCGGTCAGCCCGGGCAGCCTGGCTGGCCGCGCCGCGCCGCGCTCCGCGACGGGCAGGGCGCCCCGAGCCATGCGCCGCCCACTAGTACCTGGCGAATCCAAATGAAAAGCAGCTCCTGCACGCTGGACAAGGTCGCGCTCTGCAAGGGGCAGTCTGCGATCTCCAGCGTCGCGACGGCGGTGCCCAGGTTGCGGAGCCTGGAGGCGATCCGCTCTGCGCCAGGGAAGAGCCCCAGGTAGACGCCACCGCTTCGCGCCCGGCGGCGGGCGCGCAGCACCCCCGCCTTCGCGCGCAGCTTCAGCGCGGCGGCTGCAAGGCAAATGGCGCGGCCAGCAGCGGCAACGCCAGGGGGCGGAGGCCCTGCATGAAGCTCGCAAGGCTCTCCACCGTCCGCGCGAACGAGATGGTGGCAGGAGAGAGCTTGCTCGCCTCCCGCAAGGCCAGCGCCGCCTTCCCGTCGCGCCTGACCGATCCGCCCGTCCTCCAGCGCCCTCGTTTCTTGATATCGGGGAGCGTCCTTCCCCGCGAGATCGCGTCGAGGGACGCCCCCCCCTGGCGCGTGGAGTGGAGCTGCGGGCGCAACGCGTGGACGCCGCTGACCAGAGCCGCGTCGCGCAGCACTCAGGCGAGGTGCACCGCGTCGCACGACCAGAGGGGGCCCGCGGCACGCCGAGCCTACAGCAGCTGCAGGATGTCTCCGAGCAAATCGAACTTGGCCCGGTCCAGCATCGCGCTCTCGTCGCACTCGCCTGTCTCGCTGGCGCGGCCGAACTCGCGCACGCCGAAGATGAGGCCCCAGAACGGCGCGCCCCTTCCCTCTGACCGGCGGCACCCGCGACTCGGGCGACAGCGCGAACAGCTTGCCTGGGCGGAGGTAAGCCATGAAGGCTAGCAGCACCGCGGCGGCCTCCTCGCGGCGTCCTAGCCACAGCAGCTCGCCGATCAGCGCCAGCAGCCCGCGGCGCGGCAGCGGCGCGCGGCCGTGGACGGGCGCGAGCTTGCGCCCACCGGTGATCGCGAGCCAGGCCCTGGGCAGCTGCCGCCGGGCCTCCGGCTCGGGCACCAGGTGCAGCAGGGCGGCCAAGAACTTGGACCCGTCGTTGGAGGGGTGCCCGCTCTGGTAGAGGACGTCGAACCACGGGGTGATGACGTCGCCCAGGGGGCGGGGATCCGAGTCCTGGAGGCCTTCCTGAATCACGTACTGCTAGGACCTGCCCAGGCGGCGGAGGTTGTCCAGCATGGCGGCCGCCTTCACCGACGACAACTCCAGGACACTCCTCTGCAGAGCTCGGGCGATGGGCTCTGCCGCAGCGTAGTGCTCGGACGCCTTTTTCGCGCGCTTGCAGGCTCGCATCGCCGAGGCAGGGCAGAGCCGGGGGCGGGAGAGGCTCTGCGAGCTCTTCGATGCCCTCGAAGCCCTGCTGCTCTCTCCGCCGAAGGATGCCAGGCTCTTGGAGTCAGCGGCGGAGCTGCGGTCACCGCCGGAGTCTTCGTCGTCGCCGAGGTCGCAGTTGTGCCGCGCGGCGAGCTCGATCTCGTCGCGGAGCTGCTGGCAGGCCACGTTCTGGTCAGCCTTCCGCCCCTGCATCTGTCGGTTGGCGTCGGCGAGCCTGTCGAAGTCAACGCGACTCGGCGCCCGTCGCCCTCGCGACGGAGCATCAGAAGGGTTTCAATTCGCTCGGCACCCAGCGGGCATGGGAGCGACGCCGGAGAAGAGACTGGGCGCGGCGAGCTCCCTGCAGGTGGGAAGGAGATGGCGAGACCTCGCCCGCTCCTTGGCGACTGCCAGGGCTAGGGCCAAATTGTCCACGAGGAAGAGGGCGTGCGTTCGGCGGTGAGCTCGGGTCCGCAGTAAGTGCCGAACCGCCATAACGAGAGCCCGACCCTCCATCCCCATGATCTCGCCCTCCCCCCGCCACCCCCCACACGCGCAGACCTCCCAGTCCGAAGCAGCCACCGCCGAAGCTGGAACCTCATCGAGCAGCCTGCCCCCCCAGGGTTGAGCGCCCGTCGCAAGCCGAACAGCGGGGCGAGACCGAGGATCGCTGAGCTCGAGTCAGAGAACGTCAGGGCGAAGAGCGTGCTCGCGCGCGCTCACGGCCTCCTCCGCCCGATACCTCCACCTCTCATCGCACCGCCCCACCAGGGCGGCGCCACCGCGACCCGACTGAGAACAACAAACCCCGCCCAAAGCCACCCGTCGACGCGTCGCTGACGTGCGCGAGACTACTCCAGGGCATGCGTGCACTGCGTGAGAGTAGGCGCAAGAGATCACGCATCCAACGAAGCTCTCGCGCGACCACAGGCCAGAGAGGGACGGCGTCTCTGGCGTGGCACTCGGCAAAGCAGCAGCAAGCGCCCACAATAGACAGCGCCTCCCGACGGAGAAGACTGGCCCCGGTGAAGTGCCCAATCAGCTTCCCGATCTCGTTTCCGCTCGCCTTCGCTGTTCCCAAGACGAAACCCAGAGCAAGACGCAACTTCCACATCCTCTTGGGGCCGATTCGAATCACCCGCCTCTCCCCGTCGAAGAACAGTCCGGTAAACTCGGCGCACTGCTGGCCCTCGGAGACCTTGTGGCACCCAATACCGATGCCTTCGAGCACCGCGCGAGCATACCAGATGCGAGAGGCGGCCTCAGAAGCGCCAAGGGAGACGACGGCAAAGTTATCTACATACACAGCATGCTTGACGGAAGAGTTGTCGAAAACTTGAGACCCCCCTGTCGGAGACCTCATCGACGCAATGCAAGCCAATGCGCTTCACCCCGAAGGGCACAGCAGCTCGACAGGAAACAAGAAAAAGGAATGGGAAACCAAAAAAATGGGAGGACACGGAGGTGAGGAGAGCAGAAAGGGCCCAGACGGTCGCGCCCCTCCCCCGAAAGGCCGGGCACGCAGGAGGTCTTCGCCTGGGATAAGACAAAAAGCTCTCATCCCAGGGTCGAGGGCAATGCCATCAAAGGCGGCCTGCGCATCGCGCTGGGCAATCTGAAGGGGCCCATCGGCCTCGACCTCAACTCGGCCCCACAAGCCACTCGTGGGAAGCACTGTCTTGACTGGAGGACGGAAGAGCTCATTAGCGGCCCGCGTCTCAATGATCATTTGAAGAGAGCAATTGTTTTTGCTCACGAAGAATACCCCCGCCGCTGCAGGGCGCGCGCTCGAGAAGCCCGCGGCGCCCCTCGCATGCAGGTCGCCGAGGAACTCGCCATGCACAGCGGGGCGCTTCACAAGCGCTGGGTCGGAGTAGACGGAGGAGGCGCCAAAACTAACATCAGCGGAGGGTCCGCTGCCTTCCTCGCGAAGGAGACGAGATCTCCACTCCGCCCGAATCTTGAGCTCCTGGCCGTCGAGCACCTTGGAGAGCTCCACGGGCTAAGACGAGACCGGGGACAGCGAGACTGCACCCGCGCGGTGCGGAGATGGTGGGCCCGCGGCATCGGCGTCGAAGGCGTAGCCGGCGCGGGCGCTGCAGAGCTCCCGGAAGGCTCCCGCGGCGTCGCCAAGCCCAGCAGGCGGCGGGCCGACGGCCCGATGGGCGCCCCTCAGCTCCTCGAGGCAGGACAGCTGGCCGGCCGAGAGGGGCGTCGCGACGCCGTCGCCAGCAGGGGCAGGGTGACCAAAAAGTGCATTGAGTGCAAGGACGCCTCGATTGCACCGGGCCTGCCAGCGCAGCCGAGCTGCCGCCCTTCCCCAGACCCCGCGGCATCCAGAAGCATCAGCAGCCCCCCGCGCGATGGGGAAAAGGCGGCGGGCACGGGAGGAGCTCCCGCGGCGGCCCGCCTGTAGCCCCGCCGCTCATCTCGAAGAGGGCGGAGGGGTGGCCCGGCTGGGGCGGCAAGGTGGCCAGGTCTCGCCGCGGCTCCCGAGGTGCTAGTCCTTCTCGCCCTTGGGGACCGGCTGCTCCGCAAGGGCTTTGCGTCTCTCCTTCAGCCTGGCGTTCGTTCGAAAGCTCGCGGCCCACCCGGGCCCCCAGCTCTGGCGAGGCACGCAGCATCCCGCGCCGCCGACATGCCGAGGTAGAGGTGAGCGTCGTCATGGGGGTCGTTGACGACCTTCTTGCTGTCCTGTTGCCTCTTTGGATCGAACTTGTCGTTGTGCTCGAGCTCGGTCAGCCGCGCGCGCTGGCAGGCCAGCCCGGCCCAGGCAAGCTGCGGCGGGTCCTGCCGGTCGTAGACCGCGCCGAAGCACAGCATCTTCATCCCCACTGCGTGTTCGCCCACGCCCACGTCCGAAGGCTGAAAGCGCCCGCACGCCAGGAAGCGCGCGCGCCTCTGCTCGGGGTTTTGGAAGTGCTCCGCGATGAACGAGAGCGCGAAGAGGACGGTCCTGGGCCTGTTGAGCGGCCAGTCCTCCCAGGAGCTCTCCTGCATCGCCTTGGCCGAGGTTCTGAAATCCCAGTGCCTGATCCCGAACGGCGCGCGCGCGATGGCCAGCGCCCTGGCGCCCTCCTCGCTGGGCTGTCGAGACCCGTCGGTGGTCCCCCCAAGCCTCGCCAGACGCGCCATCACGTCGCTGAACTTCACCTTCGGAGCCGACCTCCGTCAGCAGGCCCTCGACCGCGGGGCTGTCGAGCTTGGTCAGCTGCTCCTTCAGCCACATGTCGTTGTCGGCCTTGGACCTCGCCGCCCGCTGCGCCCTGCCGACCAGGGCCATTGCCTTTGCGATGGCGCCCGCCGCGCGGCCAGCTGCGACCTCGGGCGAGGGCGAGACGGCGGCCCCAGGGGACTCGGCGGAGCTGCCCATGCGGGAGGCCGCGTAGTCGCCCAGCGCGTCCAGCTCGACCCACCCCACGGGCATGTCAGGACAGTGCAGCGAAGGGCAGGGTGGGCAAGATTGCGAGGCCGAGCTGAGGTGGATTGAGAGATGGGGCAGCTCTCGGAGCACGCCTTCAGTCTGGACCATACATCAAGAGACTTGAGGAACAGAAGTATCGGAACGGATGCTAGGCATCGAACGATGGAGGAGACCCTCTCGCAATGTTTAGGATGTCCGCTCAAAGAACTACTATCAATTCGAATCAGTTGGAATCAATAAGAATCAAGTAGAAGCAATAAGAACCAACTAGACGCACGAGGAACCAAAGGGAATCAACTAGGAATCGACTAGGATCAATGGGAATCAGCAAGAACCACTAAATATCATTCGGAATCAGAATTCAAATCGATAGGACTCAATTAGAATCAGCAAGAACCAATGAGACCCAACAGGAACCAATACAACCAACAAGAACGAATTTGACTCAACATGAATTAAACAGAACCAATGAAGATCAATGAGAAGCAAGAGGAATCATGTAGAACCAATCGGCATACATGGGGATCACTAGATCAAGTACAATCAATGAGAATCCACGGGGATCACTTGAAATCAGTGGGAATCAAATTGGATGAATTGGATTCAGCAGGAATGAACGATAATCAAGGAATACATTCAAACCAATAGAACTCAGTTAGAATCAATGGCGATCAATAAGAATCACATGTAATTCATGGGAGTCAATACGAATTTAGTAGCATCACTGGGGATCCATACGAATCGAACAAGATCAATTCCATCCAACTAGGATCATTCAGAATCAGTTAGAGACATGAGGAATCACTTCAAATCAAGAGGATGCAATGAGAACCATTATGATCCCGATGCCTTTTTTTTACATCCACTGCCACGTTAACTGCGATGTGTTTTTGCAGGCTCGGGCGATGCACGCGGGAACGAAGTGAAGGACAGGCAGAACATTACACTCGGGAGGGAAGGGGCGAACTGAGCCAAGAAGGGCTACGCGACAGAGCAACTTACAGGCGGACTCAACTGGGAGCAAGCTCTGGAGATGAGACCGATGCCTTGTTGCACATCCATTGCCACATTAACTGCGAGGTGTTTTTGCAGGCTTGGGCGATGCACGTGGAAACGAAGTGAAAGGCAGGCGAGCTCAAGCCTGCAGAACATTGCGCTCCAAAATCCAGAATGGGAGCGCAGCCAATGACGAGCGACAGAGAACGCGGGCGCGGGTGCTGCGGCGTAGCCTGCTGCGAAGGGCCTCAAAACGCAGGCGCCGCCAGGTCGGCGAGAAGGGCGCAGAGCTCGCGAGGATATGGCTGCGCCCTGGTCGCGCGCCAAACCTTTGGCGCCCTTGCCCTCCAGGATAGCGCGAGTGCGAGCGGACCTGGAGCGCGCGCCTCTGGAGGGGCGGCGCCGTGGGAGAGCCAGCGGTGACCAGTTTACAACAAGGATCTGAGTGGCCTTCTTCCAAGGCGTGCCGAATTGGCAGAAGTCCGTTACCTGCATGTTAGCATTAGACAGCAGCGCGAGTGCCTTGACCTCGTCTGCGAGCCAGACTCGGCTCCTGGCTGGATTCCCCAGAGCACAGGGGCAGCCGCAGGATGCAGCCAATTGAAAGATTCTAGCATTCTGTCGCAAAGCAAGTTATGTAACTGTGCCTCCTCACCGTCGCTGAACGAGAGATCGGGCGGGCCATAGAGATGATCGGCATCATCTCTGAGTGGGCCCGGCCCTCTCCCGCCCCAGCGCCTGGCCCTAGACCGCGTCTGACATGGCAATCCAGACCAGACGAGGCAGATGGGGCGATCCAGAAGCCCCTTCTCTATCTTACTGAGTGACTCGGGCCTCAAAAAATCAGCCGCCTCGCCACGCTCGACGCCCCGGGCCTCTGCTGGGGCGCCGGCGCAGGCGAGGGCCTCCGAGAGGCGCCCACAGCCGGGGAAAAACTCGACGGCCCTGCGCCCTTGGACGAGACGGCGGCCCGTGGGACAAAGAGGTGTGGAACGCGTCCTGCAACTTGTCTAGAGCCAGGGTACCCTTCTTGTTCGTGTCGTCTGCGACCTTCGACTGCTGCTGCAGCGGCCGCCCGTGAGCCTCGTGCCTTCTCGCTGTGCGATCGGACAACCATCGGCCCCGTGCCTTGACGCTTGCGAGCGACCTCCTCTTGCGCGAGACGTCGCGGCTGGGGCCGGAGTGCCGCGCGTGGCAGGGCGAGACCATGAGCTTGTCGAGGCCCGCCCTCTCGGCGGCCGCCGCCGTGGTCGGGCCGAGGAAGTGGCGACTGAAGTCGAAGAAGAGCCTGTCCGGCTGGCCCCTGCGGAGGCCCGCGAGGAGCGCCCCCGGCCACGGCAGGTCGAGCGAGTCCAGCGCCAGGCTCTCGTCGAAGAGGTTGACCTTGGAGGGGTGCTGGCCCATCTCCTCGCGCGCGCAGGCTCCGCATGGCGACGGCCGAGGCGCGATGGGGGCGCCACGAGGGCCTTCTCCTTCAACCTCATCGCCCCCCCTGGCCGAATGAACGTGACCCGCGTCGTGACCAGCGCGAGCGCCGTGATCGGGCGCCCCGCGCCGATCATCTCGATCCAGAGGAGGGACAGCAGGTGCAGCGGGATGGGGGGCCGAGTCCTCCCAGGTTCCAGCCTCCGCCAGCCCCTGAAAGCCTTGCGCGCCCTCGGGAGGGCCAGCGTGCCAGCCTTGGAGTACTCCGGGTGGAAGTGCATGTAGGCCGCCAACACCTTCGCCCCCTCGGAAGCGTCGTCGCCCGACTTCCACAGGTGATCGATGAAGTCAGCGAGGGCGGAGTCGGGCTGCTTCTCCAACTGGCCTGAAATATGCTTGGCTGAGACCCACTCCTCGAAGTCGGCGCGGCGCTGAG
Organism: Prorocentrum cordatum; assembly: GCA_963575745.1. NCBI lineage: Eukaryota > Dinophyceae > Prorocentrales > Prorocentraceae > Prorocentrum > Prorocentrum cordatum. The sequence goes on from CAUYUJ010016961.1 coordinate 152,650, forward strand.
CGTTGTCCTTGTGCGATTTGGCGCTCGCGGAGCTGGGCCGGAGGAAGGCGCCCTGCCCCGCCGCGGCTTAGGCCCTCGAGGAGCCCGCCAGGGAACCGCGGGGGGCCGCCCAGAGCATCGTCCTCTTCGTCCAGCTCCAGCCACTCTGCGAGCGAGATGGTGGCTCCTGAGCCGGGCACAGGGCACGCTGCACGCGCAGCCCGCCCTCGCGGCTCCCAGAGACTGGAGCCCTCGTCGGCGCGATTGTTTTCTGGTGTAATCCAGCGATATACGTAAGATGAACCCGAAACCACTGAAAAAAAGGCGGCAGTTTTGCGCCGTGACTTGTTGATTACAAAATATGAGGAACGTCCCTTCTCCACGGCCAAGACAGCACCCAGGTTGCCCCCTAGGAGGAGGTGCCTTTTCCTAAAGCCGTAGATGCCCCTCGTCGCGCGTCGAATTCCCGAAGCCATACCAACCCCTTCTAGAACCGAAATAGGACCATCACGCCCTCGAAACCTCGCGGCGTGCAGTAGCTTCCAGTCGTCCTGCCGAAGGTACCCCGGATCGATCTCGGCGAAATCCGGATTCGGCTCCCGGACAGACCCATAGCTCTTGATGGCGTCCTGAGGCCAGCGTGAGGCCGCAACTGCATAGCCCGAGAGGCAAGCATCGGTGGCGATGACCCTGTCCGACCACTCCAGACGCAGATCCGACGCCGTCACCTGGATGAGATAGGAAACTTGCCGGGCCTCTTGCGCGGCCTCACCCCGCAGACCACCCGGAGAGGCCCCCAACTTAGCAGCGAAATCGTACATGCGCCTAAATATTGAGAGCCCAGGGCGAAAGATCAGGAAGGCAGAACTACAATGACCAATGAAACGACTCAACGCAAGCCCTGCCGTCCGCGGCCGACGGGACAAAGCCCGGGCAGCGGCTGCAGCCCTCTCCCTGCGTAACAAACGATCAGAGCTTCCCCATCGAAATAATATCCCAGAGCAGTAAACTGTCGCACTGGACCAAAGACCTCATGGACGAGAAAGCCAGATTTGGTAAGCTAGGCGATGACAGCATCACGGGTAGACACGGCCAGGGTCGTGGATGTCGCTAGGACCACCAAGTTCTCACAATGCACGCTCAACAAGGGAAAGTCTGCACGCCGCTCGGGAACAGGGGCCCCCTCCTCCATGGGCAACGAGGGTGCCCGAGGCAGTGCGAGACACATTTGATGGACGTGAACACGCTGCACCAACCACATTGCCCAGGCCCGCCCCGTAGGCGCCGAGCGAAGACGAGGCCTCACCTCCGAGAGCCCGCGCAAAGCCCCGCCCAGACTGGCGGGCGCGCCCCGCTCTAGGAGAATGGGGGCCGGGCACGGGCGGCAGGGCAAAGAACGGGCGCAGCTCAAGAGGCATAGCTAGCCAGAAGAAGTAGTCTGCGATGTCGGATTCAGCGCCCCACATGCCGCGCCCCTGCAGCTCAAGGGGGATCTGGGGGCCGGCGAAGGCGGAGCCGCTCGCCATGCGGATCTTGGGCGGACTGCGCCATCGCACGTTGGCTTCGCGGCGGTCCCGCGCCAGCCGCTGCTTCCAAGATTTCTTGCGCACGAAGAAGGGATGCGCGGCCTCGATCGCCTCCGCCCCAAAATCCACGAGGTTGGACTCGAACAGGTCGCGGACGCACTGGCAATGCAGAGACCGATCCCGTTTGAACCCCGCGTCCATGTAGGGCTTAATAGATGCCGGCTGGTCCATGATGGATCCCATCTCGACAATCGAGCGGAGCGCCGCGGTGGCGCAGCCGTCGATTACGCCTCTGCCAGAATCATAGATGACATCCATCAGCCACGGAGGCGAAGCCCCCGCAGCTGGCGTCGAGACCCGGCCTCGATCATGCGGCCCCACGCTGCAACTGGAGCCCCCACCAGCATATGAGAACGGCATTCCGCCAAGCTCCTTCGCGGCTTCACGGTCCTTGCACAAAGATGGGCAGGAGGGCCATGCCGCCAACGTAGACAACATGTGACCATGGGCCGCGCGGCGCGCGCCCGACGGTCGAGAGGAAGAGATGGCAGCCGGGGGTGACAAGTCGTTGAGCGCGTCGATGACCCCATTGGCGAGTAGCTGCCTCGCACGCCTCCTCGACGCACGTTTGAACGCGGTATTGGGCAGGCGCGGGGCAGGGCGCTTATCCACGTCAACAGCTGGCAGGGGAAATAGGCCTCGCTGGCGACTATCCTTCGGGCGCCTCTCAATACCTGCCGAAGTAGGGCCCTCGGGTAAGGCAGCGCGGGAGGGCCGGGTCCGCGTGCCAAGGGGCAGCGGAGTCATTCGCCCCCCTCCCCGTCGGCCGGGGCGAGCCCTCCTTTTCCACCTCGGCCTCTGCCACCTCGGCCTCCTCGCGTGCCCTGCTCGGTGCGCCGCTCCTCGGCGGCCTTCCGAGACCTCTTGAAGATGGCAGCCTCGCCCCTGAACTTCGCGGCCGCGTGCGCCGCCAGATCGGGCGCCGCGGAGGCAGAGGCCGCGGCGGGCCCCCACCCCATGAAGCGGTCGGCCCCCGAGAAGTCGGGGGCAGGGGCCGACTGCGCGCGGGCTGACTTGATGAGCCGGGGCCCCCTGCTGACAAGCCCCATGCACTTCGGCGCTGGCACGTTGAGCTGATCGTGGCAGACCGCGGCAGCGAGCGCCTGCGACAGGACGAAGTGCTCGCGGATGGCCCGGCCTCCCTCGCGCAGCCTGGCCTTGCGACGCCGGGCCTCGCGCGCCGCTTGGGGGGGCGGGCCGTTCTCCGCGACGCGCCTGCAGAGCGCGCGCGGGCCCTGCAGGTCGAGGCCGCCGGCGGGCAAGGCGTCGCCCTGCCCCTGCGCGCCTTCGCCGACGCCGACGCGCCTTGACCCGCCAGCGTCGAACAGCACAGGCTGAACCTGAATATCATCGCATGTAAAACGATACACCTCAGGGCGCGTGAGCCGCCCCAGGAAGACGTAGCCACCCTTCCACGGCATGATGGCGCGATCTCCCGCTGAGATGGCGTCGGCCGCCAGCACCATCTCCGTGCCTTCGGCAGCTCCTCGGCGCCCTCCGCCGCGACCCAGACATGGGCCGCGCGCGGAGCAGGGGCGGCGAGGCCCGCCGCCCGGGCCCCCTGGCCGGGGCGCTGGGGGTCGGCAGGCCCCTGTGGCGGCGGAGGTCCAGCGCGAGGAACGACATCTTCACCTCCGACACGTCGCGCCCGAAGACCGCCCGCGAGGGCCGGCGGGCCCAGTGCCAAGGCCGCATCGACGAAGTGCCGGCGCAGCTCCTCGATGGCAGGGGAGCTCCTCAAGCGGTAGATGTTGACCCCCCTGCAGGCCGCAGGGTGCGCCCCGAAGGCCCGCCGTCCCGCGGGCCCCCCCCACGTTGGCCGAGGCGGGGGAACAGTCCTCCACGTGCGCATCCCCATCGGGCGCGAGCATGAAGTCGGTGGGGCGAACCGCCAGCACAATCCCCTCATGCCAGAGGTCCGCCCAGGTACATTGCACTTGAGGAGGAGCACATCACCGGCTCTCGCCATGGCGACGCCCGTGGATCAAGGCCAACTGCTTCTGGGCAACATCCTGCCAGTCGTGATCGGGGGCGGGCGTCGCCGCCGCCGAGGTACCCTGATCGGCTCGAGCAACACGCGGCCCTGCACGCAACCAGGTCGGCACCGCGAGGAGAGCCCCGCAGACCCAGCCCGCGACGAAGATGCCAATCGCCGCGAGGCCGCGAGCCAGGTATCCAATGACCCCCGGGCCGCTCGACACGCACTCCACGTGGACAGGCGGGGTCCGCGCCTCAGGGCAGCGCAGCTCCACCTGCGCTGGCGGCGGCGCTGGGCAGGGAAGATTCACCGCGGCGTCGCGCCGCGCGCAGATGGCAGCCGACGCAGCAGACTGCAGGGAGAAGTCCAGAAGTTTGGGCAGCAAGCCGCACAGATGCCCCCACATGCGGGGAGAAGAAGACTAAGCCGAAAAGGGCGAAGCGACATAGCAACTTGCAGGCGGACTCAACTGGGAGCAAGCTCTGGAGAGGAAGCAAATAAAAACAACGTGTCTCACATGAAACGATTGGGAATCAATCCGGAGCAGTACAAATCAATGTGAATCAATGAGAACAAAATAAAACAAATGGGGATCAGTTAGAACCAGTAGTAATCGATAACACTCAGTAGGGATGAACTGATGCCATCAGGAATCAATAAGAATCAATATGAATCAATTTCAAAACCAATGGGAGCACATTAGACACAATAGGAATCAATTCGCCAATAAGAGCCATTTAGAATCAGTACAAATCAATAAACCAAGTCGGAATCAATGAGAGTCCATTAGGAATCAATTAGAATCAATGAGAGTCAATGAAGACAAATAAGAATCAATCGGAATCAAACAGTATCAACAGGAACCAGTTGAAATCAGCAAGAATCAATGAGACCCAACAGGGGTCAATAACACCAATGGGAACAACTTAAAATAGCTATGAACCCTTTAGGATCAAATAGACTCACTGGGAATCAAATAGAACCAATCGGAATCAATGGGCATCAGCGAAGATGAATTTAAATCGATAAGAGCGTTTGGGAAACAGTCCAAATCAATAGGACTCAAGATGGATGAATTGGATTCAACACGAATGAATGAAAACCATTGAATCAATTCGAGCCAGTAGAAATTACTTAGAACCAATGGGAAGATAGTATAATCGATGGCGATCAATAAGAATCAAATATAACCCCTGGGAATTATTGGGAATCTAATAGAATTCATGGGGATCAATAAAAATCAGTTATAATCACAACGAACCAACTAGAGTCAACCAGAATCAATTAGGCATGAGGAATCAATGACAACCAATAGGAATCAGTGAGAAACAATGGGAATCACTGATAAACACTGAGACTAAATTAGAACCGATAGGACTCAACTCGAATCGATACGAATCAGTTAGAAGCTTTGAGACCCATAGTAACCAATGGGAACCACTTAGAACCACAATGAATCAATATAAATCGATGGGGATCAATTGATACCAGCGGGAATCAAATGGAATCCATCGGAATCGTCTTTTTTTTTTTTAAAAAAAAAAAAAAGGATGCAATGGGAATCGATCCGAATTAATTGGAATCGACAGGAATCAGTTAGAACCAATATGAATCAACAATAATCAATTGGAATGGATTGGAAGCAGTAGGAATCAATTGTAATCAGTTGAGAGCAATATGGATCAACTAGAAGCGATAGGAATTATTTATAATCAATCGTAATCAATGAGAACCAATGGGAAGCACTGAGAATCAATAGGAATCAATAGAACCCACTAAGATTCATTTAGTAAATAGGAAACGAGTAGAACCAGTAGGAGTTAGTGAGAATCAATAAGAACCAAAGAATCAATTATAATCATGATAATCAATCGATGCCTCCGGTGGGAACCCCTCATGGGGCCGAAACGTGTGAGAGGTGCCCCCAAATGAGCTCGAGGCGTCCTGTGGAGACCCATCCTGGGACAACGAAACATGTGAAGGGTACTCCGAAATGGGCCCGGAGCGTCACGTGGAGACCCTTCGTGGAACCACGAAACGTGTGAGGGTGATCCGAAGTGGGCCCGAGGCGTCCCGCGGATACACTCCACAAGTGCAGTGGACCGTGCGAGAGGCTACGGAACGTGCGAGAGGTGCTCCGACATGAGCGCGAGGCGCCCCGTGGAGACCCTCGAACGGCAGCGAAACGTTTGAGGGGTGCTCCAAAATGGCCCCGAGGCATCCGAAATGACTCGCGTTGCCTTCGGAGGGGACATCTCGTGGGGCCACGGAACGCATGAAAAGTGCACCGCAATGAGCCCGAGGCGTCCCGTGGAGATCCCTCGTGGGGCCACGAAACGTGTGAAAGATGCTCCGAAATTGGCCAGGGGCGTCCCGTGGAGACCCCTCGTGGGGCCACGAAACGTGTGAGGGGTACCCCGAAATTGGCCCGAGGCATCCCGTGGAGACCCCTCGTGGGGCCGCGAAGCGTGTCAGGAGTGCTCCGAAATTGGCCCGTTAGCGTGGGCGTGGGCTTGCGCGTGGGCGTGGGCATGGATGTGGGTGCGGGCGTGGGCGTGGGCGTGGGCGCGGGCTTCGGTGAGGGTTTGGGTGCTGGCCTGCTGCCCGCCCCCCCCCCGGGCGTGAGCGTGGGCGTCGGCGTCGGTGTGGGTGTGGGTGCTGGCCTGCTGGCCTGCTGCCCCCCCCACCTCCGGGGACGGGGCACACATAGGCGTTGATGCCAACAACAACAACAAACCAACAACAACAACACCAACACCAACAACACCACCACCAACAACAAGAACAACGCAACCAACAGAATCCTCACCACGGATTCTCACTTCAGCCACGCACTTCGGCCCCCTCACGCTGATATTGGTTCAATATTGTTTTGTTGTAGGCGTGTATGGGTGCTCGGCGAGGGCACCCCCCACACCACCGCGCCGGACAGAGCACGGTGCTTGCTGCAGCCGCGGCCTCACCACGGCTTCAGAGGAAGAGCGTGAAAGGGGTCTGCCCAGGCTGGGGTTCCCACAGTTTGCGTCGATCGCAATTCGTCTGCGATGGTGACGCTCGCGTCAGGCCAGGGTATCCTCATAAACATTGGGAAAATCGTGCTTTGTGCGCACTTCTATCGGAGGTTGGGGGGTGAGTCCGACGTGAAAAGGAGACCCCCGTACCAGGAAATCGACTTCGGTTTCGGGTTCGTGTCGTGCGTGCCGTGCGCGCGTGCGGGCGAGGCGAAGCTGCGTGGGCGGGCGAAAAGAAATCCTCCTGTGGCTGGGCCGCGGCCGGACCAAGTGTTTCTCCTGCGGCGGCCGGTGGCCCGCGATGTCCCGCAGGTGCACCGCTGGTGTCCCGAAATCCTCCTGTGGCTGGGCCGCGGCCTGACCAAATGTTTCTTCTCCGGCGGCCGGTGGCGTGCGGTGTCCCGCCGGTCCGCCGGTCTTCCGCTGGTGTCCCGAAATCCTCCTGTGGCTGTGCCGCGGCCGGACCAAATGATTCTCCTCCAGCGGCCGGTGGCCCGCGGTGTCCCGCGGTGTCCCGTGGTGTCCCGTGGTGTCCCGTTGAGTGAGATTGATAGTGAGATCGATAGTGAGTTCGATACTGAGATCGATGTGGTGCCCCGAGGTGTCCCGTGGTGTCCCAAAAAGTGAGATCGATAATGAGATCGACAGGTGTCCCGTGGTGTCCCGTTGAGTGGGATCGATTGTGAGTTCGATACTGAGATCGATGTGGTGTTCCGAGGTGTCCCGTGGTGTCCTATGGTGTCCCGTTGAGTGAGATCGATAAAGAGATCGATAGTGAGACCGATAATGAGATCGAGAGGTGTCCCGCGGTGTCCCGTAGTGCCCCGGGGTGGCTCATGGTGTCCCGTTGAGTGAGATCGATAGTGAGATCGATAGTGAGATCGACAAGTGTCCCGTGGTGTCCCGTGGTGTCCCGTTGGGTGAGATCGATAGTGAGATCGATTGAATCAGATGTTGGTTCCTCCCCCTCTCCCCGCCCCCACAACCTCCTTATCACCGGTATATTTTCGCCGTCCAGCCAGGTAGCCGTCACCAGCAGCAGGCAGCATTGTAGCATAGACTTGCTTGCACTTCCGATAGGAATGCGGTGCGACCCTGCGCCTGCATAAACCTCGGAAGGGGGCCAATCCGAATGCGGTACGACACTACGCCTGCATGCGGATTGGCCCTCAAAGTTTTCTTGCGTTGCCGATTTTGGCTCTAGGCTCAAGTGAGGTGGGAGGAAAAACATACCCCTCCGTCCTCACATGGTGGCCTGGGGTGGCCGCACCAAGCGCGGTGGCCGCAGCCTGGCCGTGATAATCTCATCTTGGTAGTTGCGGCTCGCCGAAGCGGCGATTACCTTCTGAGAGCGGCCCTCGGGGTCCGACCGAGGCCACACTGCGGACCTTTCTGGCTCCTTCTGGCCTCACGGGCCGAGCTGGAAAACTACCTGACTGCCATCGCCGAGAGCTGTCCGGAGAGCGACGTGGAATACGAGATCAGCGATGACAGATCATATGATGTATGCCCACCCGCTGGTGGACCAGCATCGGCTGGTACCCACAAGCCCCCTGCATCCCCCCCCTCCATCCCTCCCTCCGCATCGCCCCTCATCCTCCTTCCCACCTTCTCCTCCTCCGTCCTCCGTCATCCGCATTCCTCCTCCTGAATATCCTCCCTCCTCATCCTCCTTCTTCTCCTTCCTCATTCTCCTCATCCCCGCCCTTTCGCTCCTCGTCCTCCTGCGTCCTCCGCGCCCCCCCCCTCCCCCCAAGCCCCGCACCCATAGCCCGCACCTGCTGGGCGTCCCGTGCAAATCTCGATCCCCGGCGGCGGCAGGGGCGCGGCGGAGTCGGTGCTGCGGCGGCGCGGGGCTGGCAGCAGAGAACTCTCAGATCGTGCCGGGGCAGACAAGGTCGAAGGATCGCGCCGCATTGCCGATACATCACTGATGCATCGCCGAAGCATCAGCGATGCACCAGCGACGTCGCCGATGTATCGGCGATGTCGGCGTAAAGAAAATCGAGCTCCACATCGAGCCGTACCGCTGATGCATCGGCGATGCGGCGCGATGCTCTTGTCCCATCTGCTCGGACCCCATTTGGGAGGCCTAAGAGTGGGCGGGGCAGCACGGAGAAGGGACAGACTAGGGAAGACTATGACGGAGGCGGACGGAGGAGGAGAGAAGAAGACGAGCGAAGATCGAGGCTGGTTTGGGCCTCGGGAAACCTTCCCGGGCCCTCCAGAGGCACCAGGGAACCTACATAATCATGCGGGACCGCCAGGGGCATCCCGATACCTTCAGGGACCTGCTGCAGTGGGGGGCAGAGGAGGGGGGAGGAGAAAGGATGAAGGCAAGCGAGGTGCGCTCGCGCCATAGCTGACATCCAACCGCTCCCACCTACGGACGCGGAATTCCAATGAGGACTCCATCGTGGTCCATCGTCGTGTTATGCGCAATCGGAGAAATGGGGCTGCGTACATTAGAGGATGACATGTGGGATGAGAATGCGAATGAACAGGAGGGAAAAATGAGGAAGAGGAACGAGGAGGAGGACGAGGACGAACAGCAGTCGCAAGAGCTGGAGAACGGAAGGCGGAAGAGGGAAACAGAGGAGGTCGACAACGAGAAGGAAGGACTCGGATCAAGAAAAGTGGCCCCCGATGGGACGAGAGTGCCTTTCGGAATGGCGGGAGAAAAACGCCGATCCTGAAATGAGGCCCACGCAGCGGCGGCAAGACCACTCTGACGGATCGAACATGATCGACCCACGAACCCGGAAAGGAATATAGAAATGTGCGGCACGGCACCGTTTTCAGGGCGCCTGATTGGGTGACGGGCAGTTGCAATGCTGAAGTTATCGATGTTGATGTACCAGTGCTGTGCTGTGCTGTGCCGTGCTGAATTGCGATGTGCAATGTCGCGATTGTGCTCTAATGTTGTGGATCGAGTCCTCCGTATCATCCGAGTCCTGACCGAATTGATCTGGATCTTGAGCTCGAGATGCCTGAGCAATAGTAGCTGGCCCAAAACTAATTGAAGTCGAAACGTGCGGGACTGTCATTCAACTCGAGCTCAAATACAACTCAGCTCCGAGAAGGGACGACACGACACGGGGCACAGGCTCACGGACGCGCCAAAGGATATGCCAGGGGGGCGCAATAGGGATGCGCCAGGGAACGTGTCAGGAGACGTATGAGGGGACGTACCCTGGACGTGCACGGTACGTGCCAAGGCGCCAAGGCGCGTGCCAGTGGGCGGACAAGAGGACGTCATGCCAGGGGACCAGGCAAGGGGCGCTACGGACCTAGCACAAGGAACGCCTGAGGAAGAGCTAGGAAACGCGACAGAGGACGAGCCAGGAAATGTGCCACGCCAAGGAGCGTGCTAGGGGACGTGCCAGGGCAAGTCACGCCAGAAAGTTTGAAGGGACGCGCCAGGCGACGGGCCAGCGCGCCAGGGGACGCCCCACGGACGGGCGGGGTTGGGCTGCGACGCAAATTACGGCGACAAGTGTTTCGCTTGCGACATCCTCTACACATCCTCATGTTTGGCATCTGCCTGGGCTACCTGGGCACGCGAAAACAAACTTGTCGCTTGAGACATCCAACCTAAATCCTCATGCTAGACATCCGCCTAGGAGACCTGGACACGTGAAAACGAACGTTTCGCCCGAGGCATTCTCGACACATCCTCTCATATTAGACATCAACCTGAACGACCTGGACACGTGAAAAAAACGGAACGCTCGAAACATTCTGAATACATCCTCATGTTAGACATCCGCCTGGGCGACCTGGGCACGTGAAAACAAGCGCTTCGCTAGAGACATCCTCGACACATCCTCACGCTAGGCATCCGCTGGGCGACCTGGACACGTGAAAGCAACGTCTCGCTCGAAGCATCCTCAACACACTCTTCTTTGACATCCGCCTGGGCGACCTGGACATGTGAAAACACGCGTCTCGTCCGAGACATCCTCTACACATCCTCATGATAGTCATAAGCCTGGGCGACCTGGGCACGGGAAAGCAAGCGTTTCGCTCGAGACATTCCCAACACATCCTCATGCTAGAAATCCGCCTGGGCGACCTGGACACATGAAACAAGCCTTTCGCGTGAGATATCCTCAACAAATCCTAATGTTAGTCATCAGCCTGGGCGACCTGGACACGTGAAAGCAAGCGTTTCGCTCGAGACATTCCCAACACATCCTCATGCTAGAAATCCGCCTGGGCGACCTGGACAAATGAAACAAGCCTTTCGCGTGAGATATCCTCAACAAATCCTAATGTTAGACATCTGCCTGGGCGACCTGGACCCGAGAAAACAAGCGTTTCGCTCGAACATCCCCCAACTCTGCAAAACGAGCGATTCATTCGAGATATCCTCAACAAATGATGTAATGTAAGCGTTTCACTCAGGGCATCCCCAAAGCAAAATCAGCCGGTCCACCCTTTCCTCGTTATTGATCGCAGAAGAATTCCGCTGGCCCACCTGAAGTCGAGGCCAGGGGTAAACAATACTAAAAAAAAACCCTGCGCCCACGCCCTTTCCGCGAAAAAAACCATATTGTAACGAAAACATGAGACATATCAAATGCTGGAAACCTGCTTGTACCAAAACATGATCGGCCCACGAACCCAGAAAGGAATGTTTAAATGTAAGGCATGGCAACGTTTCAACGACACCTGATTGGACGACGGGCAACGCAATGCTGAATGTATCGATCTTGATGTACCGTGCCGGAGGCTGTGCTGTGCTGCGCCGTACTAAATTGCGATGTGCCATGCCGCGATTGTGCTCTATAGCGTGGTGGATCGAGTCCTCCTCTGCATCCGAGTCTTGACTGAATTGATCTGGATCTCAAGCTCCAGCTGCCTGAGCACAGAGTAGCTCCCCTCAAGCTAATTGACAGGGGGACATGCCAGGAGGACGCGCCGCGGGACGTCCCAAGGGACGCGCCAGGCGACGTGCCAATGGACGTGCCACAGGACATGCCAGGGGACGCGTCGCGCGACGTGCCAGGGGGACTCGCCACGGGACGAACCACGGAACGTGCCAAAGAACATGCCAAATTGCAATGCTGAATGTATCGATCTTGATGTACCGTGCCGGAGGCTGTGCTGTGCTGCGCCGTGCTGAATTGCCATGTGCCATGCCGCGATTGAGCTCTATAGCGTTGTGGATCGAGTCCTCCTCTGCATCCGAGTCTTGACAAAAATGATGTGGATCTTAAGCTCGAGCTGCCTGAGCACAGGGTAGCTGCCCCAGAGCTAATTGACAGGGGGACATGCCAGGAGGACGCGCCGCGGGATGTCCCAAAGGACGCGCCAGGCGACGTGCCAGGGGTCGTGCCATGGGAACGCACCGCGGGACGTGCCAAGGGGACGCGCTACGAAACGTGCCAATGGACGTGCCACGGGACGTGCCAGGGGACGCGCCGCGCGACGTGCCAGGGGGACTCGCCACGATGCGCGCCACGGAACGTGCCAGGAACAAGCCAAGTTGCAATGCTGAATGTATCGAACTTGATGTACCGTGCCGAAGGCTGTGCTGTGCTGCGCCGTGCTGAATTGCGATGTGCCATGCCGCGATTGTGCTCTATAGCGTGGTGGATCGAGTCCTCCTCTGCATCCGAGTCTTGACCGAATTGATCTGGATCTCAAGCTCCAGCTGCCTGAGCACAGAGTAGCTCCCCCAAAGCTAATTGACAGGGGAACGTCCAGGAGGACGCGCCGCGGGACGTCCCAAGGGACGCGCCAGGCGACGTGCCAGGGGGGGGTCGTGCCATGGGGACGCACCGCGGGACGTGCCAAGGGGACGCGCCACAGAACGTGCTGGGGACAAGCGTTTCGCTCGAGACATCCTGCCCAAATCCTCATGGTAGACATCCGCCTGGGTGACCTGGACACGTGAAAACAAACGTTTCGCTAAACACATCCTCAACACATCCTCATGCTAGACATCTGCCTGGGCGAACTGGGCACGTGAAAACAAGAGGTCCTCTGGAGACATCCTCAACACATCTTCATGTTAGACGTCCGCCTGGGTGACTTGGGCACGTGAAAACAGGCGCTTCGCTCGAGACGTTATCAACACCTCCTCATGCTAGACATCCGCCTGGGCAACCTGGATGCGTGAAAGCAAACGTCTCGCTCGAGACATCCTCAACACATCCTCATGTTAGACATCCACCTGGGCGACCTGCACATGTGAAAACTGGCGTTTCGCTCAAGACATTCTCAACACGGATGTATTTCGCCATATTCGGTCTCCAAAGACCCGGACCGTCAAGATGTTTTCCAGGATGAAAATTCAGTCCTTGGTAATTGGGAAGGGATCGAGAGGTCTGCAGGAAGGACATCGGGGATTTGGGGTGCTCTGGTCGCTCTGATACTCTTCCTCTTCCTCGTCATTCTCTGCGTTTCTCCGCCTCTTCCCTCTTTCCTGCTGGCGAGATGAGGGAGGAGGAGGAGGAAGAGGAGGAGGAAGATAATTTGGAAGCTCGCAGCCAGCCGTGTGACACACGGCGGGATGTCAAGCATCCAAAGCGAAAACACCCCGAAGCGAAAGCACCCTTGCAGCTTCGTCTATGTCTGCGTGTGAGGCGGGAATTGCCTGTGGAGCCTCAGAACGCTGGTCTTCCCAAAGCGCCAGCCACCGCGCTCACGATCATGTTCCAGGAAAGGGCGTAAACCAAGAATTTTCTTTTAGTATTGCTACCACCGGTTTCGACTTGAAGGAGGCCGGCGAAATTATTTTGCATAGATGACGAGTTTGAAGGAGGCCGGCGGAACTATGTTTGAGGAAATCTCGAGCGAAACGTTTGCTTGTCAGAATTTGTTGAGGATGTCTCGAGCGAAATGCTGGTTTTGCAGAGTTGGGGGATGTCTCGAGCGAAGCGCTGGTTTTGCAGAGTTGGGGTATCTAACATGGCGTCGGGCCCAACGCCGAATCATGAGGAAACGCGCGGGTGGCCGAAAAGCGCTACCCGAACACACACACACACACACACACACACACACACACACACGTCCCAATACAGAAAAGTGATGGTTCCTTGCTCTGAACAGGGGGGGGTGCGCTCTGGGGGCCTCTCCAGGGAAGACGTTGCGAGGATGTCTCGAGCGGGAGCGCAAATTCAGCGTATCCAGCTCACGCTAGGGGGGTATCTAACATGGCTGTCCCGAGCTGGAACCACGTGTTTTTTCGTGCTCCGGCCACCCAAAGATCTCGAACATGATTGTCCCGAGCTGGAACCATGTGTTTTTACATGTCCAGGCCACCCAAGGGGTATCTAACATGGTTGTCCCGAGCTGGCACCGTGTTTTTACGTGTCCAAGCCACCAGCACGACGCTTGTCCCCACCACGTTCTGTAGCGCGTCCCCTTGGCACGTCCCGCGGTGCGCTCCCGTGGCACGTCCCCTGGAACGTCGCCTGGCGCGTCCCTTGGAACGTTCCGCGGCGCATCTTGCTCGCATGTTCCCTTGTCAATTAGCTCTGGGGCAGCTACTATGTGGACGATGTGCTCAGGCAGCTCGAGCTAGAGATCCAGATAAGTTCGGTCAGGACCCAGATGCAAAAGGAGGACTCGATCAACAACACTATAGAGCACAATGGCGGCATGGCACATGGCAATCCAGCACGGCGCAGCACAGCACAGCCCTCGGCACGGTACATCAAAATCGATACACTCAACATTGCAGCTTGGCACGTTCTTTGGCACGTTCCGTGGCGCGTCCCGTGGCGAGTCCCCCTGGCACGTCGCGCGGCGCGTCCCCTGGCACGTCCCGTGGCACGTCCAGTGGCACGTTCCGTAGCGCGTCCCCTCGGCACGTCCCGCGATGCGTCCCCATAGCACGTCCTCTGGCACCTCGCTTGGCGCGTCCCTTGGGACGTTCCGCGGCGCGTCCTCCTGGCATTTTCCCCTGTCAATCAGCTCTGGGGCAGCTACTATGTGCCAGGGCAGCTCGAGCTCAATATCCAGATACTAGATCAGTTCGGTCAGGACTCGGATGCAAAGAAGGACTCGATCCACAACACTATAAAGCGCACTCGCGGCATGGCACATCGTAGTTCAGCACGGCTCAGCACAGCACAACCCTCGGCACGGTACATCAATATCAATACACTCAACATTACAACCTGGCGCGTGCCTTGACACGTTCCGTGGCGAGTCCCCCTGGCACGTCGCGCGGCGCGTCCCCTGGCACGTCCCGTGGCACGTTCCGTAGCGCGTCCCCTCAGCACGTCCAGCGGTGCGTCCCCATAGCACGTCCCCTGGCACGTCGCCTGGCGCGTCCCTTGGGTCGTTCCGCGGCGCGTCCTCCTGGCATGTCCCCCTGTCGATCAGCTCTGGGGCAGCTACTAGTTCTGGGCTAAGGCAGCTCGAGCTTAAGATCTATACCGTTTCAGTCATGACTCGGATGCAAAGGAGGACTCGATCCACAACGCTATGTAATACAATCGTGGCATGGTACATCGCAAATCAGCCCTCGACACGGTACATCTAGATCGATACACTAAGCATTGCATTAGCCCGTCGCCCAACCGGGTGTCTTTGAAACGTTGCCATGTCTTATATGTATATATTCCTTTCCAAATTCGTGGGTCGATCATGTTTTCGTATGACTGTAGATTGTGTGTGCGCTGCTTTTGAAATGCCGTATGTTATTTGGCGCTGCCGTGTTTCTTGTGGTGCGTTTAGTTGCTTAAGGCAGGTGTCAGTATCGCCGGTCTGGTCCGGGTCATACAATAATCCGGTCCAAAAAAACGACCCACTCAGGGTTGGAACAAATATGGTGCGGTCCGTGTTGATCCAACATTTTCTAATTGCTTCCCTCCTCATCCCCCCTGGCTTCGTTCCTGTCGGGCCTAGCGCGCCTGCGACAAAACACCGTGAGGTCAGCGCCGTGCTCCCTGATCCTGCACGAAACGCTGCAATATTGCCGGGCTTGCCATCGGAAAGGGTGGGCTTAGGAAGTGCGGGGCAAAGATCAGTGAAGATGGAAAAGAGGAGGAAGGACTTCACACAGAGATGGGGGAGGGTGGGACGGCGGAGCGAGCGGACAGCTTCCCCCACCCCATTTTTTCTCGTTGTCTCCACCCTTGCTCCGTCTGATCCGCTTCGGCACCCCAGTTCGCTTTCTCGTTTTCTCGTCCTCTCTGTTTCTCCGCCACTGTTCCAATGTTTCCGCCCCTGTTCCACGCCCCCCACTTCAATTTCGTTTTCTCGTTCATCGTTCTCTCGTTTTCTCCGACCCTGCTCCGTTTCCTCCGCCCCTGTTCCCGCGCCCCCCACCCCAACTTCGTGTTCTCCTTGTCTCCGTCCCTGCTCTGGTTTGCCAACCCCTGTTCCGCGTCCCCACTCCAATTTCGTGCTCCCGTTGTCTCTGCCCCTGCTCTGCTTTCTTCACCCTGTTCCGACCCGACTCACTTGTTCCGTTTTCTCGTTTTCTCCGCCCATCATTTGGTTTCACCGTCCATGTTCGACGTCCCGCGCCCCAGTTTCGTTGCATCGTTTTCTCGGTGTCACCGCCCTGGCCCATTGCCTTCCACCCTTGTCCTCACCACCCCTGTTTGCCATCCTACACCCCATGTTCGTGTTCTCGTTCTCTCGTACTCTCCGCGTCAACACCGTTTTATCTGCCCCAGTCCCGCGCCCCCCGAGTCCTCGGGGTGGAAGGCCGAGCACGTGACGGTCCCCCCCAGAAATGTTTGCATGTTCCCGCCTCACCATTCTCAGCGGTTGTGAACCTCGCCCGCATCCCTTCGAAGATCGGAAGCACGCCTGGGACTCCGCCAATCTTGCTCTTGGGGTGCATGGTGCAATTCTTCCTGGCGTTGGCGAGCGACGCCTTCGACCTGCATACGTCGTCCCGAGTTGAGGGCGAGGGGGACGCCGCGCGCCACCGTTCAAAGGAGCTGCTTTCCAGCATTGGCTGCCGCGTTCACCGCTCAGAGCGTTAAAAGCCTGCTCCTTGGGGCGTTGTACGGCTGCACGAAGAGCACGTCGGCGAACGCCGTGCTCACCTCCCGCCGTCTGTCATCGCCCTCACGGGCGAAGCGGCAGCGCCGACGTTGTTCCGCGTTATAATCAAAGCACTCCTGATATCTCATGTCCTCCCATGGCCGACCCTCTCGAAACATGCGTGTCAACTCTTCTGCCCAGAGCGCGCGGCACTTCGCCTTACCGCAGTCGAGGCACCCTTCGGGGCGTCGGCGCTGCAAGGAATTGCAGGCATCCAGGGAAGATGTTGACGAAGACGCACATCCTCACCGCCAGATCTCCCGCGCGCGCTTCCGCGAGGAAGCTCCGCCACCACGGGTCTGAACAGCGGTGCGACTGGCTCAGAGCGAAGCGGTGGGCCGCCGAGCGCGGCAAAAACCATCTATCCAGAACGTGTCCAACATGCGGCCCATTCGGGCGGGCCGCTTCAGGAAAGAACTGGCAGCGACACTTGGAGTCCACACGGGCGGGATCTGCCAGTGGTTCCCGAGAAATGCCGAGTTCAGCCCTCCGAACATGGCGAACTTTGTGGGGGCGCGTGCGTCCGCAGCCCACGGCGTCGAATCCTTCACCCGCCCGTGCACGGCGTCCGGCAGCTCGCCCAACGCGTTCCCCACCTCGTCGGCGATGAGCCAGCACCCGTGCTGGATTTCCGTGTGCGGCAAGTTCTCTGACAACTCCAGGCTCTTCTTCCCGCCAGCCATCGCGTTCCACCCCGTTTCGCTCTCTGCTCCCTTTTCCTTCACAGTTGCTATCTAAATTGGTTGTTCCTCTCTCCCCTTCTTATGTGCGAAAGATGACGCGCAGTCTCCGCGTATTGTTTTCCTGGAAAGGGCGCGGACCCAGGGTTTTCTTTTAGTTGGTTTACCCCTGGTTTTGACTTGAAGGAAGCCGGCGTATTTCCGCTCGATAAAATAAAACAAGCTCAAGTCAAACTCGGCGTGCAAAAATGCGTTTCGCGCGTGCCCGCTCAAGGGAAGTCGACCGCGCATCTCGGATCATTGATAAATAACAGGGTCCGCGGACCAATCATAAAAAAGAGAGCCTGGAGCCCCGACCGCGACGCGGAAAAGCGTCCCGCGCGCAGGAATTCCGAGGACGTCTCGCGCGTGCCGCGTCCCGCGCGCAGGAAGTTCCGAGGATGTCTCGACTAATTCGCTTGTTTTTCCCTACCTAGGCTCTGCCTAGGAGGGTTCTTACTCTTTAGCTTAAAGGGGCCGGGCAGTGGAACGCGCCCCGGGCGGTTCCCCCAGTCCACTGGGAGCGGTTCCCCCAGTCCCCTGGGAGCTTTAGCTTTAGTTTTCGCTTAGCTTGAGCTTACCTTTAGCTTAGCTTTAGCTTTAGCTTAGCTTTAGCTTAGTTTTAGCCTAGCTTTAGCTCTGCTTTAGCTTAGTTTTAGCTTAGCTTTACCTTAGCTTTACCTCAGAATTAGCTTTAGCTTTAGCTTAGCTTTAGCTTAGCTGTAGCTTAGCTTTAGTTCAGCTTCAGCTTAGCTTTAGCTTAGCTTCATATTAGCTTTAGCTTAGCTTTAGCTTAGATTTAGCTTAGCTTTACTGTTACTACTAATGCTGCTTTCCCAGGGGCTCCAACTCCTAGGTAGGGTCGCACTGGGATAATTTGCGGAAAGGGCTTAGGCCCAGGGTTCTCTTTTAGTGTGTTTACCCCCGGTTCTGACGGCTGTAGGGCCGGCGAAATTCTTTTGCGATAAATAGCGAAGTCGCGTAGGGCCGGCGAATTAGAATATTGAGGATGTCTCGAGCGAAACGCTCGTTTTCCAGAATTTGTTGAGGATGTCTTGAGCGAAACGCTTGTTTTGTGTTATAGTTTGTCCTCTTCTGGGGACCAGAATTCAGAGGATCTCTCAAGTGAAATGCTTGTTTTCACGCGCCCAGGTCTTGAGGATGTCTCGAGCGAGACGCTTGGTTTCACGCCTCCAGGTTGCCCAAGCAGAGGTCTAGCGCCAGGATTTGTTGAGGATGTCACGAGCGAGACGCTTGGTTTCACGCGTCCTCGTCGCTCAGGCGGATGTCTAGCATGAGGATGTGTTGAGGAAGTCTCGATCGAGATGCCTGTTTGCACGAGTCCAGGTTGCCCAGGCGGATGCCTAGCATGAGGATGTGTTGAGGATGTCTCGAGAGATACGCTTGTTTTCACGTGTGTAGGTCGCCCAGGCGGATGCCTAACATGAAGATGTGTTGAGGATGTCTCGAGAGATACGTTTGCTTTCACGTGTCCAGGTCGCCCAGGCGGATGTCTAGAATGAGGAGGTGTTGAACACGTCTCGAGCGAGACGTTTGCTATCACGTGTACAGGTCGCCCAGGCGGATGTCTAGAATAAGAAGGTGTTGAAAACGTCTCGAGCGAACTACTTGTTTTCACGTGTCCAGGTCGCCCAGGCGAATGTCTAGCATGAGGCATGAGAATGTGTTAAGGATATGTTGAGCGAAACGCTTGTCTTCACGTGTCCAGGTCGCTCAGGCGGATGTTTAGCATGAGGATTGTGACAAGATGTCTCGAGCGAAACGCTTGTCCCCAGCACGTTCCGTAGCACGTCCCCTTGGCACGTCCCGCGGTGCGTCCCCATGGCACGTCCCCTGGCCCCTCGCTTGCTGCGTCGCTTGAGACGTTCCGCGGCGCGTCCTCCTGGCATGTCCCCCTATCAATTAGCTCTGGGGCAGCTACTATGTGTTCAGGCAACTCGAGCTTCAGATCCAGATCAGCTCGGTCAGGACTAGGATGCAAAGGAGGACTCGATCCACAACGCTATAGAGCAACATCGCGGCATGGCACATCGCCGTTCAGCAGGGCGCAGCACAGCACAGAGTTCGGCACGGTACATCAAGATCGACACACTCAGCATTGCAACCTGGCGCGTTCCTTGGCACATTTCGTGGGGCGTCCCTTGGCGAGTCCCCCTGGCACGTCGCGTGGCACGCCCCCTGGCGCATCCCGTGGCATATCCATTGGCACGTTCCGTAGCACGTGCCCTTGGCACGTCCCGCAGTGCGTCCCCATGGCACGTCCCCTGGCCCCTCGCTTACTGCGTCGCTTGAGACGTTCCGCGGCGCGTCCCCCTGGCATGTCCCCCTGTCAATTAGCTCTGGGGCGGCTACTATGTGTTCAGGCAACTCGAGCTTCAGATCCAGATCAATTCGGTCAGGAGTAGGATGCAAAGGAAGACTCGATCCACCACGCTATAGAACACAATCGCGGCATGGCACATCGCAATTCAGCACGGTGCAGCACAGCACTGTCCTCGGCAGGGTCCATCGAGATCGATGCACTCAACATTTCTGTTGCCCGTCACCCAATCAGGTGTCTTTGAAAACGTTGCCATACGTTACAATTATATATTCATTTCTGGGTTCGTGGGTCGATCCACGTTCCGGAAAAAGCTTCGGCCCAAGGTTCTCTTTTAATTGTTTGCACCCGGAATCGGCGAGAAGAGGGCCGGCGGAATTATTGTTCAGGATGTCCCGAGCGATATGTTTTTTTCTCAGAACTGTTTTGAGGATGGTTCGAGCGAAACGCTTGTTTTGTGTTATATATATATATATATATATATATATGTGTGTTTTTTCGCCTGGGGAACAGAATTCCGAGGATATCTCAAGTGAAATGCTTGTTTTCACGTGCCCAGATCTTGAGGATGTTTCCAGCGATACGTTTGGTTTCACGCGTCCGGATTGTCCAGGCAGATGTCTAGCATGAAAATATGTTGAGTATGTTTCGAGCGAAATGCCTGTTTTCACGCGTCCATGTCGCCCACGTGGATGTCTAGCATGACGATGTGTTGAGGACGTCTCGAGTGAAACGCTTGTTTGCCCGTGTCCATATTCCCCAAGCGGATGTCTAGCATGAGGATGTCTTGCATGTTCGAAACGATGGAGGTAATGCGAGCACGGTGTCCAAGAGGCATCCAGAGCTAGGAACCCAATATCTCGACCCTCGGCCCTCGGACGACGACGGCGGTGGCGGCGACGAGGACCATGACGACAATGAAGGAGAACTGGGGGAACAAGAAGCTACATAAACATACACTTTCGGAGGTCTGCGTGGGTTCCGTGGAACGGCGCTGGACCCCCTCCCTGGCGCGCGGAGCGCGCCAGGGTGCCCTGTGCAGATCCAACAAATCCGCGAGGGACTCCGAATATCTTCTTTTTCGTTTCCATTTTTGTTGAAAAAAACATCGAAATGTACGTTGGTTTCCAGCGTGGGTCTGTGACTACAGAGAGGGTCATGAAACAAACGTTCAAACACATATTATGCCTGTCTTTGCATATGCGGTCTGGCAAATCGGGGCGGCATCAACGCGACGCCAAGGAGCGTCGTGGACTCGAGCCCTTGGCCTGGAAGCACGAAGCGCACGATTGCCCAGATCATGAGGTTCTGCAACCGGTCGCTGTGCCCGGGGGGGGCACGGACACGCAGAACACTGGTCAGCTAATCGCTAGCTGGCGCCCGCCTCAAACTCATGCCCCACCCCTCGCCGCCTCCCAATATCCCTTCGCTTTGGCCCCACTCTCCTCATGCCACTCCGATTACCCCCGGTCCTCACCATGCCCCTCATCCACGTCGTCACCCCCCCCCATGTGCCAATTCATGTCGTTCTTTGTCGTCCTCCTCCGCTGGATTAGTTCCCCCATCGTCCACGTGCCCGCCCTCCTCCCATCCTCCACGCCCTACTGCACATCATGCCCCCTCCTTGTGCCCCCCCCCCCGCCTCCCTCGTCCTCGTGATGCTGACGCCGGTGATGCAGCTCCTCCTGGGCCCGTCTCCCCCCCTCTCGTCCATTCCGGTTCATCCCTGGCCCCTTGGCCACCCCTCCTATCGAACCCCTTCCTTCCCACAGCCCACCATCCCCACCCACCCGCGCCTTTGCATGCCCAGACCACTGCCCCCTCCTGGACCAGCTGGGGGACCCGCGGAAAATCTCCCGCCCAGTGACCACTCCACCGAGCGGCGCGCAACAAATGCACAGTTGGAGACGCGAGCTGTGCATTTCGACCGCGTACGACGCCCCCCCCTGGACCAGCCGAAAGAGGAACGTGAAAGTTCCCGCCCAGTCAACACCACCTGCGACGCGCACACTCCAAATACACAGATGGGAACGAGATCTGTGTACACAGATCACACCACGATCTGTGTAAACGGTGGGCCCACACACACACGAAAATACACAGTTGAAGACACAAACTGTGTACACAAATCACACCTTGATCTGTGTATTTCGGAAAAGGTGAACGCTCGCCACCTCGAGGGCGCCCCGACCTTGCCAACCCAGAACCGAAGTCGACATGCCCAGCTAGGGGGGGATGCAAATACACACTTCCCCGGCCCAGGGCGCCCCCGAGGGAGCTGAAAATACACGCTTCCCTGGCCCAGTGCGGCCGCACTGAAACGCGGCATCAAGGCGGCCCCCAACGGCCCGAAAACGTCCCGAAAAGGCATCGAATGACCCCAAAGAGTGCCGCGCAACAATCCGAAAACACGAGAGGTGTCACATGCCATGGACCTCTGAACAGTCAAAGCTCCACGCGCCGCCATACAGACCGCTGTTCTGGTAAAAGGGGGGGACCTTGCCGCAGGCACCTATTATTTACATGTTAGCGATGCGACTGTGCTCGGCGGCCGTGCCGCCCGCGTTTGGAGCGCGCCCCGAACGCTCGCGTTGTCAATCGCCTCTGTTTGGCTCGGGCGGGGGAGCGCCCCTTCCCACCTCCCTCGTTATTCCTCGTTTCTCTTTGTTTCCCTGCTTCACCGTCCGTCGTATCACCTCGTCTTCCATCCATGTTCGAAAAGCGGAGTCCCTGGTGCCGCGTGCCCGCATCAGCGGTATATCGCCTTTTTCGATTTCCGAGCACAGCGGAGCAACGGACGCGCCCGACATTATCCAGGGGGGGAAGAAAGGAAGGGGAACGGAGCAACGGCGAGGACGACGACGGGAAGCAAACTGTCCTGGGTCCGCATAAAGCCATATGTTTGCGATTCGGGTGCGCGCGCTTTCTTCGAGGCGTTCCACGCCCGACCCATACTGAATTCACTAATTCCTCCAAACTGTGTAAACACTCTGTCCTCTGTTCCCCCTCCTATACAACTGCCTCAGACCAGAGGGGCAGTGGATTCCAACATATGCTTAACATTTGATATGAATTGTGTAGAAACGCGCAGAAGGGGGGTAGGGGGAGAGGGAAGGCTTCTTAGAAGCATCCTGCCTCTTGGAAGGCGCGGTCCTTATCTATTTATGTAGGGCCACCTTCTTCTAAGAAGCAGCATCCTTCCAAAAAGACCTCCCCCTCCCCCTGCCCCTTACCCCTCTCTACGCGTGGCCGAATGGAGGGGGGAGCTAGCGAACGAGCGATCTTGGCGTCTGTCTACAGGACTGCTGTTACCTGTCGCTGGGCCACTTGGGGGCCTAGCGGGGATGGGGATGGGGCGGCTCATGTCCCCCAGAAGCTGGCCCTGGTGTTGGAGCCGCGGCCCCAATCCAGGGGGGGAGCGAGGAGGGAGGACACAGCCTGCAGGCAAGCCAAGCGCACAGCTCATGCCGTCCGCACAGTCCGGCGCGCGCCCTCCGCGCACCTATCGCTGGGCCTCCTCGCCGCGCTCACTTCCCCCCAGGCCAGCCACATGAGGGCGAGAGGGAGAGGCCGAGGACGACGAGACGGGGGACCCCCTGGACGAGGTCGGGGATCATGGCGGACGAGGACGAGGGAGGGTCTCTGGACGACGAGGGCGAGGACGAGGGACGAAGGGCACGAAGCAGATGGGCAACGAAAAGGTACCGAAAGTGCCGCTCCCCGGACATCTCCCAGGGGTACGTTCTGAGCAGCGGCATGGGCATCTCCTCCTCCCGTGACGGGCAAGGGCGAGGACGAGGGGCCCCTGGACTATCTCGGACTTCTCGGAGGTCCGCTCGGATTTCTCGGAGGCCAGCTCGGTTTTCTCGGAGGTCCGCTCTTTCCCGGGGCACAAGCATGAACTTTCGGAGGTCCGCTCGGCTTTCTTGGACCGACGCTGGAGCCACCTTGACGGCGCCTCTGCCGCCGCTGCTGGCGCGCTCCGCGCGCCAGATGTGCTTGTGAGCGATGTTGTGGGCCTTCCTGGAAATCTGTTCGACCCAGCGAAAACGACTAGGTTTGACCCGTTCGATCCGACGAGGACCCGACGGCGACGACGACGAGGTTCGACCCGACGAGGACGACGAGGGCTGGTTCGACTCGACGACGACGACGAGTCGGAGGGCGCGGTGCAGGCGGCCTGCTGCCAGAGCCCTCCGAAGTGCTGCTGGCGGCTCCGCGTGCGCGGCGGCGCGGCATCACTCGGCCCTCCGCGCGACGGGGTGCCGCGCCGCGCGGAGCCGAGACCACCGTGGCCGCCGCCGCCACCGCAGCCGCCGTGATTGTCGTGATCGTCGTCGTCGTCGTCGTCGTCGTCGTCGTCGTCGTCGTCCTTGTCGTCGTTGTCCTCGACCTCGTCCCGTCCTCCTCCACCCTCCTCCTCCCTTCCCCTCCTCTTCCCCCTCGAGATCCTCCTCCCTCATGTCATCGTGGTCTTCCTTACTATACAGATGGACTGCAATGCCCTATCCTCCTCCTCCTCCTCCTCCTCCTCCTACTCCTCCTCCTCGTCCTCCTCCTCCTCCTCCTCCTCCTCCTCCTCCTCCTCCCCCTCCCTCCTCCTCCCCCTCCTCCTCCTCCTCCTCCTCCTCCTCCTCCTCCTCCCCCTCCTTCTCCTCCTCCTCCTCCCTCCTCCTCCTCCTCCTCCTCCTCCTCCTCCTCCCCTCCTCCTCCTCCTCCCCCTCCTCCTCCTCCGCCTCCCTTTCCTCCTCCTGATCCGTCTTTTTCATACTGATATTCCTCCTCCTCCTCCTCCTCCTCCCCCTCCTCCTCCCCCTCCTCCTCCTAATCCTCTTTTTCCTCCTCCTCCTCCTCTCCTCCTCCTCCTCCTCTCCTCATCATCATCATCATCATCATCATCATCATCATCATCATCATCATCATCATCATCATCATCATCATCATCATCATCATCATCATCATCATCATCATCATCATCATCATCATCATCATCATCATCATCATCATCATCATCATCATCATCATCATCATCATCATCATCATCATCATCATCATCATCATCATCATCATCATCATCCTTTTCCCTCCTCCCTCCTTCGACTATTCCTTTTTCGTGCGTCGCGGACTGCGAGGCCGCAGAGCTTGCTCCAATCGCAAACCAACGGACGAGCGCGCCGCGGCCATGACCGAGCTGAGCATCTCCCGGCCGCGGACCAGCCGGACCCAGCGCCCCAGACCTGCCAAGTCTGCCTCGCGCTGGAGGGCGCAGGGGTCGCTGCGCCGCCCGCGCGCGCGCTGCACCTGCCAAGGGGGCCGCCTCTGGCGCTTGCCCTGCGCCGCCTGCGTTTCCCGCCCCGCAGGTCTGATGCCGCTGCTCGCTTGCCGGCGCCCGACGAACTTGGGGCGGCGGCCTGCCGCGTCCACGCGCGGCCCGCGCCCGCCCCGCGAGGGCACCCTGGCGCGGCGGCCCCCCCTGGAGAAGGCGCTGCCGCGGGCTGCGCCAAGTTCGTCTGGCAAGGGGGCGGCGGGCACCCCCGTTGCCCTCTGGCGACGCCCGTCGCGCCCCGTGCCCCTGTCCGCCCCAACTCCGCCGACGAAGCGAGGGCGTGCCAGGGCGGCGGAGCCCCCTGCAATCGCAGAGTCCGCGCGCCACCGCGGTGAGGCACCTCCGCAGCACCCCCCCGCTGCAAGCGGCGCCCCCCCCCACGAATCGCCCGCCCGAGCAGGCCCCTGTCCGGGCGCACCTGCGGTTGGACTGCCCGACCGGGCGCGGCAGGCCGGTCTCGACGGCGCGCGGGGGCTCGATGCCCCCCCCTAAAACAAAGCCGACCCTGGCGCTGCGCCGCCACGCGGGCTGCTGAGTCGCGCCGGGGTGCCCAGAGCACGGAGGCAAGGGCGCCCCGAGTGCACGGCTCACGCCCGCGGGCGCCAACGGCTCTGGGCCAAGCCCCCAGGGCCCTGGCGGCCCCCCGCCCCCGCCGCGCACTCTGGCGGCTGACCCGCGCGCGGCTCGCGCTGCAGTGGCCCGGCAACTCGGACCCCCCCCCGCCGGGTGGGCAATGCCGCGGCCGCCCCGCCCTGTTGCTCT
This sequence comes from Prorocentrum cordatum, assembly GCA_963575745.1. Taxonomy (NCBI): domain Eukaryota; class Dinophyceae; order Prorocentrales; family Prorocentraceae; genus Prorocentrum; species Prorocentrum cordatum. The sequence goes on from CAUYUJ010016961.1 coordinate 178,369, forward strand.
GGCGGCGCGTCACCCGCGACGTCATCCAGAAGGTCTCCCTTGACGGCCCGTTGCCATGATTCGGTTCGTCCGTGCAGGCTGGGCCCTAGCCCGACCGCGCGAGACGCGGGCCCCCGCGGTCGCTGCCTATCCCGCCCGCGCAGCCAGCCCCGCCGCTTCCGCCCCCAGGGCCCCGGCGGCGGCAACGGGCAGGCCCCACGGGCCGCAGCCGCGCCTCCCGCCAGCATCGCTCTTTCTCACCCGGGGCGCGCCCGCGACGCACCGTGCGCCGACGGCTCTCGCGGCGCAAGCAAAGATTGCAGGCGCGACCCCCCTTCCGCGCCCCTCCCGCCGCTGGCCCGTTTGCCCGCCTCGCCCGGGCGCGCGCGCGACCTCCCGAAGCGCGGGGCCTGGCGGCGGCGGTCGGTGCCTGGGTCCAGCTGGGCTAGGAGCGGGCCTGCCTCTGGCGTCACTTCCGGGCGCGGGCGCAGGAAGACCCGCGGCGACCCTGACAGCTGCGACGAACAAAGCCCTCCCCCGCCAGTTCCTGGGGCGCGCCTGCGGCCGCTAAGAGCTCGCAAGGCAAATCTCGCCCCGCCCCCCGAGCCCCTGCCTCGGGCACAATAATGGCGGCGCTGCCTCCCCCGCCAGCGGTTTCCGCGCTCAGGCGGGAAACGTCAGGGAGCCACCTGGAGCCCCGGCGCCTCCCGGCGCTCACGCAGCGACGCGCGGGGCGCCAGGCAGCCGCGCGACTGGGGGCGCGCGGGCCGCGCCGCAAAGATGAAGCTCGCGGACAAACTGGTCAAAAGGCAGCGCGATGCTTCCTCCCCCGCGCCACCGCTGGGCGCTGCCCCGCCCCCCAGCGCCCCTCCACCCCCTGGGCGCGTCGGAGGGCGGGCCCCCCGCCAATCCCGCGGGGCGCTCCCGCGCTGCCAATTCTCGGCCTGTCTCGCGACAGTTTCCGCGCGCCGTTGGCGCCGCCCAGCCGCGGCGCGTTGCGTCTCCTCTCCCACCGACGCGACCTTGCAGGCGCAGCGCGTTAGCCATGGGCCTACCAGCCAACGCCGCGGACCTGGCCCCGCGCGCGCCAGCTGGTCCCAAGCGCACGCCCAGATCTCACGGCGGGCGCACGCGCGGCTCCAACGCGGCCTCAACTCGCTGTCTCATCAGGCTGGCTCCCCCCAGCGCCATGTCGGCTGGCCTCGGCGCGGCGTCTGAGGGCCGCCGGGCGCGGCTTGCCGAACCTGGCCGAGCCGCGTCAACCCCCGCCCCAACGCCCCCGCCGCCGCCTGCCGCCGGGCATTCCTGCGGCTCCCCTGCCCAAGCCCACGTGCGCCACCCGCGGTAAGGGCTCGGCCCGCCGCCAGCAGCGGGGCGGCCCCCGCGCAGACTGCGCCTACGCCGAGGCCCGTCGGAGGCACCCTGCCCACCTGCGCTTCTGCCCGCGACCGCCAGCAAGGCGTCGGGCCCAATGCCGCCGCCCCTCCCCAGGGGCAGGCCGCGGGCAGCTCGGCCCCTGGCCCTAAACCCGTCGGGCATAGCAGCGCTCTTGCCCACTTGATTTAGGTGCAATGAACGATCTGGGTCGCCAGGGGGCCGAGCTGCGACCCGTGACAACCGTTCCAGCGATGTCCCCGACGACCTCCTCTACCTGTTCATGAAGTCTATCGCGGAGGAGCACCTGCGGGATGCTCACTCACCAGCACCCACTGGCGGCACGTCCCCAAACCCCGCGGGCACGGCCTCCGGCCCCCGCGATGCACCCTCACCAGTACCCCCCCACTCCGGTGGCAGGTCCCCGATGCCTGCGGAGGCCGCCAACAGCCTGTGAAAGCGGCCAGCCTCCCGCGGTCAGTCGGGGCGGGGCAATCGCTGACACTACTCTTGTTTCTTGGCGGGCTTTCTCGCCCTCGCGCCCTGCCCTTCTCTCCCTCTTGCCGTGTTTTCCCCCCAGTGCAGCGCTCGGGTCTGCCAGGCCTGCTTCTGGGCTGGATCCATCCTCCTTCGCCGCCCCCCCTCTCACCATTCACGTTTGCTGCGCACGCTCTCCTGCGGTAGCCCGTGGCTCTCGCTGCTCCCTGCTCCCCGTCCGATCATTTCGGACTGCGGTAACGAGCCCCTCCTGTTTCATTACTGCCATCCGTGTTTGAATATTTTTTGGGGAGGGCCTCACTGCCATCCATGGCCGGATGGCTTTATGGCGAGCGTCACTACCATCCACGTCCGGATGAGTGTATGGTGCTTCATGCTGCGGAATCCCAAACGATTCCTGAGGGCCCGGCCGTCCGCGCGTTCAGAACTTCGTTTTTCTCCGCCTCGTCGCTGCGCGCGAGGCCGCTACCGCCAAACACGTGCATATATACATATATATATATATATATATAAATATATATATAAATGTGTATATATATATATATATATGTAAGCACACACGAACTCTCTCTCTCTCTCTCGCTCTCCCTCTCTCGATCTCTCTCCCCTGCCTAAGGGAGGGCACCACCAGGCAACTGGCAAAAGAAAGAGAGGTCGGGAGATACGGATTTGTCCAACTGCAGTGAGCCCTCTCGCGGCTTGCAGCGACCACATGAACACAATCACCGTCGTCGTCCACCAACGACACCAACAACCATGTCGCCATGATCACCGCGGCAATCTCGATCACAGTCGTCGTAGCAAACTAACCCATGACCATAATGATCGCCAACATTACCATGACGGCCATCTCGGCCATGCTCACGGCCATGACCGTCATCATCGCCAACACCGCCACCACCAACATTGCCGTCACGGCCAGCGCCACCACCCCGTCCATCCCCGCGCCTTGCGGTGCGCGCTGGCCGGCGGCGGGGTCGTCGCGGCCGTGGCCGCGGGAAATCGCGCGTTCGTAGCTGAAAACAGCTCTGCGCACGTCCGTTCCTCGTCCTCTTCCTCTCCTCTCCATTCTCCCCCCCTTGTGGTCCCCCGCATCCCTCCTTCCTCCTCCCCCCTCCTCCCCCCCCCTCCTCCTCCTCCTCCTCCTCCTCCTCCTCCTCCTCCTCCTCCTCCTCCTCCTCCTCCTCCTCCTCCTCCTCTTCCTCCTCCTCTTCCTCCTTCTCCTCCTCCTCCTCCTCCTCCTCCTCCTCCTCCTCTTCCTCCTCCAACTGCCCCTCTTCCGCCGCCCCCCCGTCCTCCTCCTCCTCCTCCTCATCCTCCTCATCCTCCTCCTCTTCTGCTTAGTATTATTCTTCTTATTTTGCTTCGTCTTCTTATTTTTCTGATTCGTCTTCTTATTATTATTCGTCTCATCTTATTCATATAAGTATTAGTAGTAGTAGTATTATTATTATTGTTATCATTATTATTATTAGTAGTATTAGTATCATTATTATTATTATTATTATTGTTATTATTATTATTATTATTATTACTCGTAGTAGTAGTAGTAGTAGTAGTAGTAGTAGTAGTAGTAGTAGTAGTAGTAGTAGTAGTAGTAGTAGTAGTAGTAGTAGTAGTAGTAGTAGTACTGTTAGTACTATTATTATTACTATTATTATTACTATTATTATTACTATTACGATTAATATGATTACTAGTATTATTATTATTCCTCTTCCTCCTCCTCCTCCTCCTCCTCCTCCTCCTCCTCCTCCTCCCCCTCCCTCCTCCTCCTCCTCCTCCTCCTCCTCCTCCTTCCTCCTCCTCCTCCTCCTCCTCCTCCTCCTCCTCCGTTCCTACTCCTCTTCCTCCTCATCATCCTCCTCCTCCTGTTCCTCCCCCTCCCCCGTTTCTCCTACCCCCTGTTTCCTCCCCTTCCTCCTCTTCCTGCCCTCCCTTTTCCTCTTCCTCCTCCTCCTCCTCCTCCTCTTCCTCCTCCTCCTCCTGTTGCCCTTCTCTTCTTCCTCCTCCTCCTCCTCTTCCTCCTCCTCGCCCTCGTACCCCTCCCAGGCCCTCCCCTTCCCCTCCTCCCCCTCCGCCTTCCCCAAGGGCGCCCAACTTCGTGCTTCGCGCTGCGCGAATATCTTCGCGCTCTCGCGCCGCCCCCCAGGGGAGAAAAGGAGGATGAGAAATCGGAGCCGAACCGCTAAGCGCGAATAACTTCGCGCCTTCGAGGGCGCCATCGCTCTCGTCCTGCCCCGGCCCTCATCCCCGATACCTCCTCGCCTTCCCCGGCCCTCATCCCCGATACCTCCTCGCCTTCCGGGGCGGCGGCGCGGGCAACAAAGCGCCCCCCCACCCCCCTCCACATTTCCGTGCAGCACCGAGAGTCCAGGAATGGACAGGATGACGCGCAGGAGGATGTATGGGAGTGGCTTTGAACGGATCGTGCCGCGAGGAAGAGCGAGCAACGAACAGCGGCACCACCGGAACCATCGCAATCAGCCAGGGTCCTCCCTGGCAGTGTCAACCCCGGTCCACCTCCAATCTCCAGCTCGGGGAGGCATCGTGCACGCAATTGCTAGGCAGCCCGGGACCCCATCTGAACCCCCCCCCCCCGAAAGCCACCGCCAGGCTGATTCTTGGCATGGTCGTTTCTTGCAACCGCAGCGAACGGCGCGGGTGACCGCAGTCGGCCGCTCGCGGCGGCCCCGCCCGTGGCGGCATGCCCCTCGCACGCGTCGCGCCCCGCGTTGACCTTCGCGCGCTGCCCCAATCGGGGGGTCGTTCGCGCCCCGCCGCCCGCGACGAACCTCGGCGCAGCCCGCGCGCGAATCAGTCCCGACAGGGAACTCCACCCACGGCCGAAGTGGAGGGGGCGTCTAGAACTAAGTGGGCGAGCGCATGCCAAGGGATACGTGCAACGATACGTGCGCGCGCACACCCCGCGACGGACGAGCGCCCCTCCTTCCCCTCGCGCAACGTCGCAGCGAGACCCCGCGCGCACGGCCACGCACGCGCAATTGGCACTGGGTGAAGCTCCTCATGGGCTCACCAGCGGCACGAGGACCGTGCCGCAATTGGTGGCGCGGGCGCGAGAAAACGCCACCATTGGGGCCCAGGGTCGAGCCCCCGATGGAGCCACGAACCGCTCGAGGGGCACTGCGACATGAATGGCGCGGGCGCACGGAAACGTCGCCGCAAAGGCCTTGGATAGAAACCCTTCGTATCGGGCAACGAAGCGTGCGAGGGGTGCACCGACGTGAACGCCGCGGACGCATGGGAACGTCGCCGCTGGGGCCTCGGGCTGTGGAGCCCCACGTGGTAATGCGAAGCGTGCGATGAGTGTGCCGAAATGGGCGGCGCGGGCGCATGGGCACGTCGCCAATGGGGCCTTGGGCGGAGCTCCCCATGGGGCCGCGAAGCGCGCGAGGGGCGCGCCGAACTGCGCGGCGCGGACGCATGGGAAACTTGCCACGTAGGCACTGGCTCGATCTCCCGATGGGGCCACGAAGCGCGCGAGGGGCGCGCCGAAATGGGCGGCACGGACACGTGGGAACGTCGCCACTGGAACCTCGGGCGGAGATTCTTATGGGGCCGCGAAACGCGCGATGGCTGCTCCGAAATGGGCGGCGCGGGCGCAATGGAACGTCGCCACTGGAGCTTTGGGTGGATATCCTCATTGGGCCGCGAAGCGCGGGAGGGGTGCGCCGAAATTGGCGGGGCGGGCGCGGGGGGGCACCACCGTTGGATCGTTGGGTGGGGGTCCCCTCTGGCTACGCGGAAGGCGTGGAGATTGTGCCGATATGAACGGCGCGGGGGCATGGGAACGTCGCCGCTGCGGTCTTCGGTGGGCGCCCCTGCGAGTCCACGGAACGCGCGATGGGTCTGCCGACGAGCGCGGCGCTGACGCATGGGGGCGTCGCCATTGTGGCAGTGGGTTCCATCTGGGGCCACGACGCACGTGAAGGGCGCGTCGAAGTGCGCAGTTCGGCGGACGCATGGGAACGGCGCCGCTGAGACCGTGCGTGGATCACCGCATGTGGCCACGTCGCATGCGAGGGCGTGCCAGAATGTGCGGCGCGGACGCATGTGCACGTCGCCATTGGGGCGTTGGGCGTAGCTCCCGAAGAGACCGCCAAACGCGCGATGGGTGCGCCGAAATGAACTGCGCGGGCGCGCGCGCGCGCGGCCGCTGGCGCCTTGGGCGGGCCCCCCGGCGAGGCCGCGAAGCGCGCGAGGGGCACGCCGCAATGGACGGCGCGGGCGCGTGGGAACGCCGCCTCTGAGGCTTTGGGCGGAGCCCCTTTGCGGGGCCGCGCAGCGCGTGAGGGGCGACCCGAAACGCAGATGCTGGGGGCGGAGCAGGGGCAGGGATGGCGGAGGGGCGGGGGGGGGACAGGAGGAGGGCGACGCGGGGTTGCGCCTCTTGAGGACGACGGCACAACACCACCGGATGGTTGGGACACGCCAAATTCTCCACGTGCCCCCCCCCCAGCGATGCAAGATCGCGCCCTGGCCTGTTCGAGCTCGCGCCAAACCAGGGCGGCCAAATAGGCTTGCGCGATTACCAGCGAGCGCCGAAGGGGCCCCCAGATCGCCCGAGCGGTCTCCGAGACTGCCCCCCGCACAGCCAAAGGGCGCCTGTGGGCCGCCCATGGCAAACCGAAGAGCGTACGCGGCTGACCTTGAAGAGTTTCTGGGGTAACCCAATGGGCCCAAGAGGATCCTCGGGCGGCCCCAGACGGCCCCTAGACGACCCAAACAAATCGCCCCAGACGACCACGAGGACCCCAAAAGAACCCCAAGACGGCCAGAACAATGCCTCAAGGGGCAGCCATGCTTGCCCCACATACGCCCAGGAGGGACCACGGCCAACCCCAACATGGCCCTTGCGGGTTCGTCGAGAAGTCCGAGAGAAAGGAGCCGCGTGTTTCGCTTGCAATCATCCTCCTCCTCTTCTCGTTTACACAATGGACATCGTGGCCATCTTCATCAAATCGAACAGCAGCCGCCGATCGTGCTGAAACGGCGCGTCGGCAGCAATGGCCTTGGGCAGCTGAATAGTTAGGGGCACTTGCGCACGCGCATATCCGCGTTGCGCTACGGCCGCGGCATGCGGTCCGTTTCTATCGTTATATGATGAGTTACCCAGCGCTCCGTGCGCGAAGCGCTCAAAATCAAGATTCAGCGCACACCGCGCGGAGCGCTCTAAATATGTGAATGGCCAGCGTGCCGCGCGCAGAGCGCTTGGAATAACTGCACCGAGTGTTTCGCGCGAAAACGCTACGAAAATATGAGCGACCAGCGTGCCGCGCGCGAGACGCACTGTATAACGATCCAGCGTGCCCCGCACGAAGCGCTCGGAATAAGAGCCCACCGAGCAGGTCCCGCGATGGACCCCAATGTTGCCATGCGATATCCAAAATGACGAACCATGGCGCAAGTGAGCTCAAGATGGCGCCCAAGCTGTCTCCAAGAGTGCCCAGATGGCCCCAAGCTGGATCCACGTTGCCACGGGAGCCCTCAAAGACGCCCTCGAGAGGGGCAACGCCCCCACAATCCGATAGAAGCTCGATGAGTTTAGCATCATGGCCATGCCGCTTGCGAAGGGCCCCCGAGGTCTCAAGACGGCTGCAAGATGGCCCTAGACGCCCGAGATTGCCCCGCGTTTGCCCCTAGAGCGCCCCGAAAAAAAAACCATGGTCGACCGGCGAGGACCTCGAGAGGCGAGCGTTGGAAACCCATGGGCAACTGTCAAGGCAAATTCATTATTTGATGGGGGTCCGACAATGTGGCCTGACATTACGAAGGCATCCGGGGCTTCCAAGAAGGTCCCAGGATGACCCCAAGAGGCGCCCCCACGAGGCCAAACTATGATGTGTTTGCTCAGTGCGCGCATGCTCTTGTATGCTCGCAAGCCCCCCGACCCCGGCTGATGGTTGCCGCGGTTCTCTCGCCCGCGGCTGGGCAACGACCAGTAGTGACAGTCGCGCGAGCAGCACGTGCCAAAGCAAAACGCAAGCGTCGAACGTGCACGCGGCGGCCCTGGCGCAACGCGGTCCTGAGACCGCTACCGTGCGGCGTGGCGCCGTCCGCGCCAGGGCCGTGGAATCTCATCTCAGAATCGCAAAAACCAGCTGGAGTGAGCGTGGCAAGTCACGCTTAGTATCGGTATGCACAGTCATCGTATGCTGCGTGAGTATAATAAGTGCGTTCGGTGACGTACATGTTTGTGTATATTCTGTCGTGGCTGATCGTGCGAATGTTGATGTGCGATGTTTCGATGTGGCATGCTAGCCAAGGATGTGCGCGGCTCGCCGCGCCGATTCGCTGGTGGCCCGATGTTGCTGCACAGCGTGGTTCCCGAAGGGGAACCGCGCCACCGCCGCGAGCTGCCTGCGCACCGGCCCCCCGAAGCTCGCCCATGTCAAAAGGGGGGCGCCCCGTGGTCGCAGCAACGCGGAACGTCCACAAATTATACAGAACCAGCCGCGAAGTTACATAATGGCCACGCTTCGCCCGCGCAATCGACCTCGGGGCCGCGCCTGGAGAGTGGCAGTTCCAACGACCAACCATCGGGTCAGTGCCTGCCGCGGCGAGCCAAGGCTCTTGCCTAAAAGTGCACTTAAGTGGCGCTCTCGGTGGCATCACTTTTAGGAGCAATCCCGGGGGCCAGCGGGAGCTTCGCAACAGCCTTGGTCTTTCCTGATGCCTTGGCTTTCGGTCTCGGGGTGGGCCTGAAACCAACGGGCTCGACTCTACCCTGCCGAGACAAATCGCAAACTGTCCGTTTAGCTTTGGTTTTACCTACGTCGTCTAAAAAATCGTTAAGACTTGCAGATTCTGACTGAACTAAAACGTCACGCATCATCTCTTCATCAATCAGCATTCCCTCCTGCGACTCCAGCGTCTCGAGGTCCTGCGAGGAGCAAAACGTCGAGAAAAGTGTCGACATTACGGGGGGGGGGGGGGGGCGGGCGGGGCTGCTCCCTCGGAAATTTTGGCGCCGCCAGCCCTGGCACATCGCGAGCGCGCGCGTCCCCTGCTCGGACGCCATCTCGGGCATGACCTTCTTCATTGCCGCAAGCGCGTATCGCTCCTTCTGGTCAGCGTCGCTGACGGCCGCGGGCTGCGGCGCGCCCCTCCTCGAGGAACCGGCCGATCGCCATTCCGGGCACCTTTGAGAAGGCGTGCTCGGCGTTCCACGCTTCTCTGCTGAGTTCGGGGCCGCGCTCGCACGCGGCGAAGCCCCCCCTCCTCATGTCGCGGACCCACTGTCGCAAAGGAGATCTGACACGCACTTGCAGCGCTGTGAACGCGCTGAGGTCGAAACAGCTTAGGAAACATAGCTCAGTCGCAGCGCGGCCCAGCCCCCACGCGCCCCACGCGCCCTTGGACGCGGGCCACGCCGCAACTCCAGTCACGTAAGAAAGACACACGAATAACACCTTGTTACCAGACGCCCTCGGGGATCAGCTTCGACTTCCAAGCATCGGCAACCAACGACCAATTGCCAATTTCACGCAAAGTCCCGAGTAGCGACATCTCGACATGCAGGTCTCGCTGGGTCTCTGGGTCGAACGTGGGCCAGACTTGGTTGCCAGCGATTCCTTTCAGCTTCTGGGTCTGCTCGTTGCGCGTCGCGATGAAGCGCTCGTGGGAGTCGCGGCGGTCCTCCTCGACGGAATTCACCTCGGGCGACAGGAAGAACATGCGCTCGAGCTGGGAAGGCGGCGGCATGGGCGCCGAGCCAGTGGCGGCGACCTCGGGGCGCTCGCACTGGGACAGCAGTTTGTGCTGCACGGGCTGGACGACCTTGCTCGCATTCTCCCTCGTCTCGGCGTCGCGGTGCAGCTTGTTCGCCTCCTCGCTGATGCGCTCCAAGCCACCATTGACTTAAGAGGGCCTGTCACGTTATTGAAATCGGCGTGCTTAGCATGGACGACGATCCACTGCCGGAGCGCGTAAAGGAAAGGTGAACGTTTGCAGATCAGGGTGCCTTGACAGTCCGATCATCTGAATCCTCTGCCAGCCGCCAAGTCTCAACGTCATATCCCAGCCCGTTGGGGGAGACCGCTGGCAAATGCATCGCGAGGGGGGCAATGACATAGAGGGCGGACCTCCCACTCCCCACCCTGATGTGCATGGCCGCGGGCGGTGGATAGCGTTTCAGGCTAGGCTTTTTGTCAACCTGTCACGCGCTAGTGAGCGCCCCGCGTCACCTGGCAGGCAGATGGCACTAAGACTTAAACTGTATGCTGCGAACGAATCACTGGATGCTGACATGACCCTGGAGGCATCCGCATCACTGCCTGCTGAACCCGAATGGGTACGATGGCGGAGAACGACCACCAAAGGCGCACGGCAAGCACGACTTGACTTGAACCGATTCAGCTGCCTCACGACGCCCCCGCTTTGCACCGCAAGTGACTGAGCCGAGTCCGCTGGCCCACGGCAGTTTGGCTGGATGCACTTAGCTTTGTGCGGCACCTTCTCCTTGCCGTTGAGGTACGGGGTACGACTCGATCGTGCAGTGGAGGCTCGGGGGGGTCGAAGTCGGCCATCTTTCTCATCATCGTCTTGGTCAGCTTCGCCTCGAAGTGTCACATGGAGCGCTTGAGCGAACTCTCGAGCCGCTGGGCGGTTGCGTGCATGGCATTTTCCCCCGCCTCGGCTTGCCGATCGTGGTCTTGAGACGTTTGATATGCGCAGCGTGCTTCTTGATGGTCTCCTTCTCGGCGTTGGTGACCGTGCCCTCGGGTTGCGCTGGCGTTGCATTGGGGGCATTGCGCTGACTCTTGGGCGCCATCGGCAAGGATGCGAAACATACGACGCGGGCTGCACTCGAACGCGTCGGCAGACTGCAAATCCTCTGCGGTCCGAGCACACAGCGCCCACGGAAGGGCCGGTCGCTGAGCCTGTTCGAGCGGGCCGCCCAGGCCCCCCACCAGGAACTTCGAGCAGACCAGCTCTCCAGACGGTCGGGGCTCGATAATGCGACAGTTGCGCAGCGGGGTCGCGGTTCGACTGAACCCCGAGGCCCCGCGAGGTCATGGAGGCCATAGTGGTGCCTTACAAGGCCCTGAGGGGTTGGAAGCCACGGGGCGCTTTGGGACCCTGGAACCCATGATCAATCATGGCACAATGAACCCATGCGCCCTGGGATGCACAGAGACCTTCGGGGGGCGGCCGAGAGAGAGAGAGAGAGAGAGAGAGAGAGAGAGAGAGAGAGAGAGAGAGAGAGAGAGAGAAAGAGAGAGAGAGAGAGAGAGAGAAAGAGAGAGAGAGAGAGAGAAAGAGAGAGAGAGAGAGAAAGAGAGAGAGAGAGAGAGAGCGAGAGAGGGAGAGGGAGAGAGAGAGAGAGAGAGAGAGAGAGAGAAAAAAAAAACAAAAAAATAGATAGAGAGAGAGGGAGAAAGAGAAAGAGAGAGAGAGAGAGACCACACGCTTTGGACTTCAGGCAGACAGATTGACGCCGAGGCCCCGCGGGGGAAAGTCGGGGCCCCGCTGGGGCCATCTCGGAACAGCGTTCAGGCCCCATCGGGGCCGCAAGTGGGGCTTTATTGAAGCGCAGTTGACATGCCCAGAGATGCGCGGAGCGACGGCGCCGCAAACATCTGTATAGTTCTGGGATCGCAGTGTCGAAGAACATCTCGGCACATGTGGGTTCGCAGTCTGGTTGCGTGGGTGTGTGTGTGTGTGTGGGGGGGGGGGGGGGTAATGGATCGGCTGCACCGCGATGCGCATGCAATCACACGCCGACGACATGCTCCACACTGGAGGTGCCCATCCATGCAAATCTGCCCTGAGAGGGGGCATGGGAGGGCCTGTGGTCACTGGGGCCCCTGGCACCATGAGAGGTCGCCACAGGCCCTGCGAGCCCCTATGGAGGCCCAGAAAAGCGCTGAGAAACCTTGAGCCTATAGGCCCTGGAAGGCCATGAGACCTGGGGCCCCTGAGCGAGCAGCCACAGCCCTGAACCACTGGGGCCGTGACACGCGCGAGAGCCTTGGGCCTCGGGCACGCTGCCCCAGAGGCCCCGAGCCCATAGGTCATGGGAGGCCCTGAGGTCCCGCTTGGGCTACATATAGGACCCGATGGCGCGCCCTGAGGGCCTGCTGGAAGCCATCCTGGGGTGACCTTTCGCGGGGGCACATCGGCCCTCTTGAAGCATGATAGACGACACTGCCGTGGCCCTCTTGAGGTGGCAGGGGGGGGGGCTAGACGCGCGCGGAATGGCAATGCCGCGAGGCATCTAGATATGTTTGAAATCGCAGCGCAGATGGCGATGGACTCGACGCATAAACATTCGTACGCCGACGGGCATATTTCCAGCAAGCGCGCTGGACGAGAGCTGTTCTCTGCAAAGCACATGCTGGGAACTACTGGGCTCGCTCGGAAAGGGCCCGGGCCGGGATCGCAATCTGCTGAGCCCCCGTGTAGCTCTCGGCCTGCATCTCGCCGTCTAGTCGGAGCTGCTCAGCGCGGGAAGGAACCCTGCTGCGCATCATGCATGTCCAGCTGCGCGCGCTTCAGGCACATGGTGGCGTCGGCACCTCCGTGTCCAAACTGCTTTAGCACGTCCTTGAAGGTGTAAGCGAAGGCCTTGGAGTCTACGGACTGCTGCGTCGCCAGGCCCCGCTCGTCGGTGAAGCCAGTCTTCTGGTCGGAGCCCACATTGAAGCCGTGCGCCGCGGCGTCATTGGAACCCTGCTTCTCGGCGTGCCCTGCGCGGCCGCCCGAACTACAACGCGCCTAGGCGCCACTGTCGGAGCCGTGCCGCGATGGCCTCCAAGCGGTGGGGCCGCCCCAACCATGGTCGGGGCCGTGCTTGTCCTTCGCGGCGAGGCCGTCCTTCTTCAAGTCCTGATCTGAATTCTCACTGGGATCCACGCAACATCCTCCTGCGAGAAACCGACTGGGAGTTCTTTCAGTCTGATCCCGGCTTCTGGAGCCCGCTCCGCGCCTCCATCATGGGATCGATCCCGCTCGACGTCGGCGTTGCTGCCGCGGCTGCTCATCAAGCCCAGTTGCTCTCTGCGTGTCCGAGGGCGCTGGGTGGCTGCAATGCGGCCGGCGTGAATGTCACTGCGCTACCTGGCAACAAGTGCACAAAGATCATGAACCGCGGCTGCGGCCCCGGAAGTGGAACGCAACGCCGAGACTTGGCAACAACTTGTACGCCCCGAGCTTCACGCGACAGCCCGACGCAGACCTGCCCGCCCGCCCGAACCCGGCGACGCGGTGCCCCAGTGGAAGCCCCCCAGAAGCGAGCCCCACCAGGAGAACCCATTTTTTGAAGTCCCAAGCTCTCCCAGGTGCCCGATGCACCACCATGGGAAGCCCACGCCCACACCCCAGAGGCCACGTGAGTCCCCCACGACGTCCTAGACAACAACATCCTACGAGGCCCCCAGGGAAGCGACTCCAGTGGCTCACACCAGCCCGCCGACCTCTTGATGTGCTGAGGGCGCGTGGCCACTGTGTGAGTATTATGCTGGCGGTCGACCCTACCCGCCATCGTGCCTGGGCTCCGTGGGTCAGGAGCTTCTTGGACGAATGCGACGGTTTCTCGGGGTGCTTCTCAGGAGCCTCCTAGGAGGCCCCCGGGCGCATCTTGGCAAGGCGCGTGGGCTCCAGGGAGGCTCTCGGGAGCATCTCGGTGGTTTTTGTGGAGCGGCTCGGAGGCAGATTGCGGCCTCCTGGAAGCGTTGCAAGGGGCTCAGGGGTGCTCTTACAGCAATGCTGGAGACGGGTGACCCGACGGCCAAACCAACATCCCCCATCACATGTACTATTAGGGCCCTCTCCGAGCTCCTGGGCCCGCCCGGGGGCTCCTGGGGCCGCTGGGGGCATTCTTGGGCCGTCTAGAGGCACTCGCAGAGGAAGCCTCATAGGTTGCGTTGGGACGCGTTCGGCGCGCCCGAGGCGGGGGCTGCGAGGGCGAGGAAGGGGCGGGGAACGGGTGGGCGATGCGAGGCATGCGAAGGATGTCAGTGCGAGGAGTACCCGACGCGGGCTGGGAAGAAGGCTTGGCCGAGCTGGGGCGGCGCGCCGTCGGGGGTGGAGAAGAGGCGCGCGCCGCCCGTTCCCTTCGCAGCCTGTCGAGGGCGCTCGAAGGAGGCGTCGTCCAAGAACGGCGCGAGCATGCCAGGGCAATCCACCAGCCCCCGACCTTCTCCCGCGGGCATGGGCGAGAGAGGCGGGGAAGGGGTAGGGCGCGCATGACGGCCCAATCTAGTTCCAAATTAGTAACATACTTCATATGCTGGCCTCCAAGACGACCGCGCAGATCC